>CM056597.1:25981796-26581796 GCA_029721355.1 Tegillarca granosa
TTAATACTTGGCACATGTGTTCCTGAAATAAACAAATCATTATAGCTGACGGAATCAATCTAAAACTTATTATGATATATATTTCCAAGACCCATAATAATTAAGAAATTTATCTATGGCAGTCTTAGAGAAAACCAATATGACCTTGTTTTAGGGGTGAAACAGTATACTGTGCTGATTCTTCAGTAAGTATGAATCTATAGAAACTTTGATTTGGTGAACATTGCAATGCAGTTGGTTAGTAGAGTTTTAAAACTTAAGGCATAATTGTAGAGCTCTAAAAATATGGACATTTGGATGATGAGGCATAATTATAGTTAAAAAAAACATGGACAATTGGGTGACATGACAAATGAGACAAGGGGAGGTAACTTTTAATAGAGTAGGGTTATTGATATTATATAGAAATGGTATTTATGGGAGACTGTATTGATTGGTTGAAAGAACATGTAATTTAGTGATCATGCAGTGCAGTTCATTAGTAGAGTGAAAAAGTTAAGGCATAATTATTGTGAAAAACATGGACAGTTGGGTGACATGACTAATGAGACAAGGGAGGTAACTTTTTGCTGTAAAACGTTAGTTATGATATGGAAACAATATAAATGGGTGACTGTTCAGTAAGTATTGGTTTATAAAACCTTTAATTTTGTGAATACATATGTATTGTGGTCTAAAATAACAATTGCTTCATGTGAGTTCTGAACTTTTTTTGCAAGTTCATGTGATGTGTATACAAAAGTTAATGTAATGTGTTAGTTTGCACAAGTGTATGTGATTGAGGTAACTTTAAAGTGCAAGTACATGATGATGCTGATTAGCTTATGCTTCAAAGACTGCCATCATAATCACACAATGACTAAGATTTTGAAATGTTTCTGATGCTCAAACTAAACTTTTTTTTTGGTACTTTGATCTTATTTCAGGATATGTGGTTTAAAATCGGTTTTACAAATTGTATATCAACAGACACAATAGATCCTATATTTTTTCAAAAGTTTCACCCCTTAGTAGATATTTATTGTTCAATGACATATGTATCATCACATCTGTCTAACTCCATCACTAGGTTACTTTACTGTGAATGTTTTTCCACAAACAATTGTTAATACTGTTGATTTAAATATTAAATCTGGCAGAAAGCTGTAATCTATATCAGAATGGTCAAGTCTTAACAAGATTTTTATGTTTAGATAACTTGTTGCCATGGTTACAGAAGTTGCTCTAAATTTGTTGTTTTCTTTTTGGATCGGATTATGACCAGATTGTAAGATAGAGTATTGAACTTTAACATATGCTTGTGTTAAGTGTAGAATATTTTTAAGAATTTTATAGAAATTAGGATAACAACCTTTTTGGACGGCTATTTACATTTGTAGATCTATGATCTTAATTAAGCTCATGTAAAGGTCAAAGAACTAGAGAAGTCAAGTTTGTTGCCAAATTTTATTTGTGGAAGACATAACACACTATAAAGTGTATATGAATTTATAGCTTTAGAACTTTTGTTGAAGATGATTGAGGTCCTAAGTAACCAAATGCCCTGACCAATGGAACACAATGCATCTTATCAATTGAGTTAAGATTCTATCTTGGTCTGGTCCTAGTGTTAGAAAGTAAGTTTGTCAATTTCCTTAGAAGATGTCTTTTTTACCCCAGATACTCTGGTTTTTCCCCATCTTAGAACCAACTGCCTCTATAGATAGTTGTAAGAATCTTTACTTTGGGGTAAAACACTTACCGGTAAATGCCAGTTTTTTACTCAATGCTCACTTTTGTCTAGGTAGAGAATACGTATTTTATTATTCAGTCTTTAGAGTTTTAGTATGACAGACCATTGTTTATTGTCAATTCCAAAGTTACATTCCATTGACTCCAATGGTTTAATTGGATTATAAATTTTGCTAGTTGATTAGGTCCTATATAATCAGTGTTAGCATACTACTGCATCTTGATGCGTAATGCCTGTGATTTATTATATGGCAGTGTTCTGAAAGTACCATGTACTGGTATATAAGTCCAAATTATTTCTGCTGTTAACGGCCCTCGTTAAAGATGATAGGAGTCAAAGATTATTTTAAGTTTTTCTTTAAAGCTGCATTAAGTTTTCCAAAGAAAAAATTAAAACGGTGCTAATCTAATTAATGATGTTCCTAATGAACAATGTTACATTTGGTTCAACGATAAAAGCTCGAATAAATACAGAAATTACAGTATTTACCCAGCGAGATGCAGCATTTGGGATCTAATATTAGAACATGGTTACGTCATCAAAACCCGGGTCATTTAAACACAACTCTCAAAATGGTAAAATATGATAAATTAAACACAGAACTTCGTTGAATTTGTCATCTGTGACTTAGTAAGGGATACATAACACCATTTCAAATACATCTGGATATTATTGAAGGACAATTAATGCAATCTGTCATGTTTCCGTACATCCGTGCACATGCTCCAAGCTCATAATTACCATCGTAAAACACTGACCAACCGGTCAGAGGATTCCGTTTATTTACAGCTAAAAGAAATGAAATTTTAGAAAATGAATTTCACGGATCGTGGTTAGAGGATATCTATTTTTAAAAAAATATTTTTTTAGAAAATCAAAAAAAATTCAGAAAATTGAAAAACTTAATGCATCTTTAACAATGTTGCCTACCCGTAATTTGCAGTACTTTGGGACAGTTTGTTGCAAATTATTCCCAATTGAACTTTTCAGTAGAAGAATTGAGTTGAGTGATTATATTTTATGCCCCAGTCAAGATTGTTAACTTACATAAATGTATATCAAGGCAGCCAGTTCTGGGAATGTGGAGGAAAGTGGAGTGCCTTAAGAATACCACCAACCTTTGACAAGTGAACTAACAAACTTTTTCACAATAGGATCTGCCCAAGTGGGATTAAAAAGGCATGGTGATCCATAACGACTTTAGACCACCCTGGCATTACACCCCCAAAATAAACCTACTAGTATGTGCAGTAATGACTTTATAGTGAATAACTAAAGTACATCTTCATTTTAAACCACTAATGGAAGACTTTTAGCATTTATGATTTATGTGATGGGGCTGACAACAGGACCATAAAAATTTTTTTGTATCCTTTTTATTCCTATATTTAAAAAATTAGCACACTTTGACACAATATTATTATTTTGCTTCAGAACCAAGCTTTAATTCAGGTGTTTATTGTTCCTGGCTTTAATTGGACCAACATGATGATGGTGATATCATTTGAGACTTGATTTTTCAAAATTCATTTTCAATTTAAAAACACTAAAATAATGTATTTGGCTATTTACACTATTAAAATTTTTAAAAAGTATATAAAAAATAATTTGATTTATGAAATTAAATTAAGGCTTTGTTTAATAAAAATTGTAAAAAAAAGTTATGCAATTTTAAACTGAATAAACTCCTTCACAGAACACAGTTTGTAAATCGATCTGTTTATAGAATTCAGTTATCGAACTGACCCCAGGTTTTAATATACCTAAGAGACATTATTGTTAGATCTAAAGGTGTCAAATCACTTGCATAACAATTTCAATTTTAACTTATATAGGTATAACATTGCCAGACTTAATTAAAAAACCATTTTTCATTTTCTGGTATAATTGAATATGTCGGTACCAATTGTCTGCGATTTAAAAAATTAGTTTTAGTTTATAGTCCATTATTATGTATGTACATATATGAGTTACATCTGTACTATTGCAAAATATAAATACCATGGGAGTAATAATAATAAATATCTTTTTATGACCAAGATATTTGCAGATGTTTGTTTGTAACAGTAAAATACATGTAGTATTAGATGACACTGATATATATATATATATATATATATATATATATATATATATATATATATATATATATATATATATATATATATACTAGTATATATATATATACTGGTAGATGTATATATGTAAAGATGTATGTATAGATATATTAACATGTATATATATAAACATTGGTAGTTGAACATGCTCTTATTGTCTGCCAGAAACATCACAAAAATGTTTACAAACATTTTACTGATTTACAGATTTCATTTACTTGTGGGGCCAGAATCTGGAATAATGCTTCTTAAATAACAGGTTTTGTTTTTGTTTCATTACTAATTCTACATGTTAAGTTTCTTTCTTATATCACTGAAAATTTTGGAATTAAAAAAAATTGTAAAATTTTTCATCAATGTTAACAACATAAAATGATGCCTACATGACCACACTTCTCAGATGAAACAAAAATTGAGAAATAATTTGTATGAAGAAATGTTTCATATAACTCCCTCAAATATTATTGTAATAAGCTGTTATAATATTTTCTGTTAAGATTTTTAAGCATTAGATCATGTCATCCCTCTTTGTTCAGTATTGTCATGGCTGAGTGGTTGCAGTGTCAGCCTTCAAACCTAAGGTATCACACTGCTGTGGGTTCAACTCTGGTTGATTTAAAGTAAGAAATGGGTTATACATGCTGTAGACCATTACTGATTGGCTCTGTACCAGTTTAATGGACTGAGTAATCTGTGTTTTTTATCTGAAACATTTTGGGGAAGTAAACTAGCACTCCTGATATAGGTCACCTTTAGTGTACACTAATACAAAGCAGAACAGAAACACTTGCACAAACATGAGCCACATTAACTTGTGTTAAAATTAATCCTTGAGAATAATTGCTAATGTGACATACCAGTTAAACTGTGTTACTGACCAACCCACCAAGCCTTCTTGTTCTTTTTCCAAATCTTTGACATAGTCATGCTTATTTCATTTCCCAACACTTTCTGACATAGTCATGTTTATTTCATTTCTTAACCCTTTTTGTCACCCATTTTGTTACCATCAAAACATTATGTGATGCATAAGATTTTGTAGCACTACTTTGTGAGTTGTGGAGTTATAGTATTTACACCACATTCGCAGTCACTCAGATTGGTTCTTGTTTGGTTAATTCAGAATGCCTTGGGAAAGCCACTTACCTTCAACAAATGAACTGAAAAATTTCTCACACTTGGATTTATGCAAGTAAAATTTCAGCATAGGTATTGGTAGGTTCTTTAGAACACTTGGCCACTGCATTCCCCTAGTGTTACTATAATATTTAGAATAAAGTGCAGATAATGTTTACATAAATTATATATCTGTCATTTAAAGCTGCCAGTTAGAAAAAAAAGAAGTTAGTTAAAATAAATAAATGAATGAATGAATGAATGAATGAATGAATAAATAAATAAATAAATAAATAAATAAATAAATAAATAAATGAAAACCAAGTTACTGTAACCAATAAGTAGCTACTTTAACTTGTCTTAAATTTAAATTTATAATGATTTAGTGTTATAAATCAAAACAGTGTTTAAAAGGTTTAAGAAATTATCTCTAATTAACCTTCAATGTCATAGCATCTAAGTAAACATCCTAACAGAAGCCATAACAAATCTGATCTCTCATATCCAAATTAACACTAGCAATGTTACTAAAGATAAAAAAGTTAAGAAAATATCTCAAATTAATCTTAGTTAATTGTTGCCTATTAGAAAACATCTTAACGGAAGCCAAAGAAGGCTGCTTTAAGCTTAACTATTGATAATAACATGGTGTGATAAACCTTTTTATATCCAAACAAACTTTGATATCCAACATTGTTCAAGTTCACCTAGTTGAAAAAATGACCTCCAATTAAGCTTATTTGTCATTGTAACTAGGTGAATGACTTGGAGCCAAAAGTAGGCTACTTTGAGTTTACTTCTTTATAATGACTTGCTGTCTGATGCTGAGATAATAGATGACCAAGGGATGTAACAGTTTCCAATTATCCTCCATCATTTTAAAATGACGTTGATGTATATGTTCATGTAGTCTAGGTGTTATTCCTTGGGGACTATCAGGTGATCATTGTAACCATGGTATAAAATAAGCATGTCACGAGTTCATTATCTTTGCTGAAAAAAGTATTTACTCAGCACAACTTGACATTTTTTAAATGAGTTTTAGAGAAAAACCTAAAACAAAATTCATCTACATGTGAAACAGTTTTCATCAACGTGTAAAATACATGTAGTTATCTTAACCAGCATCATACACTTTACTATGGTATTTTCCAATATTTCAAGTTTTATATGTCAGATTAATAGCACTTTAAAAAGTCGTATTCATGCACTACGATAAAGCAGATCAGAAATCCGTTCACTAGCTCGCACACCACCGAGACATAACTAAAGGTTTATCTTTAAGAGATTAATAAACTGAAAAGCTAAAATACTGTTGAAGTGATGTTCAATGATGCTAAGTTGGGATATAGGATTGATAAGACAGGAATATAACACTTTGTGAGTGGACTAAGAAGCTCATTGCCTTACCTAGCTTAAGTTGTTAGCTCACCTGAGTGAATGTCCACTTTGACAAATCATTGTGTAAGAAATTTTTTATGTTTGCTTGCCTAAAGTTCATAGTTTTCTTTTTATATTCTGTCTTTTTCCACCATCATAAAACTGATAAATATAACTGATTGATTGCTTGAATTGGGCATAAATCATTATTTCTCCACTTCATTACAATCTAACCTGATTTAAATAAAGTTTTTAAACAGATTAATTGAAGTCAAGGTGTCAGTTTCACAATCATTCACTCAATTGAGTGTATACTCAACTCAAATAAAGGAACATTTTAATGTCATTTGAAGAAATTACAGAGTTAAAATTGAATATTTAATGTTATTTTTAAATTGTAAAGGGTAGGTTTATTGGACAAAACAAAATATTGTCTTATAAAACTTTTAGAATTTTTAAAATATTAATGAGAAAAAAAAAGGGAATGTTTGAGTTAAGTCTACACTTAGTTGAGTAAATGATTGTGAAACTGGGGCCTAGTCCTTAAAGCTCATTAAGGAGGAGAAGGTACTCGAGAAGTCTAAAAGTGCACACACACTGAGCACAGACTTAGTCTGTGTCACAGTGTTTCTCAATATCTAGGGTTATTTCCTGTTTGGGCAGATCTTAGTGTAAAAAAAGTTAATCGGTTGGTTTTCAGTTTCCTTCACCATCCCAGAACTGACCACTTCAATATAAGTGAAAGAATCTTTGGCTAGGGCATTAGATTCATTATTACCAACTCCACTTTTCTTTAGTTGCTTTATATAGTTAGTCAAGTGCTTGGATTCAGCAATGTGGTTTGACTGCAGTTGTCTCCCTTGGAGGAGACGTTAGTCAGTCATAACATATCTGTAAGTACCCATTCACATGGCGGCCAGATGAACTAGAGCAGCAACATAAAATTTATTGTCTAATGCTGAAATACCAGAAACTGTCTGACTAATGTTTTAATCCATGACCCTTGAATTATTAGTCTGTGACCTCAACCACTGAGGAATGTGTCTCTCTTTTTACAGGGATTGATCTTACATAATCCGTTTTAGTTTTAAACATAGATGCAAACAAATAGATTCAGTAAGAGGAAATAACACAGAGTTCTTTGACATAAAAACCCATGACAAGGACATGTTTATGTTTATAATTTCCTTAAACAGAGAAATCCTGTAAGCTAAATCACTGTTCTAGACAGTTTTAGAGCAAACCGTTATGTGAATTGAACTTCAAATCTGATAATAAAAACTACATAATAAACAAGCCTTTATTGTTTAATGCTGTCGTTTACTACTGACAGTTTCATTGTGACTTATTATTCAGCATTATGTTTCTTCTGTCAGTTTTAACAAATATTTTTAGATATGTCTCGGATGTGACATGCTATAAAACCGACCATTTCTTTAAAGTTTGTTATTGAGGCTGCAGTTAAAGTGTTTAACTCAGTAGTTTTCAGCAGTAAGTATAGATTTGTGGTGCACTCGTTACAGATGGTCATCATATTCCACTACAGTATTGAGGGCTTTGGTGGCTGAGTGATCTTATACAGGGACTTACAGATCACAGTGCCTCTCACTGCAGTTTCCAGTAGTAAGTATAGATTTGTGGTGCACTGGTTACAGATGTTCATGACTATTTCACTACAGTATGGAGGGCTTTGGTGGCTGAGTGATCTTATACAGGGACTTACAGATCACAGTGCCTCTCACTGCAGTTTTCAGTAGTAAGTATAGATTTGTGGTGCACTTGTTACAGATGGTCATCACTATTTCACTGCAGTATGGAGTGCTTTGGTGACTGAGTGATCTTATACAGGTACTTACAGATCACAGTGCCTCTCACTGTAGTTTTCAGTAGTAAGTATAGATTTCTGCTGCACTGGTTACAGATGGTCATCACTATTTCACTACAGTATAGAGGGCTTTGGTGGCTGAGTGATCTTATACACGGACTTACAGATCACAGTGCCTCTCACTGTAGTTTCCAGTTGTAAGTATAGGTTTCTGGTGCACTGGTTACAGATGGTCATCACTATTTCACTGCAGTATGGAGTGCTTTGGTGACTGAGTGATCTTATACAGGTACTTACAGATCACAGTGCCTCTCACTGCAGTTTCCAGTAGTAAGTATAGATTGCTGCTGCACTGGTTACAGATGGTCATGACTATTTCACTACAGTATAGAAGGCTTTGGTGGTTGAGTGATCTTATACAGGTACTTACAGATCACAGTGCCTCTCACTGCAGTTTCCAGTAGTAAGTATAGATTTCTGCTGCACTGGTTACAGATGGTCATGACTATTTCACTACAGTATAGAGGGCTTTGGTGGTTGAGTGATCTTATACAGGGACTTACAGATCACAGTGCCTCTCACTGTAGTTTTCAGTAAAGTATAGATTTCTGCTGCACTGGTTACAGATGGTCATGACTATTTCACTACAGTATAGAAGGCTTTGGTGGTTGAGTGATCTTATACAGGGACTTACAGATCACAGTGCCTCTCACTGCAGTTTCCAGTAGTAAGTATAGATTTCTGCTGCACTGGTTACAGATGGTCATGACTATTTCACTACATTATAGAGGGCTTTGGTGGTTGAGTGATCTTATACAGGGACTTACAGATCACAGTGCCTCTCACTGCAGTTTCCAGTAGTAAGTATAGATTTCTGCTGCACTGGTTACAGATGGTCATCACTATTTCACTACAGTATAGAGGGCTTTGGTGGCTGAGTGATCTTATACAGGTACTTACAGATCACAGTGCCTCTCACTGTAGTTTTCAGTAGTAAGTATAGATTTCTGCTGCACTGGTTACAGATGGTCATGACTATTTCACTACAGTATGGAGTGCTTTGGTGGCTGAGTGATCTTATACAGGGACTTACAGATCACAGTGCCTCTCACTGCAGTTTTCAGTAGTAAGTATAGATTTCTGGTGCAGTGGTTACAGATGGGCATGACTATTTCACCCTGGAAAAACCGGAATCCTGTGAAAACCGGACGTGTGTGCTTGTCCTGATTTACTCTCTTCTTTATTCTTTATGATAGAAACCTTTATAAACCGGATCCTGTGAATTCTGAAAACCGGACGCATTTCACCGTCCGGATCATATATTTTCACCTATGTAAACCGGATTCAATTTTCTGATTATGAAAAAAAACCGAAACCGAGAATTTTATTGAAATTTTTTAAACTTGCAAATTTGTAACAAAATGACTTATTTCCGATATTATAAACATCATTTAACTTCTAAGTAAAACAAAATTGTAAGAAATACAAATTATTACCATCATCAAATGGCTTGAGTATACATTAACATGTGTGAAAGGTGTCACAAATAAACAATAATTATCGGATTAAAGAGATCAGTCAACCAAAATCGAGGTTAGCTTGTGTTTGATTGTAACGCGTTAATTTTTAAAGGAACATCTTTGTTGGTTCATTTTGCTGGTATGACTTGATATCACAGTGATAATTCACAACTTTCTCGGCTATCTTAAATCGACGAAATTTCAGTCAAGATTGATATTTTAATAAGTTTTGAGGTTACACAAAACTTCAGTCAAAAAAGAATTGAATAGAATAGTCGCAATTAAGATGACCTTGAATCCTGAAATTATTCGTCTCTCAATCGAACAACTGAAATGCGCTTTGTATAGATAAAACATTCTACGCTGTCAGATGATGGAAAAATAAGGAAAACAAGTTTCTTAACAATGGAATGGCATTTGTTATCATTAATTGACATAAACCAAACATCAATTATGTGCCATGTCAGTAAATTCAAACTATTTAATGTTTTGGCTGAGTCTTAGTTACGTTGACCTACATCCCCCAGCAGAGGAAAGCGCACTGACCTGCATTTTTGCTGATATGTTGCATCGAAATAAAAACAACTTAAAGTACACGTTACTTACCATAATAAATTTATGATATACGTCGTATTTCAAGTTTATTATTTCAATTAGACAATTATAAATCATAATGATGATGTCTGATCCCACCCGTCTATCATTTCATGATAGTTTATTTGAGATAAATAAAACATTAAAATACAAGCAACCTACCCAAAAAATTTTAGATTATCACTTTACGTTGTATTTTAAGTTTATTGTTTCCAATAAGCCACATGTATATGTGGTAGCCATGGCTACACATCCCAAAGGGAGATAACAAATGGATCTGCTACTTATTATCAAGGGCATTGAACTCTAGCGAATAACCTTAATAAACTGGATCCTGTGAAAACTGGATTTTTGTCCGGTTTTCACAAGTTTTACTGCATATCATTTTAGCTTATAGTTCAAAATATTAGGTTGCTTTTCTGATAAAGATAAAAAAAATAATAAGGAATGAATAGGTAACTTGAAACAGACAAGCTTCATTCTTATGAGAACTGACAATAGTAAACTTGGCTCTTGCCAGATATTTTAGGGATCAGTGTACTAAGCACTATGCTAACTATTACCTCTCATGTCTTATATAAATGCCTGTAACTTGACCTTTAGCTGGGGACATCTTAATATGAGTGAAGTTGTCTTGACAGGGATATAAAATCTCTTTTCTTTCACTGTATTCAATTTGAAGGATCTTATACAAGATAAATGAATATGTTATACATACTAAGCAGGCTGACTTACTGGCTGGCTGCTGGCTGGCTGGATCTATAATTGGATAATCTTCTGTGTTTATGGACGATTTATTAGTGCCTATATACTGAATAATTACTTAAAGATTGAAGTGTTTAAACCGATATTAACCTTTATTGATGAGCTGGCATTTATTGTTTTATTATACAGATATCAGTCAGAACAGAATTTGCCAGTAGATTTGTAGTTATAGTCTCTCTCTCTGGGGGCCTCGGTGGCCGAGTGGTCTAAAGCACGCGCTTACAGATCACAGTGCCTCTCACCGCCTGGGTTCGAGTCCCACTTGGGACAGATCCTAGTGTGAGAAAGATTGTCAGTTCACTTGCCAAAGGTTGGTGGTTTTCTCCGGGCACTCTGGTTTCCTCCACCATCCCAGAACTGACCGCCTTGAAATAAGTGAAAGATTCTTGACTGGGGCGTAAAACACCATTACTCCACTCCTCTCTCTTTCTCCCTCTCTCTCTCTCTCTCTCTCTCTCTCTCTCTCTCTCTCTCTCTCTCTCTCTCTCAAAATCATGTTTTAAATATCAATCAGAAAAAAGTATGACAGTAGAGTTTTACTCTCTCTCTCTCTCTCTCATATCAAAATCATGTTTACTGTTTTACTTAATTGACAGACAGAGTTATTGCCCATGACATTTATGGAACATTTGACAACCTGAGTTTTAATCACTGTATTTTACTCAATTGATCAACTGTATGCTTTTAAATCAATTAAATTATTTCAAACCTTGATGCATTGATTGTTCCAGAATAAATGCTACAGTAGTTAATGATTTTCACAGATCATTTAACAAAACTAATTAAGTGAAGGTTTGATATATTATAACTCACTTAATTGCATTGACACCTGATGCAAGGAATGTATAATACAGGTTTACATGTATTCATTTAAAGCAGTGCTATCTAAGCAAGATTTTTCATTTTGTCCTGACTGGGAGCACTACAAGACTAAGAATACAATCACGATTGTTTTCCTTTTGATAAGCCCAAAATTGATTTTTGTCATTCACATACTTGTTTTAACTACATTTAAAAAGCATTCTATACAATTTTATATCATTTGAAAATAAATGAAAAATAAGCTGTACCGTATAGGAGCTTATTTTTCGCAGGGTGCAAAGTCTGGCATATTTAAGCGATAAGTTTGAATGTAAAAAATACTGTCGTAAAAATTTTTGTAAACTAGTCGACCATAAGTGAGTTGCTGAAAAATAAATAAATATGCTTAAATTTTCAATGTAACTTTGTCTATCAAAATCTCCACAATTTAGCCCTACTAAATAAAACACTTTATGGTAAATCTATAGGTCAAAACTATTTTCAAGTCAAATTCATTTTATGGATCCATGTCATATATATTTGATTTTCATTAGAACTAGATAATTTTAGCAGAGTTATTGTCTGTTGTGAAGTTTTTCCAAAATAGAATTTTGATTTTGCATTTCAAGGGCTAGAAATAAATATTTTGTCAGGCAGTATCTTTTAAGATATTTGATAAGTGTTGTTTTAATGTATATAAATATATATATATATATATATATATATGTATATATATATATATATATATATATATATATATATATATATATATAAAACCAAATATTTGGGACTGAATATCTTGTTTGAATTGGACAGGTATTTGTTTACACATTACCAATTAGTACTTATTATTGGCATCATTTCACTAGCACCAAGACCTATGTAAAGGATTTTTTTTATAAGGTAAGGAAATCTCATTAAAAAAAATGTTTTGTCTTACAAGGAGATCTCTATGGCAGGCATATTTCAACTGACAAAATCTCTGTGAAAGACATATTTTAACTGAAAAAAAGGTGATCTCAGATGACAATTGTCAAGAAAGAGATCTCTATGGAAGACAATCTACAGGGAGGGTTTTTTAGCATGCCATGCCTGCCATGACACAAGGCATCAGTTTTTAAGGTCTCCTCTGAAGTACCCCATGACTTTCATTTCCAGATGCCAAGTGTTCGACAAAAGAACAATCAATACCAATTTTCTAATCTTGGTCAGACTTGGTTGGGATTTGAAACCCCTGTGGAAGACATATTTTGACTGACAAAAAGGTTCTCTGTGGAATACATATTTTGACTGACAAGAAGTTCTCTGTAGACAATTGCCAATAGGAAAAACTCTTTGGACAACATATTTTTATTGGCAATATAAGAAAAGATATTTGTGACTGGACTTGGTTCAAATCACTCAAAATTAACAGCTTTATATAAGCTGGATAGAGCCTTCTCACCTCACCTCACCTAACCTTTTCGTGCCCGCTGGCACATAAGGCCCCAATACACTTCCTCCACCTTCCACTGTCTTTGGCTACTCCCCTAGTTGATTCCCAGCTATTTCACCCATGCTGTGATCTTTCTTACTCGTTCTTCTCCATGTTGTTTTTGGCCAACCTACTACCTGTTACAAATACAACACATTATACATCAAGTTAGTAAATTTTATACTTCACATTGTAGATGAATATAAAAAAAATGGCTAATGCAATCTATATATGTTATTTAGTTAGATTATATTGGAGATTAGTGATGGTAATTTTTATGAGTGTTTTTTGAGTTCCCTATGGACTTGACATATAAATTATATATCTCCCAGGTTGGCCTTCTAATAGCTAATTCTGTCCTGTATTAATGTTCACATATTTGTAGTCGCATTAAATCTAAGCATCAACATAAAAACCTCTGATGGTAGAGAATGATGTCAAAAGGATGTCACAAGACGATAATGGTCTCCTATTTATTATAGCCCCGATTTATCGGATTTATCGGAAGATCAGAATCCATTTTTCTTGAGATCTAATATGTCTTAATTGATGTTTTCGTTTACCTACTGAACGAACAATTTTCGTCTATGAAACCAGATATAGGTGTATTATATTAATAGTTATATACGGTACATGTATTTGAAAAAAAAAATTATCAAGTTAAACATTTTGAAAAATTTTTGTCGAAACTTGGTGGCTCTTGATAATGGTCAGAAGACTAACTACACGTATTATTATTATCTTCTTTTTTAAGCAAGACAAAAATCCATGCATATATCAAAATGAAGGATCTACTTCATCACTCATAGATACCATAGAACAAGTACGGTAATATGGATAAACCGTTCATTAATATATTTCTTTAATTGGCATAAATACATTGTACCCAAGTATTAGTGGCAGTAGGTGCTAAACACTATTTATAGCAGGTTTTCTTTTTCACCTGTGAATTATTCATAATTGCTGAGAAAAACATTCCTTGAAAATGAAAAAAATACCGGTATATTCCCGTGAACTAGGTCGCTGTCACTCTGAGTATTAATCAATGTATTAGTTGCACTTTGCTAAATAAAAAACAGATGATGTTCATATATATATCTTGTGACATAATTATCTGCTCAGGGAATTCTTTTTATATATCAGTCTAGACGTTAATTAGTTAATAGCTAAATAAAAAATAATGATAATAACTAGGTAAAGATCACCGGTGCTCTTTTTATTGAAAACTACATGTATAAGAATTTAAGATAAATCTTTAGGTAGTCAATGAAAAAAATTGGGGTTTGTTTACTGGTACCTTTTATTTTGTTTCTAGCAGACAGTTGATTTTAGAAAAAGAAGGCTCCTTTTTTGTCAAATCAGCTCCTGCTAACCCTGAAACTTCACGGAATATATATAGTTGTTCCCTCGTAATTGCCTATCAGAAAATAGCATAAATCAAATAATCACATAGTATTTTGAAAGGTCTTTGGTATCATTTGGGCACTCCAGTTTCCTCATCTTTCCAAGAAATGACTGCCTGGATAGAAGTGAAGGGATATTTTAACTAAGGTTGAAAATATAAATACACATCTCCTAGCTCCACTCTAAATTAACTAAAGATGAATTTATTTTTAGATACTCAAATGACATAAGTATTATGGACAATATATTAGATTTATTCGTGTAATTTAAGCATTTGAATTTTATATTTAATTTACACATGATACATATGTATGCAAGTTCACCTTTTCTATTAAATCAATATCACTTTTTGGTATTAGATAGGCAACTACTGTAATAATATTCCCTGAAGAGAAATCTTAATAGTCTCTTATTGACTACATGTAAATTCAATACAGTAGTATTTTTTAGGAACATGTGGATAATGCTTAGTAAAAATTCAGCTTCCCAATGGATTTCTTTGGCATCCTGAGGGCTGCAGAGGCTGAGAAGTCTTAAAGCACATGCTTACAGATCATATTGCCTTTTTTCCAATCCTACTTATCAGCTCACTTGCAAAAGGTTGGTGGTTTTCTCCAGGCTCTCTGGTTTCCTCCACCATCCTAGAACTTACTGCCTGAATATAAGTGAAAGAATATTGACTGGGTTGTAAACCACTCCACTCTACTCTTTGGTATCCTTTAAATCTTGAACATTTTGAAAATTTGAATTCAGCAAAAATTTGAATTTGCATGTGCTTGAAGTTATTGAAAAATTTTAATTATTATGCCAAACCTGGTCATGATGTCAAATGATGTATTGTCTAGCATGAAAAAAAAACATATTTTCTTTTTCTAGATGCTTGGTAAATGAAAAACGCCACTTAGTTTGAAACTTTGACTTTAAATCCCATTCGGACAAATACTAGTATGAAACAGTTTGTTGTTGGCTTATTGAAGGTCTGGTACTCCAGTTTGCTCTACCGTTCTTCTAGAACTGACTGTTTTGATATAAGTGAATTATTTTTGGAAAAGGCTGTTTTCAGTTTAAACCTCCATATCAGACAGACTCTCTAACAATTGATTTATCATTATTTATTGTTTGTCATTGAAGCTGTTAATTTTATTTATGCATTGACAAAAATAACAGCCAGACAGACAGTCTTGAGAGTGATAAATTTTGGGGAAGACTGGTCTCCTTTATACCAACTAGAAAATGGTGAAATTATTGGACAAGGATTAGTAAAAAATTTTGACTTATTTCCAAAACTGATATAATATGCCTGTAATATCAAAATAAATGTGTAAAAAATGCACACATTCTTATGAATCCATCAATATGAAAGAGGAATTATTTGAAGATAGCAAAGATCAATATAAATATATATATATATCTTTGTTCAGTAAATAATAGGCAAAATGTTGCTAAGTGTACAAGTAATTTAGTTAATTAAAACATGACTGCAGGGTAAAGCATTTGTAAAATATTCAGCTAGGTGTAATTTTTGATTTGCCCTAATTTCTCCTGAATAATTTGTCATGTATTTTAGATGAAAATTAAGCAAGCATTAAGAAGTGTAAAGATTTAAAAGTTTAACGATGAAAAAGTAACTAATGGTGACCTCTAACCAAAATGTTACCTGTGAGTTTTGAGCCACTGGGCTGAGTCTTATTTTCAATGTTTATTCTGTCTGAAACCAATTAATTTACATACTTTGCTATCTGTTAGTTTTTATACTTATATGTTTAAAACGGGCCATAACTTAATAGATTGAAAATTTTAACAAAATTGACCTTTTAAAAACACTGTGACCAATCTGCTAAAGCTGCATATTTACGGCTAATTTTTTTTTTTTAGTCTTGAAAAATACTCTTTTTTTTTCATATTTTTATCTTATTTTTTTACAACATTTCAGAAAAAATCCAAGAAATTTTTTTTCAAGAAAAGGTACATTTAGATCACTATAATAAGATGTCACTTTCATATGCTGCAAAAAAATTAATATTACACATATATTGAGGCAGTAGGTTCAGGGATAGTGGAGGAAGCCAGAGTGCCTAGAGAAAACCACCCACCTACATTGTACAACAAGCAAACTGACAAATGTTTTACACTAGGATCTGCCCACATGAGATTAAAACCTAGGTAGTGAGAGAATTTTCATCTGTAAGCATGCTTTATAGACTTTTTGCCATTAAGGCCCCTGAATTTTTCATAATGGCCATAATATAAACCTATTACAAATATACAGTCAGTGTATTAAGAATCATGTAACATTATTAATTGTTATAGAATTTTTTGTGAATTTTCATTCTCTGACTTCAGAAAATCAGTTTTATTTATAACAGCCTGTAATTACATATAAACGAATGTGATACTTATCATTGTGGAATTTAGCACTTATTGTCTGTATGAGGTATGATATTTATGTCTGTATGAGGTATGATATTAATGATTTGGTAAACACCGATAGCCAATTACCTGGTGATTCTTTCATGTATCTACTTAAAACATATTCACCCTTTCCTTTATTGATACTGTAAATTTATATCAACAGTCGGTATTGATAACACATGAAGAATTCCTAGTCTTCGGGATTTTTTTTTTATCACAATGGCTTAATTGTTGATTTTTTCTTGGTTTTCTGTGACCATTTTATCTTCATTTTTTATGTCCCTGCCATGAAAATGTTCTGAGGCATATAGTGTTATCCTATGCTGTCATTCTGTTGTAATTAGTTTTCTGCTCTTATTTTTCTTATTAATTGAGATATTAACTTGATATTTGGTACATGTCTTTGTTATGAAGAAATATAGTTTAAGTTTGAGTTTTGTTACAAGGATCCTCTTTTTGAGAGTTATGACCCTTGAAAATTAAAAAAACTCTGAAAATTTTAAGTTGATAAGAGAGATTTTTAGTTATAGAATGATTGTAATACCGGGGCCTAGTGTTTTTGTAGAATATTATACGCCTGTTCTCTCTTAATATACCCATTATGCAATGACAATCAGACAAAATAAATCATAGACGAATATAACAAAAATGTTTTTATTTGAAACAATAAACTTCTCATATTTTAAATTCGAAATTTCAGAACTCAAACTTTAAAAACAAAAACATGGCGCGATATTACGCACAAGGTGTCAATCTAGATGAAATTTACGTTATTATATGAAAGGCCATTTACAACTCAGAATAATGATGTCGTAGACTATGGATTTTGATTATCTTAAAACAATTAATACATTTCGAGGATTGTAAAACGAAATGATGTCATTCATGAACTAATATTTCTCCGCTTATTACAGTACCAATTCCTTAAAAAAGCGTCACCTCAAGTACTAATGGAAAATCTAAATAATGGTTCTTTAAAATAAATCTTATAGGCGTTTCATTTAAACTACAATAATTGCCTAGCATGAGACTGAAATTGCACATATTTAAATATATTGATTGATATAAATACATATCCAATTTAGAACAATAAAATTAAAATTCAGATTTATATTTTGGTAACGTAAATTACACCTACGTGACTAAAACTGATTAACCACATAAAGACGAACAAGTCATCATTATATCAACTTGTGACAAAAGAAAATTATTATATCATACCAAAAATGTTACTATATGGTGCATGGGGTCCAAATAGGAGCAACAATTCAAGAAACCATTGCAGGATAACAATAACATTTGATTACATATACAATAGAAGTATAATCGTTTACACTTTCACCAACTTCAAAACCTTTGAAGAGGCAAAATACATGTAATAACAGTTTAATACTTTTTTCAAATCAATTAAACTGCTAGGTAAATAATTAAAACCATATTTGTTTATGTAAACTCCTACAGTTCATATTATTCCAACATTTACTGAGATAACGTAAATTACCTTCAAAATGAAATTATAATTCGTTAATCACAAATAATTGTATTTAACAAGAACAACACAGAAAAACACAAATTTCATATAATTTTGGTGATTATAAACGACAAGTTTGATTTATAACCTAAAATTTCTTTTGTTTAACTATTGAATTGCATTGCTATTTTCAGAAAATCCTCCTCTTTCAGCCGGTAACTTCTGCCACTTCTGCCGATAGCATCAGGATTGTTAATTTTACAGATGATACTCTCAGGATTAATATCTAAAATGTCTTCAGGTTCAGGCCATTTGTACGTTGTTTCACTGTTCTCTCCTTTGCTCTTTCTCAGAAAAGTGACTTCGATTTCTCCATCTGCTTCATCTATTGTCTTTATTTTCCCGACATGCCAGTTTCCTTCATACGAAACAGCTACCCAGTCATCTGGTTCAAATTGATGCACACTGACCGACATTTTGTTGTCTACTCGTGGTAGTACACTTGTATTTGTTTCGTCATTCGTAGTAGTTTGTTCACTTTCGTTGGTTGCCACATCTTCACTGACACTACTGGCTGTATGTTCTGATGCATCTTCATTGCTTCCTTCATTTGTCACAGGTGCATTGATCTTAAGAATCGTATTTTCTGTCCCGCTGTGAAGGTCACCCCGAAGGCATAGCTGGCAATAACACGATGTAATGGAGCTCCTCACTTTCCCTCTTTCAATACCCGTAATACTGTGTACTTGCATAGTTCCTTTGAGCGGCACAATATTTTTATTCATCTCTGCTACTTCCTGTCTGGAAACCTCTACTTGTTCTGTAGACACGAACATGTACGCTGCACTTTTGTGATATAGAGGGACATAACGATAAAAGTCTTTTGCGTCTTGGACGATAAATTTCCCTTGCTTGATACCCATATCTGCAGTTCTCTTAGCTGTTCCCCCTATACCATCACAAGCGCCCTTTCCGTGGCCGCTTTCAAAATAATTCCACGACGCTGGAACACCAAATAGCTTTTTGTGGTCTGATACTATATAAAAAGCAGTTTTGTTTCGATATTGTGAACTGGGACTGTCGGTCCAGTAATGAATATATTCAAGATGTGTCATTCTTTCTTTTACGTCATTTAGGATTTCCTTCAACATTGCATACACCAATCCTATGTTATGTCCTAAATCATCTGAAACAACTACATAGTTCTTATGTTTCAATCTATCTCCCTCTTTATAATATGACACTACTGGGTGGAGGGTCACTGCTGTACTGTTCCAATAGGCACTTTGTACTTCGTCGGCGGAGGTGCAAATAAAATTTTCTGCGAAGTCCATTTGGATTAAACAATGATTATGGGGCATGTTGTCTTTCAGATTACGCATCGCCTTGTATTGTGTTTTTATTTGGCTGCAATGCTCTATAAACTCAGCAGACTGAACGCGAACTTTGTTCAGGAAAACATCTTTGTCTAATTGCTCCTGAACAATTTTTGTCTTTTTTTTACCATCTGACTGTTCCACTTTTTTCCATTGTTGTGTTGTCACTTGATCTCCCTTGATTTGATTTAAGAACTCATTCATCTGGTCACTATTTTCGCTAAGTTTTCTTCCATACTCATCTGAGTTAAGTGGGACACTTGCGCCAGCATTTTTCATGGATTTAAGAATCAATGCCATATTCTGATGTTTTTGGCAAAGACACTTGTTTCTACTTATATATTTTGTAAGAGCAATTTCTTTTGGCCTCATGCGACAGAATGTTGCAAACGATATTTTCCGCGTGGCCTCTGCGTTGTACTTTATATGTAGATAGGACAGACTGTCATTCAGTACTCTTTTCTGTACATAACCGTCCTTGATCTTTACCTTGTCATTTTTTCCTGGCATGACCCAACTGTTGTCATCTCGTTTTAAGAATTCAGAAACTTCCCTTTTTATCTTCAACATAGTCTTCTGATTCCTTGTTGCTTTTTGTTTTAGATTTATTTTCTTTGATTTATTGCAAAATACTTTTCTGTTGATTCCTGTATCTCTGCCTAAAGTTGTCTTCAGCTTATACTTCTGTACATGTTTTCCTGACACAATACTTCTTATAAAAGTCTTTCCCTTTTGGTCATTTTTGACATATGCATCGCGGATTTCGTCCGCTATAACATTGACCGCAACTATCTTGTCTTGAATTTTTTTCGGAATCTTACTTGGGAAATACCCTCATCTCTCAATTCCTGTAGCGATCTCTTTCTAGGAGTCAATTTGATCGTATCTGTCACTCCACTTTGTTCTGCTGATTTTTCATTCGATTTATTTCTCTTTGATAGACGCTCAAATCTCTTTGATACTCTTTTATATTTTCTTTGTAGATCCTTGTTTTCTTCTTCTAGTTTTTTTTATTTGCCTTCTGCATTTTGATGTTGCCCTGCTTATCCTTGTTCTTGACCTCTTCTTTGGATCTAACGAAGGCAGTTTTACAACTAAAAACCTTGGACCAGCTGGATCGTTATGACTATCTGAAGTGGATGTTATAGTATCTTCCTGAATGTTACTGTCTTCACTTACAGTAATTGGTTCCTGAACAGATTGAAGTTTTTTCTTTTCTCTATGCTTCTGTACATTCTTCCGAATCTTTTCCCTTCTTTCCGCGGCTTTTCTTTTGCTCATTTCGGTAACAGGAACATAGTACGCCTTAACTCTCTGATTTTCCCTATCTAGATATTTCGTTCCTTCTTTCAACTTTTTCCTTTCTCTGTATGCTTTTTGGATTTCTGCTGCTGTTGTTCCCATTTCTAAAACAATAAGGAACACTTTCACATAACTTTCAATAGTATTTCTTTTTTTGTAAACAAATGAATTTCATGAATAATATTATAGTAATTTACGTTATGTTATTATGTAAATTACGTTATGTATTTTTGTACCCAAATGTAACATCAAAAAGAGTACTTGGGCGTAAAAGAAATTTTTAATATAATTTTAATGGGTGTATGGTCATATTTAAAGCACAAAATTCCACACATTTTAGTGTACATCTCACAAAAATATTTGATTTCGTATGTTACATGTATTTTACGTTATTTAGTTTAATCCACCGTTTAAACACATTTACTAACCTTTAAATTATAAAATATAACTTTGTTTGGCTGTGTTAATACTGTACAGTCTATAGCAATATTATTTGTATTACAGGTTTGTCTAAATTCGAAAAAAATTGTGAACTGCATATGTAATCCAAGTGAAATCATCTCGGGTTTTTCCAAACATATGTATGATATTATACACAAAAGTGAATAAATTAGCTGATTTGTGATTGGAATTGAAGCTTCAACGTTTAACTGATTATATTTATAATTAGTATATATATATATATTTACTCACCGCAGTAACTCAGAATTGTCTGCTTTTATGAAATTAACACCATTAATTTTGACCTTCAAATTTTGGAGCGCCTGTAAACTATTGCTTAAACCGGAAGAAAATTGTTATTTGTAAACGCAGGAATGATTACCGATAACGCTTACACAAATTTTCCGGATCTTAATCAACGGATTAAAAATTTTTGTCGTATTTCACATATTCGTGATAACGTAAAATACCAAACGTAAATTACAAACAAGTGTGTATACATGATTTATAGCAAACAGTTATGTATTTGAAGGTGGGTGATCGAATTTATCGCCTCCCTGTGGTCTAAGATATACCATATAAAACGACCGGTTTTCCATTTTGCCATACATTTGGATCTATGGACCTAACGTAAATTACGTCCTTAAAACGACGCTTTAGATTCCAATTGATATAAATAATTGTCAGATTTCTGGTAACTTTTTGAAGCTCTAATGTTTCATTTATCCGTTATATATGTCATGAGGTGTACACATGTTTCATTTATTGATACAATATATCTATATTCATAGTGAATATTGTCATATACTGTATTCATAACGTAAATTACGTATTTTCGGCGACATAATTCAAACCCAGAAAAAAAGTTTTGGAATGAAATTGACAACGAAAATACCAATAATTCTCAAAAGATACTAAAGTATTCTATGGAAAATAGTGACTAACTTGGCAAATCAGTGTTTATTTTTCAAATGCTTTGCACGGCAAAATTGCTACTCATACAAGCGACAATGGACAGTGGATGTCTATCAACTGCCCTATCGCACACAGGGAATTTATTCATGCTTTGCATCATCTATTATTTGTCGATATTGAGAGAATGGCATATCATCTAGTGTTTAATATCACCAATTAGATCTATGAAACATTCTCGGCAGTACATTAGGTAAACGACATGACAAATATATATTTGAGCTGATTAAGAGAGAATAGGTGTATAGGGTTTTCTCCTATCTTGTATTTTAAGATAAATTCTGGGAATTAGCAATTTTCATGAGTGTTTACCAAGGATATTATTTTATATGGTATGCTCACAAATCCCATTACAGAATCAATATTAGAAGCCTCTAATCGGTGTAGGTACAGGTGCAAGTTTCACAATTGTTCCTTAACTAAGATTTTCCTAAACTTAAATCAGACAAATTTAAAATATTAATGACTTTGTTAATTTTAAAAATATTTAAGAATTTATGATGGTGTCATTTTGAAGATCACTTTAAGATTATAACATTTATATTATATTTTGTCAAATTTGTTTATCTGTTTTTCCAAAAAAGATTGACAAAGCTTGCTAAATTGAAGTCAAGGAAATTGTCAGTTAAGAATTAATTGTGAAACTGGGAAGTTAAGGAAAATCGTAGTTAAGGATTAATTGTGAAACTGAGAAGTTAAGGAAAATCGTAGTTAAGGATTAATTGTGAAACTGGAAAGTTAAGGAAAATCGTAGTTAAGGATTAATTGTGAAACTGGAAAGTTAAGGAAAATCGTAGTTAAGGATTAATTGTGAAACGAGAAGTTAACGAAAATCGTAGTTAAGGATTAATTGTGAAACTGGGAAGTTAGGGAAAATTTTAGTTAAGAATTAATTGTAAAACTGGGAAGTTTAGGGAAATTTAAGTTAAGGATTAATTGTGAAATTGGGACAACAGGGATTTCCTAACATTAATATAAAACTGCTGTTACAATATTAATGTATCTAGAACTATGATAAAGTAGAAAAAATAAACATCATCAGCATTGTTCAAGACATATTTCTTCATAATAAACCTATGATACAAGAAACCCAATATGGGATTCAATATCATAATGAAAAAAAAATAAATGATGTTCTTAAGTATTGATATAAATGCTTTCATTTTATGTTATACAGTATTGTGTAAGATAAGAAAAATCAATATTAATATGTAATATCATAGAGGGAGATATAATTAATTATTTCGATTCTGTTGATTTCGTTTATCTAGACTTGACTTCAGTTATCATTGGCTTGTGGAAGAAAAATTTGCTTTTATATGGAAAATAACTTGAAGGGTTGGTTTTTTTTTCCCGTACAAAAACGTTTTACCAGGTTTTTTTTTTTTTTTTTTTTTTTTTTTTTTTGTTTAATTATTTTGCATTTTGCAATCTATGATATATTGACATATAATTTATTATTTGAACAATAAATTTCTATTTTAATTGATAAATGGTGTGTAACTTTATTGTATCAAATAGATCCTAAAGGTCAAAGTACATTGCTTATACTATTTTTTTTAAATTGATTTTGTGATTACATTTTTAAATTTATTTTGAGGCATAAAACTTTTATAATGTATATTTTGTAATTTAAAAGTTTATAAAAGAGTGAGTGAGTAATGGCGTTTAACATCCCAGTCAAGAATATTTCACTTATATTGAGACATCACCAGCTATAGATGAAAGTGCAGAAATTTTGCCTGTGTGTTGCACTGATGGCATTATACAGCAGAGTTCTTTATCATGCCACTTTATAATGTTGAGTGCTTGGCGAAACAACAGTCACTACCCACTCAAGTCTCAGGTCAGACCCAGTTAGGGTATGAACCCACAACCTCACCCTTACAGAATGAGCACTACCACAGTGGTACAGTTTTAAAAGAATTGGATAGTATACATGGATTTTACAACCCAGACAAGGTTATTTCACTTATATCTAGGCAATCATTTCTCGCATGGTGGAGGAAACCAGAGTGCCTGGAAAAAACTGAGTTTTAGGAAACTGATAAACTTTCTCACAATAGAATTTGTTCAAGCAGAAATCGACTCAAGGGGTGAGTAGTATTGTGTCCTTTAGTCCACTTGGCCACTGAGGCCCCAAGTTTATGAAAGGGATGTTATTTAGATTGTAAAATTACTTTTTTATGTGTTATAGCAGAGTTTGATTTACAATCCGTTATTTTGAACTCATCAAAACATACAAGAAAGTTGGTACTTTTTCTGTTACTGTTGTATTCTCATGCAGTTTAATATATTTAATTACCGGTATGTTTTGTATACATGTCAACCATGTGACATTATAGAATACATTAATTTTAGTGAGGAAACTTGTAGATTATATTGAGAAATGCAGTTATCTGATTTTAATTTGAGTTATTCAGAAATAAATTGAAGGAATGCAGTGCACACTCCAGGAAATGTGTGCACAGCATCCAATCGGTTTAATTCGCATTGACCTGAAATAAATCAGACTACGTCCTTATAATTAAATTTCTGAAGGAGATAGAACTGATTATATGATATTGACAACTAAAATTTTTTTATTTTAATCCCAGAATCAGATCAATTTTCTCTTTGATCTCATTTTTCATGATCCAATTTTCTCATTTGAAAACTTAGATAATAATTAATTATAGTTAATTTTTTTTGTGGTTATATATGCTGTTTTTCATAATGGTAGCCTAGTGGATAGATTGCTTACATTGTATTTAAGTTTTTGGGGTTTAAACTCTGACTTGGTCTGACTTGCAAATAGGTTGTCTATTCTTTCACCAATCACTTGGCATTTAGAAATGAAA
This sequence comes from Tegillarca granosa, assembly GCA_029721355.1. Taxonomy (NCBI): domain Eukaryota; kingdom Metazoa; phylum Mollusca; class Bivalvia; order Arcoida; family Arcidae; genus Tegillarca; species Tegillarca granosa. Next base: position 26,007,339 of record CM056597.1, read on the forward strand.
GTCCTGGAGTCCTTGAAAAGAGATCTTATAAACCAGTGCCCTGTATCACAGTGGGTAGCATATTACAGAACCTTTTTTGCACAATCTCCTGACTGCACTACAAAGGTAAAGATTTCTGCCACTTTACCTATCGCTGGTGATGTCCCGATCTAAGTGAAATGTTTTTGACTAGGACATAAAAGCAAATTCAATCAATCAATCAATGCTGTTAAGTCATATGGAAGTTGGCTGTCAAGTTTTATCACAGCAAGTACAATCATTGAAATTGTTATGATTTTATACTGTTACATAATCTGTTTCAAATTCCATGTGATAAAAGCATTAAATAAAAATAATATCACTCTAGTGTAATATCATTGGTTATTGATGTCATCTGATAGTTATAAAATAATGTCATCTTTTGTGTATATGTGATTGGCCTATATATTACCATCTTTTCGACCGTTTTCAAATAATGGGAAATAAACTTTCCATTACTGAAGTGGTTATTTTTGGGATTATGCAATAAAACGAATTTTACATTCTTGTTCATGCAATATTGAATTGATTAAACTTGTTGATAAATGTTTAATAACTCCCACAAGGCTCATCGAATTATTTATTCAACTCTATTTGTAAATCAATAATGGAATTAACACTCTTTTTACATCTTTTATATACATTTTTCTTAATAATACTAAATTTGCTTTTTTTGTTTTAAATAAACCAACCATCTAGTCATATGTTTTGTTTACTTAATGCAGTTCGGAGTAGGTAGTAGAATTATTCTGCTAGTGTAGGTTTGCATAAGATTATCATTTTACTTTTTGGATTTATTTGTACTGGTATTTCATTATTTGGCCATAATCCATTAAAAAAGTTACATTGTTTTTAGACCAGAATGTTGGTTTTAATTGTCATGATGTGTGACACCACATCATCAATTTTTCAGCTATTCCAGATAAGAGCAATCTCTAAAGATTATTCTAAGAACAAGTTCATGTAGGTCTAAGATCTGCCAGTTTGTAATATGATCCATCTTGAACTAGTGCACACTCTTGGTTTTTATTTTGGTAAGGTGCTAGTTTACTGAGTCAGTATATCAGTGACAAGCTAACCACTACATACCAAGAACATGTCCCTCAAGTAGATAATGCTATATTTATTTATTTCTTTTTCAGCCTTGTCTAAAGAAGAAACAATACATGAAAGTGATCAAGAGGTAAGAATATGTATGATTATTTATATAATAAGCTTGTTTGCACAAAATATGGAGCAAAAGGGATGTGGTTTATAATTTCTACCTACAAAGAAATTTGATACAGAATGTCAGAGGGCAACAAAATACAATACATATGTGGTTTGATTTACCTATTTTATTCACAGAGAATTTTGATCTAGGCAATGAGAGGTTGACAAAATATAGAAAAGAAAGTTTTGTGGTGTACCCAATCTGTCCACCAGTAGTTTTGCTCTAGGCAATGAAACGGCAACAAAAAATAGAACATAACTGGTGTGATGTTCCTAATGTACCCACAAGGAATTTTGATATAGGCAGTGAGAGGTTGACAAAATGTAGAACAGAAAGTTTTGTGGTGTAACCAATCTATCTAGAAAGAGTTTGGCTCTTGGCAATGAAAGGGCAACAAAAAATAGAATATAAGTGGCGTGATGTTCCTAATGTACCCACTAAGGATTTTGATCTAGGCAGTGAAAGGTTGACAAAATGTAGAACAGAAAGTTTTGTGGTGTACCCAATCTGTCCACCAGTAGTTTTGCTCTAGGCAATGAAACGGCAACAAAAAATAGAACATAACTGGTGTGATGTTCCTAATGTACCCACAAGGAATTTTGATATAGGCAGTGAGAGGTTGACAAAATGTAGAACAGAAAGTTTTGTGGTGTAACCAATCTATCTAGAAAGAGTTTGGCTCTTGGCAATGAAAGGGCAACAAAAAATAGAATATAAGTGGCGTGATGTTCCTAATGTACCCACTAAGGATTTTGATCTAGGCAGTGAGAGGTTGACAAAATGTAGAACAGAAAGTTTTGTGGTGTAACCAATCTATCTAGAAAGAGTTTGGCTCTTGGCAATGAAAGGGCAACAAAAAATAGAATATAAGTGGCGTGATGTTCCTAATGTACCCACTAAGGATTTTGATCTAGGCAGTGAAAGGTTGACAAAATGTAGAACAGAAAGTTTTGTGGTGTACCCAATCTGTCCACCAGTAGTTTTGCTCTAGGCAATGAAACGGCAACAAAAAATAGAACATAACTGGTGTGATGTTCCTAATGTACCCACAAGGAATTTTGATATAGGCAGTGAGAGGTTGACAAAATGTAGAACAGAAAGTTTTGTGGTGTAACCAATCTATCTAGAAAGAGTTTGGCTCTTGGCAATGAAAGGGCAACAAAAAATAGAATATAAGTGGCGTGATGTTCCTAATGTACCCACTAAGGATTTTGATCTAGGCAGTGAGAGGTTGACAAAATGTAGAACAGAAAGTTTTGTGGTGTAACCAATCTATCTAGAAAGAGTTTGGCTCTTGGCAAAGAAAGGGCAACAAAAAATAGAATATAAGTGGCGTGATGTTCTTAATGTACCCACTAAGAATTTTGATCTAGGCAGTGAAAGGTTGACAAAATGTAGAACAGAAAGTTTTGTGGTGTAACCAATCTGTCCACCAGTAGTTTTGCTCAAGGCAATGAAAGGGCAACAAAAATAGAACATAAGTGGTGTGATGTTCCTTACTTACCCACAAGGAATTTTGATATAGGCAGTAAGAGGGCAACAAAATGTAGAACAAAAGTTATTCATAATTTACTCACAAGGATTTTTATCTAGGCTTTCAATAATCCACAAGCTTAAGAGAACTCAGGCATCCAAGCTGTGAAAGTCAGTGGCATTTTAACTAACACAAATTTACTATAAAAATATTCATATTTGTGTAAAACTTTTTTAAAAAGTCCTTTATTGATTTTTATCAGTAAATACTGCACCAGATGCAGGAAATTGACGATTATTTCTGTGTCCTTTTGCCTCATTTAATTTCCCAAATAGATATGACCTTTTTTGACCAGTTATTGAAATGCAGAATATTCAAGCTGACTTTAATCAGAAATTGAGGTCAATACCCAGTCAAAGTAATTGTCAAATTAGTCTTAATTCATCGTTATTATCACCTGGGAATAAAGATAAGAGGAGTTTTAGTTTGTTTTGATGTGTTAAATGTGACAGGGGCAGTTTTAGTTTATTTTGATGTGTTAAATGTGACAGGGGCAGTTTTAGTTTATTTTGATGTGTTAAATGTGAGAGGGGCAGTTTTAGTTTATGTTGATGTGTTAAATGTGACAGGGGCAGTTTTAGTTTATGTTGATGTGTTAAATGTGACAGGGGCAGTTTTAGTTTATTTTGATGTGTTAAATGTGACAGGGGCAGTTTTAGTTTATTTTGATGTGTTAAATGTGAGAGGGGCAGTTTTAGTTTATTTTGATGTGTTAAATGTGACAGGGGCAGTTTTAGTTTATGTTGATGTGTTCAATGTGACAGGGGCAGTTTTAGTTTCTTTTGATGTGTTAAATGTGACAGGGGCAGTTTTAGTTTATTTTGATGTGTTAAATGTGACAGGGGCAGTTTTAGTTTATTTTGATGTGTTAAATGTGAGAGGGGCAGTTTTAGTTTATTTTGATGTGTTAAATGTGACAGGGGCAGTTTTAGTTTATGTTGATGTGTTAAATGTGACAGGGGCAGTTTTAGTTTATTTTGATGTGTTAAATGTGACAGGGGCAGTTTTAGTTTATTTTGATGTGTTAAATGTGAGAGGGGCAGTTTTAGTTTATTTTGATGTGTTAAATGTGACAGGGGCCGTTTTAGTTTATTTTGATGTGTTAAATGTGACAGGGGCCGTTTTAGTTTATTTTGATGTGTTCAATGTGACAGGGGCAGTTTTAGTTTGTTTTGATGTGTTAAATGTGACAGGGGCAGTTTTAGTTTATTTTGATGTGTTAAATGTGACAGGGGCAGTTTTAGTTTATTTTGATGTGTTAAATGTGAGAGGGGCAGTTTTAGTTTATTTTGATGTGTTAAATGTGACAGGGGCCGTTTTAGTTTATTTTGATGTGTTAAATGTGACAGGGGCCGTTTTAGTTTATTTTGATGTGTTAAATGTGACAGGGGCAGTTTTAGTTTATTTTGATGTGTTAAATGTAACAGGGACAGTTTTAGTTTGTTTTTTCTGTGTTAAATGTGACATTGGCAGTTTTAGTTTATTTTGATGTGTTAAATGTGACATTGGCAGTTTTAGTTTATGTTGATGTGTTAAATGTGACATTGGCAGTTTTAGTTTATTTTGATGTGTTAAATGTGACAGGGGCAGTTTTAGTTTATGTTGATGTGTTAAATGTGACAGGGGCCGTTTTAGTTTATTTTGATGTGTTAAATGTGACAGGGGCCGTTTTAGTTTCTTTTGATGTGTTAAATGTGACAGGGGCAGTTTTAGTTTGTTTTGATGTGTTAAATGTGACAGGGGCAGTTTTAGTTTGTTTTGATGTGTTAAATGTGACAGGGGCAGTTTTAGTTTGTTTTGATGTGTTAAATGTAACAGGGGCAGTTTTAGTTTATTTTGATGTTTTTAATGGGACAGGGGGAGTTTTAGTTATTTTGTAGACAACATCTTTGGAGACAAAAAAAAAAAAAAAAAAAAAAAAGGTTTTGTTGTTTGTCATTTATGAAAGAATTTTCAATTTCAGGCATGTTTGGATTGTTTCATTATTGTTAGATAAAATTCGACTTTTTATGTTTTGAATGTGCATGTTAGACAACTGAATAGAAAATAATTTAATAATTTTGAATGGTTACATTTTCTAGTTTTCTGGCTTTCAATTATAAGAGAAGAGTTCCAGTTAGTTAATATTCACTTATGCTGTAGTTTGTAGGGTCTCCAGATAGTCCAGCAGTCACTTGTATTATGAAGGGTCTAAGAAAGTCAAGCATGCATTTAAAAAAGTTAAAGAATTCCAGATAGTCCAACATTTATTTACAATGTAAAGGGTCCAAAATATTCCAGCATTCACTTATAGTGTGAAGGGTCCTAGATAGCCCAACATTAACTCATTATGTAAAGGGTCCAAAATATTCCATCATTCACTTGTAGTGTGAAAATCACAGAATGTCCATCATTTGCTTTTAGCATGAATGTCCCAGATAGACAAACATACACATAAAGTATCAAGATCCCAGATATTCTACCATTTAATATTGTGTAAAGCTCCCTGATTTATATGAAGCTACTGTCTGATTCACGTCTGCCGTAGCACTAGTTTTTCAAGGTTTTAGAAGAGATATCAATATATTGTGTACCATGTCACATACCATTATGACGTATGCATTTTGTCGTAATTAACTGACACCAAACTAAATGCCATCTTAGCTGGAGTAAAAATGCATAGCTTTTTAAAATCCTTATGGGGATTTAATATAGTAAAACACACAAACATTTGTTCCGGAAATATATCGCTGTAATAATCATGCGGGTTAGGGTAGAAAACTCTGGAATAGTCAACTCAGCTGAAGGGAAGACCGCTTTTGTTAGAACCACAGAATATACCCTTTTGTTGTCAAGCTAGCAGACGATATTACCTGGCAAGCAAAAATGAGAAAGTTTATCATGCGCAGTTCTATTTTCTTAACCTGCATGATTTTTCAGCAATATTTCCGGAATGAGTGTTTGTGTGTTTTACCATATTAAATCCCGTAAGGATTTTAAAAAACTCTGCATTTTATACTCCAGCTAAGATGGCATTTAGTTTGGTGTCAGTTAATTACGACAAAATGCATGCGTCATAATGATATGTGACATGCTACAATTTTTTTTTTTTACAATTTTCATTTGACTTTCAGTGGCGATGTGGCCAATAAGTAGATTAATCCAGGGTGAAACTGACTAGATAAATAGTGGCAAATAATCAAGGTTTCACTGTACAAAGAAAATACAACTTAACCTTATCTAATAATACCCTCAAATTATTAGTCTGCTGTATAAAACCATAATTGTCCCTACCTCTACCTGATGGTTTTAATGAATGATTGATTTAAAAAAAGAAAAACAAAAACAAGGTCAACCTGACTAGTCTGTTGTCATCAATCAGTGAAAGCATTTTTAGGTTGATGATGAAAAAACAGTTAAAGAGATATTAAACAATAACTCAGAAACACAATATAGAGAGATTGTGTAACTAGCTATGATCATCTCAACATGGTATTTACACAACCTGTGATGTATGTATATATGTATGGAAAACATGTTAAATGATTCATAACAGGGATAGAAAGATAAGAGAAATAAAAAACGAGGAGTTTCCCAGATATTTCATGTTAAACTATCTACTGGGATGTCCATGAGTATACCTGTTGTAGAACAGATAGAGAGAAGAGAGAAATTAAACCAGGAGTTTTCTAGATATTCCATGTTAAACTATCTACTGAAATTTCATGTCCTGATCGTAGAACAGATAGAGAGAAAAGGGAAATAAAACCATGGATTTTCTAGATATTCCATGTTAAACTATCTATTGGGATGTCCATGAGTATACCTGTTGTAGAACAGATAGAGAGAAGAGAGAAATTAAACCAGGAGTTTTCTAGATATTCCATGTTAAACTATCCACTGGGATGTCCATGAGTATGCCTGTTGTAGAACAGATAGAGAGAAGAGAGAAATTAAACCAGGGGTTTTCTAGATATTCCATGTTAAACTATCCACTGGGATGTCCATGAGTATACCTGTTGTAGAACAGATAGAGAGAAGAGAGAAATAAAACCATGGATTTTCTAGATATTCCATGTTAAATCTTTAAACAAATGTACTGTATAGTGCTTGCATGTAAGATAGTATTCCAATAAAGATAACTAAATTGTTGTAATTTACTGGGAATTGTCCAAGAGTATACCTGACCTTTTAGAACAGATGAGAAGATGATGGAAATAAAAATAAGGAGTCCAAGATATTTCATTATGCTCACTGGTATAACTAGCTAATTTACTATACCAGTTAGTGAGCAAAATTTTCTATCAAGATTATTTTAACTTGTATCTAAACAACACATTACCAGATTCATATGAAGTTGTCTAATTTATACCTTTGCATCAGTTTAAAAGGTATTGGCAGCATTGGTTGTTTAAATCTTTTTATCAGTTTTAGGTATCTCAGCATTGGTTGTTAAGGTCTCATCATCAGTTGAAGGGGTCATAGCCTTGGTTGTTAAGGTCTTGTCCTCAGTTGAAGGGGTCATAGCCTTGGTTGTTAAGATCTTGATCATCATTTGAAGGGGTCATAGCCTTGGTTGTTAAGGTCTTGAGCATCAGTTGAAGGGGTCATAGCCTTTGTTATTAAGATCTCGTCATCAGTTGCAGAGGTCATAGCCTTGGTTGTTAAGGTCTCGTCATCAGTTGAAGGGGTCATAGCCTTTGTTATTAAGATCTCGTCATCAGTTGCAGGGGTCATAGCCTTGGTTGTTAAGGTTTTGATCATCAGTTGAAGGGGTCATAGCCTTTGTTATCAAGTTCTCATCATTAGTTGAAGGGGTCATAGCCTTGGTTGTTAAGGTCTCATCAGTTAAAGGGGTCATAGCCTTGGTTGTAAAGGTCTAATCATTAGTTGAAGGGGTCATAGCCTTGGTTGTTAAGGTCTTGTCATCAGTTGAAGGGGTCATAGCCTTGGTTGTTAAGGTCTAATCATCAATTGAATGGGTCATAGCCTTGGTTGTTAAGTTCTTGTCATCAGTTGAAGGGGTCATAGCCTTGGTTGTTAAGGTCTCATCATCAGTTGAAGGGGTCATAGCCTTGGTTGTTAAGGTCTTGTCCTCAGTTAAAGGGGTCATAGCCTTGGTTGTAAAGGTCTTATCATTAGTTGAAGGGGTCATAGCCTTGGTTGTTAAGGTCTCATTATTAGTTGAAGGGGTCATATGCTTGGTTGTTAAGGTCTTGTCCTCAGTTGAAGGGGTCATAGCCTTGGTTGTTAAGACCTTGATCATCAGTTGAAGGGGTCATAGCCTTGGTTGTTAAGGTCTTGAGCATCAGTTGAAGGGGTCATAGCCTTCGTTATTAAGATCTCGTCATCAGTTGCAGGGGTCATAGCCTTGGTTGTTAAGGTTTTGATCATTAGTTGAAGGGGTCATAGCCTTTGTTATTAAGATCTCATCATTAGTTGAAGGGGTCATAGCCTTGGTTGTTAAGGTCTCATCATTATTTGAAGGGGTCATAGGCTCGGTTGTTAAGGTCTCATCATTAGTTGAAGGGGTCATAGCCTTGGTTGTTAAGGTCTTGTCATCAGTTGAAGGGGACATAGCCTTGGTTGTTAAGGTCTCATCATCAGTTGAAGGCATCATAGCCTTTGTTATTATGATCTCGTCATCAGTTGAAGGGGTCATAGCCTTGGTTGTTAAAGCTGCTTTAAGTTTACCAAATTTCTGATTTTTTTTTTTGATTTTCTAAAAATATTTTTTTTAAAAGTAGATATCTTCTTACCACGATCCGTGACATTCATTTTCTAAAATTTCATTACTTTTAGCTGTAAATAAACGGAATCCTCTGACCGGTTGGTCAGTGTTCTACGATGGTAATTATGAGCTTGGAGCATGCGCACGGATGTACAGAAAAAGCCTAGAATCGAAAGTGAAATATGACAGATTGCATTAATTGTCCTTCATTAATATCTAGATGTATTTGAAATGTTGTTATTTTTCCCTTACTAAGTCACAAATGACAAATTCAACGAAGTTCTGTGTTTAATTTATCGTATTTCAACATTTTGAAAGTTGTGTTTAAATGACCCGGGTTTTGATGACGTAACCATGTTTTAATATTAGATCCCAAATGCTGCATCTCGCTGGGTAAATACTGTAATTTCTGTATTTATTTTAGCTTTTATCTTTGAACCAAATGTAACATTGTTCATTAGGAACATCATTTATTAGATTAGCACCGTTTTGTTTTTTTCTTAATGCAGCTTTAAGGTCTTGTCATCAGTTGAAGGGGTCATAGCCTTGGTTGTTAAGGTCTCATCATCAGTTGAAGGGGTCATAGCCTTGGTTGTTAAGGTCTCATCATTAGTTGAAGGGGTCATAGCCTTGGTTGTTAAGATCTTGTCATCAGTTTAAGGGGTCATAGCCTTGGTTGTTAAGGTCTCGTCATCAGTTGAAGGGGTCATAGCCTTTGTTGTTAAGATCTTGTCATCAGTTGAAGGGGTCATAGCCTTTGTTGTTAAGATCTTGTCATCAGTTGAAGGGGTCATAGCCTTTGTTGTTAGGGTCTCATTATCAGTTGAAGGGATCATAGCCTTGGTTGTTAAGGTCTCATCATCAGTTGAAGGGGTCATAGCCTTGGTTGTTAAGGTCTCGTCATCAGTTGAAGGGGTCATAGCCTTTGTTGTTAAGATCTTGTCATCAGTTGAAGGGGTCATAGCCTTTGTTGTTAAGATCTTGTCATCAGTTGAAGGGGTCATAGCCTTTGTTGTTAAGATCTTGTCATCAGTTGAAGGGTTCATAGGCTTGGTTGTTAAGGTCTTGTCATAAGTTGAAGGGGTCATAGCCTTGGTTGTGAAGGTCTTGATCATCAGCTTTATGTAGCATTGCAAGTATTGTAAAGGTCTCATCATGAGTTTAAGAGGTCTCAGCAGTGGTTATTAAGGTACTTTTATCTGTTAAAGGACTCAGCATTTGTTGTTAAGGTCTCATCAGTTTTAGAGCTTTAGGTATTAGTTGTTAATGTCCCATCATAAGTTTTTGAGGTTCTGGTATTTATGGTTTCACGGGTTTTACAAATGTCAGTAAAAGTTGTTAAGATCCCATCATCAGTTTTAGAGGTCTTTATTGTTGGGGTCTCAACATCTGAGTTTGAGATCTCGGCTTGGCTGCAAAAGTCTCACCATCAGTTTTAGAGGTCTCAGTTTTGGTTGCAAAAGTCTCATCATCAGTTTTAGAGGTCTCAGAATTGGCTGCAAAAGTCTCATCATCAGTTTTAGAGGTCTCAGAATTGGCTGCAAAAGTCACATCTTCAGTTTTAGATGTGTCTTGTTTTTGATTATTAAGGTCTCATCATCAGTTTTAGATGTGTCTTGTTTTTGATTTTTAAGGTCTCATCATCTGATTTAGATGTGTCTTGTTTTTGATCGTTAAGGTCTTATCATCTGTTTTAGATGTGTCTTGTTTTTGATCGTTAAAGTCTTATCATCTGTTTTAGAGGTGTCTTGTTTTTGATTGTTAAGGTCTCATCATCAGTTTTAGATGTGTCTTGTTTTTGATTATTAAGGTCTCATCATCAGTTTTAGATGTGTCTTGTTTTTGATTATTAAGGTCTCATCATCAGTTTTAGATGTGTCTTGTTTTTGATTGTTAAGGTCTCATCATCAGTTTTAGATGTGTCTTGTTTTTGATTGTTAAGGTCTCATCATCAGTTTTAGATGTGTCTTGGTTTTGATTGTTAAGGTCTCATCATCAGTTTTAGATGGTCTTGTTTTTGATTGTTAAGGTCTCATCATCAGTTTTAGATGTGTCTTGGTTTTGATTGTTAAGGTCTCGTCATCAGCTTTAGATGTGTCTTGTTTTTGATTGTTAAGGTCTTCTCATCAGTTTTAGATTTGTCTTGTTGTTGATTGTTAAGGTCTCATCATCAGTTTTAGATGTGTCTTGGTTTTAATTGTTAAGGTCTCATCATCAGTTTTAGATGTGTCTTGGTTTTGATTGTTAAGGTCTCATCATCAGTTTTAGATGTGTCTTGGTTTTGATTGTTAAGGTCTCATCATCAGTTTTAGATGTGTCTTGTTTTTGATTGTTAAGGTCTCATCATCAGTTTTAGATGTGTCTTGTTTTTGATTGTTAACATCTCATCATCAGTTTTAGATGTGTCTTGTTTTTGATTGTTAAGGTCTTCTCATCAGTTTTAGATTTGTCTTGTTGTTGATTGTTAAGGTCTCATCATCAGTTTTAGATGTGTCTTGGTTTTGATTGTTAAGGTCTCATCATCAGTTTTAGATGTGTCTTGGTTTTGATTGTTAAGGTCTCATCATCAGTTTTAGATGTGTCTTGGTTTTGATTGTTAAGGTCTCATCATCAGTTTTAGATGTGTCTTGTTTTTGATTGTTAATGTCTCATCATCAGTTTTAGATTTGTCTTGTTTTTGATTGTTAACATCTCTTCATCAGTTTTAGATGTGTCTTGTGTTTGGTTGTTAAGGTCTCGTCATCAGTTTTTAAGATCTGACCTTAAGGATCCAAGTATATACAGGAGATAAAATCCATCTAACATCACTAAAAGCCAGTGACCTTTTGATTTGGCCATGTCCACCTGCCTCTGAAAATCAATTTTTGTGTACCATATATATTTACTTTGTGGGTTTTACATTAATTTGTTACTTATCATTGTATCATACATTAATGTTTTTCATTTAAATAATTTACCATAATTTCCCCCCATTTATATAACACTAATGTAAATACCAGAATCATCATTCAGTCTGGTTGGTTTCCTCTACACAACAAATAGGACATTTTTATTGTCTGAGAATAGATATATTGCTTGTATGAAGCATGTAAAGACTGGTCAACTTTTAGGCTTTGCTTTCACAGGTAAGAAAATATAGCAAAATTTTAAGAAATGTAGAATAGCTGTTGTTAAGTCCCTGGAAGGACTTTTTGTTTTTCAAAGATAAAAGTTTCAAAGCATTTTAAATATCCTAAATTTTCCTAAAATTTTAAGATATATAGGCAAGTGGACTGAAGTAATGGTCTTTTACACCCCAGTCAAGTTTCCTCAACTTATATAAAAGCAGTCGGTTCTGGGATGGAGGTGGTAACTGGATAGTAGGTAAGGTAGGTAAATGGTGTTTCACGCCCAAGTCAAGATTCTTTCACTTATTTCGAGGTGGTCAGTTCTGAGATGAAGGAGGAAACCAGAGTGCTCAGAGAAAACCACAGACCTTCTTTAAGCAAAAAACAAACTATCGCACTAGAATCTGTCATGGTGGAAACTACAAACATTTGACAAGGAAACTGACAAAGCTTTCATACTAGGATATGCCCAGTGCTTAGATGCCAATTTACCATAGCTGGTCATCTCTTTATGTTAAAAGGGTCTAAGTTGTATTTGGTCTAGAGCACCAACCATATCCTAGTGTTGAAAAGCCTGCTTGCTAAATGTTGGCTTTTTTCAAGCACTCTCCACTGTTTTTCATATTAGAATTGACTGCCTCTAAGTAAGGGGGAAATATTGACTTAGAATTAGACATATAAATGTCTTACTCCAATCCCCTCAACTCATGATATATAATTGAAAAAAATTAGGATTAAAATGTTAAACCTTTTACTGTTACTTCACATTAAAAGGTCTATTTTATTTGACTACTTCGTGATCTTTGTAATTGGTCATGTGCTTTCCAGTTTTTGACCTCATGGCTTTATAAGATTAAGAAGCAGCAACATACAGAGGTTATTTAAATGAAATCAACTGAGTCCATTTTCTGTTTGTTGTTTACTTAAATGGTAGCAAAATTAAATTTATAGAGTTGTTTAGGTAAATAATGAGTTTCTTAGTTGCTGAATATATTGTTAGTGATATTACGAACCTTATTTCAGTTTGTAGAAAAACCTCCTGTAATTATGTTACTGTAATGTTTGAGTAATTGAATAAAAGATTTGGTTACAGTACCATAAAATTATGTCTTTTTATAAGGCTACTGGTAAAATAGTGTCTTGACCTGACATCCTATCCTGTCTGTCTCATAATTGCAATTATTGACTATTAGGATTTTCATTGTAAGGGCAAGAAAAGGGATAAAAAGGTCAGCAACAAATCCAGCATGCATTGCTTTGTTAGTGTTGAGGATGCTTCTGGAACCTAAGTCCTCCTGGACAAAGTTTTGGTACATTAGTTCAGTCATTGTTAAATTGGTAATCTTTTGAGCTGTGATGTCTTATATCATAGTTAGACATGAAGTGCTTAATCTTTCAGGGCACCCAGCCTCGCTTTTATTTAAGTTCACATGTTTATCAGTTAGCCAGTTTTTAAAGTTTTACTTTGCTTTTGGGATTGTCATTTAGACATAGATCAGTTTATGTTTGAGTAACAAAATATTACTTATAGTAATTTGGTTAATATTTGAACAAAAAAGGTGAGTCTTTTTTTTTAAAGATATTCATAACTTACAATTCAAACCAAGCTGGTTCGTTATCCATGTTGAATCTATTTATGATAGTATTTGGCTATTTATCAACAATTTGTTAAGAAACTTGTTTGTTTGTATTGTTACACTAGAACTGTTGTTGGAAGCTTCTCACTGACTTTGAAGAATGTATAAAATTTGTGATTCCTTATACCAGTAATTTATTATATGATGTTTTCGTTCATCAATAATTGGTTTGGATTTTGAAGAATTATTCTAAAGGATTTTAAAAATTGTGTAGCATTATATCCAGTAATTTATTACGGTATATAACATTTTTGTATTAGAGTCTGTGACATCATTATATCTGTCATTTCAAAGATTGTGTTAACTTTTTTTGCCTATTTTTAGGGATGTAAAAATTTTTTTGCATTTAGTTGGTAATTTTTATTTTTATTAACTTTTTTTTCATCATCATGTGTAATGTGTCATAATTTCTCTGATTTGAAAATGGCGTAACTTTTGTTTCCAATTTGTTTTATTATAAAACATATTTTCTTTCATTGGTACTCTCTCTTATTGAATTTAAACATTTATTTAAAAGGATGTAAAAATAATGCGTTGCATTTAAGCAGTAATTTTTATAACAGGATATGACATTTTTTTCTCAACATGTAAATTCTCTGAATTTTGGAAATTGTTAAAATTTTGTTACAAAGTTGTTTTATTATCTGACGTATTTTTGTTGATGTTTATCTTTCATCAGTAATGGTTAATTTGGAAAATTAATTCTAGAGGATGTTTAAATTGCACTGCACCTGTCATATTTATTATATGACAATTTTTTGACAATCAACGTATGCGATGTTGTAATTTTCTGATTGTGAAGATTGTGTAGATTTTGTTGCTGTTTTATCAGTGTGTTTTATATTACGGCATGTGCTCTTTCATCTGTATGAAGATGTTTCATATATAAACATCATATCAGAGGATGAATTTCTCTTTAGTTAGTGTTCCTGAACAAATGTACACATATCTGCAAAAGTAAATTAATTTTGTTTGATTAAGATGTTTGAAGTTTACGGGAATGTCGATGTGTAATAACCATTTGATATATAACCACCAAACAAGCCAGTGTGCTTTTTAGAAGATTTGTGAAAAATGTGTTAATTCATTTAAAAAATATGACTTATTAGTTGTCTAGCATTTAGTTGCTTAGTGCTTGAAAGGCATTACGTGAAAGTTTATGGACTGTTAGTAGGTTAAAGGGAGTAGACTATAAAATTGAAAAGTGTGTGTGTGTGTGTGTGTGTGTGTGTGTGTGTGTGTGTGTGTGTGTGTGTGTGTGTGTGTGTGTGTTGGGGGAAGGGGGCTTACAGATGATGATGAGTGGAGTAATGTAATGGTGATTTACACCCCAGTCAAGATTCTTTCACTTATATCCAGACAGTCAGTTCTGGGATGATGGAAGAAAAAAGGATAGCCTTGTTAGAATCACTGATCTTCAGCAAGTGAGCTAAAGAACTTTTGCAGGCTAGGATCTGCCCAAGCAAGATTCAAATCTAGACCCTATTGATGACATGGGTCCTAGGTGACCCAGTGGTCTAAGTCCATGCCTAAGAAATACATTGCCTTTTATGACATAGGTTCAACTCCTGATTGGGCAGATCCTAGTGTGAGAAAGCTTGCTATAGTTTGGTGGTTTTCTCCAGGCACTCAAGTTTCCTCAATCATTCGAATACTGACTGTCTTGTTATAAGTGAAAGCATCTTGACTGGGGCGTTAAATACCATTTATCCTTCACTTCTTTTAATGACTGTGATAGGTATTTCACATGGCATTGATGATGTCGGAATGTAAATTTATATCATCATGTTGTAAAAATTAGTGCTTTTTGAGAAAATGTGACACTTAAAAAACGAGGGCATTTTGAGAAAATATGACACTTTTGCTTGGCAGTCTGAAAAAAGAAGTAAAGATAAAAAGTACAAATGATGTTCCTTTTCATATACCGGTAGTTCATTATGATTTTATTTGACTTTGAAAAAGGTGATATTTTCTCTGTTCAAATAGTTTATTTATCTTTATTTAAAATGACGTTGATAATTTATTGAAGATTGTTATGCTCCTTCACCGTTAGTATAACCACTTGACATACGAAGAAACTTGAGAAACTTTCTATGTTTTTACTTGGCTTTTGAAATACTAACAGCAGATGGGTTGATATTATCTATGAAGAAATTCAAGTGCAAATGCATTTAAATAACAATTGATGTTTTGAAAGCTTTTAGGGAATACTTTAGAAATAAATAATCTTAAGTTGTGTTTTTTGTGCTTGTTTATAATTACATGAAAATAATGGAACATTTTACCCTTGGGGTCAAGTGAGCTAGCAATGAGATCAAGGGCTCATACTTTAGTTTTTAAATAGGGATTATATGTGTGTTTTAAGCTATTTGAATAGAATACTGGCATATAGGAAAACTGATATAGTGAGAAAAGGTTGTACATGTAACTACTTGTTAGACTGTTGTTAGTGCTATTATTACACCTCATGTAAATTTCCTAAAATCTGATTGGATCACAGCCAGTTGACAAAATTAGTGTTATCTTCAAAAGAAGCTATTTATGTGCTCCAGGGTAACATTTTAATGCCACATATGCAAATAAAACAAAAATGTGTTAGGCCGAACGCATATCAATCTGCATCAATTAAATGTTTTAAATGTCAAAGAGTTTAAAAGCATCATTACTACAGAGAAAAGTTTACATTGACAACTAAAATGTCCACTGACGACAAAACTTATTTGAAGAAAATCAATTGGTGATGGACAATTTATATCTGCAGAAAATAGTAATATGTTAAGATTGCAAAATAAAATTGCCCTCTTCAAGTAATGTATTGAATATAATTGCCTAGGTTAACATTAGACTGGAAAAGGTGAATAATTTTAATGTTACCCTCTCAGTTATGTCATATTATATATTATTAGCTCACTTGAGCACAAAGTGCTCATGTGAGCTATCGGTATCAATAGAGGCAGACCCTCCGTCTTCCATCCGTCTGTCCGGCCGTCCCTCTGTCCATCAACAATTGCTTCAAACGACTTCTCAGAAATTTCTGGTCACATCTAAAAGCATCTAAAGAACGTTGCCTTTCAGATTTGTGTTTTTGGTTGCCATAGCTACCAAATGTGGGTCACGATGACCTACATAGTTAAAAACCTAAAAAAATCTTCTTCTCTAAAACCACTTCTCTGAGATAAAATCTGATGTGATATTTGGCATCTACGGCATCTTATATACCAAGTTTGTGAATTTCAATAATTTTTGTGAAAAATTAGGTTACGCGTTTTTGCGTTTATTTTTTGGATATTGTAAATAGTACTTTTCTACAAAAATTACAATAATGAAAAAATTTAGGTGAACTCTTTTTCCAAACATCATTTTCTTATGTGAAGAAACATATGTTTGACAATTTTCACGAAACTCTGTAAAATACAAGTCGCTTTTTTCAGCCTTTTTCATTTTCAATTCTAGCAACCCAAGGGTCAAGGGTTCAAATCCCACTGGGGACACTTTTTTTTTTTTTTTTTTTTATTTTATTTTTTTTTTATTTTTTTTTGTTGTTTTTTTTTTAATTTCTGAATTTTATGACTTACAATGGTGCATGGAAGAGATGTTATGTAGTGAATTATTATTTTTGAAATACATGTGATACATGTACTGATATGTAGATTTAGCTAAAACCTTGAATTTTTTTTTTTTAGCTTACCTGGCCAAAGGCCAGGGTGAGCTTTTGCTATCACTTGGCGTCCGTCTCGTCCGTCGTCTGTCGTCCGTCCATAAACTTTTCACATTCTGACTATCTCCTCTGAACCACTGGACCAATTTGAAGCATACTTTACAGGAATGATGTATGGATGGTCCTATACTAAAATTGCTGAAATTTCCCGGATCCACCAAAAAACATGGCTGCCAGCACAGGACATAATTTAACATTGGACCCTATGGGAAAAAGCATATATTGGCTATCTCCTCTGAAACTACTGAAGCAAATTGAATCAAACTTTGCAAGAATGATGTATGGATGGTCCTTTACTAAGATTGCCGAAATTTCCCACATCCACCAAAAAACATGGCTGCCAGTGCAGGACATAATTTAACATTGGACCCTATGGGAAAAAGCATATACTGTAAATCAGGAAATTAATGCGAGCAAGAAATTAATGCGAAAAATGCGAGGCAAATTGCATTAATTTCTTGTCGCATTTATTTTCCGATGTCTGTATTCTGTATATTTATATTGTAAATTGAGTTACCTCCCTTAACCGGAAGTTGTTATCATAACTGATTAATATTAGAGCACATTCTCGTTTAGCGGTATTTTTGCAGTTTCTTTCCTACTGGGAATTTTGATACGGGTGGAATCGTGACTGTAAAATCATTTGAACCTTGACTGGAACATCAAATTGAAAGTACTGTGATTATAAGTAATCTAACTCTAAACTCGTGAGTTAAAGACGAACATCAGTTGTACACATGCCAACATGGACATCCTAATTTGAATGCTTTATTTTAATAAAAACTCCAAGCGTTATATTTGAGTATGCTTGTTTATTTAAAAAAAAAAACACGTTTCTTTGTTCTGATAATCCTTTACCACCCTGGTTAATTTAAAACAATGGGTCATCGGCTCTTAAGAATTTACCCTCGGCACACCTCACTGTTTATTTGAATGTCTACCGAAAGTTTGTTTATAACGTGTTTTTAAATTAAGGAAGACATAATATAATGATTTCTGAGTCCATAATTTAATGTTCATAATTGTAAGATAAAAATAGGCAAAAAATTTAAAAATTTAAATTTAAAAAATCCCATTAATTTCAATAAGCATTTTACTTCAAAATCGGCAATTCGCATTAATTTCGTGACACATTAATTTCCTGATTTACAGTATTGGCTATCTCCTCTGAAACTACTGAAGCAAATTGAATCAAACTTTGCAGGAATGATGTATGGATGGTCCTTTATTAAGATTGCCGAAATTTCCCGCATCCACCAAAAAACATGGCTGCCAGCACAGGACATAGTTTAACATTAGACCCTATGGGAAAAGCATATACTTGCTATCTCCTTTGAAACTACTGAAGCAAATTGAATCAAACTTTGCAGGAATGATGTATGGATGGTCCTTTACTAAGATTGACGAAATTTTTCGAATCCACCAAAAAACATGGCTGCCAGTGCAGGACATAGTTTAACATTGGACCCTATGGGAAAAGCATATATTTGCTATCTCCTCTGCAATTACTGAAGCAAATTGAATCAAACTTTGCAGGAATGATGTATGGATGGTCCTTTACTAAGATTGACGAAATTTTCCGAATCCACCAAATAACATGGCTGCCAGCGCAGGACATAGTTTAACATTGGACCCTATGGGAAAAAGCATATATTGGCTATCTCCTCTGAAACTACTGAAGCCAATTGAATCAAAGTTTGCAGGAATGATATATGGATGGTCCTTTACTAAGATTGCCGAAATTTCCTGGATCCACCAAAAAACATGGCTGCCAGCACAGGACATAGTTTGACATTGGACCCTATGGGAAAAAGCATATATTGGCTATTTCCTCTGAAACTACTGAAGCAAATTGAATCAAACTTTGCAGGAATGATGTATGGATGGTCCTTTACTAAGATCGCCGAAATTTCCCGAATCCACCAGAAAACATAGCTGCCAGTGCAGGACATAATTTAACATTGGACCCTATGGGAAAAAGCATATACTGTAAATCAGGAAATTAATGCGTGCAAGAAATTAATGCGAAAAATGCGAGGTAAATCGCATTAATTTCTTGTCGCATTTATTTTCCGATGTCTGTATTCTGTATATTTATATTGTAAATTGAGATAACTCCCTTAACCGGAAATTGTTATCATGGCTGCCAGTGCAGGACATAGTTTAACATTGGACCCTATGGGAAAAGCATATATTTGCTATCTCCTCTGAAACTACTGAAGCAAATTGAACCAAACGTTACAGGAATGATGTATGGATGGTCCTTTACTAAGATTGCTGAAATTTCCCAGATTCACTAAGAAACATGGCTGCCAGCGCAGGACATATTTTAACATTGGACCCTATGGGAAAAGCATATATTGGCCATCTCCTCTGAAGGTACTTAAGCAAATTGAATCAAACTTAGCAGGAATGATGTATGGATGGTCCTTTACTAAGATAGCCAAAATTTTCTGGATCTGCCAAAAGACATGGCCACTAGCATTGGACATAGTTTAACATTGGAGTCTATTACAAAAGCATATATTGGCTATTTCCTCTGAAGCTACTGAAGCAAATTGAACCAAACTTTGCAGGAATGATGTGTGGTTGGTTGTTTACCAGAATAGCCAAAATTTTCCAAATATGCCAAAAAAAACATGGCCACCAGCGCAGGACATAGTTTAACATTTGACCCTATGAGAAGTATATATTGGCTATCTCCTGAAACTACTGAAGCCAATTAAACCAAACTTTACAGGAATGATGTATGAAAGGTCCTTTTCATAGATTGCCGAAAAGTTTTTTTGAATTTGCCAAAAAACTTGGACACCAGCATAGGATATTGTTTAACATTGGACCCTATGGGATAACATATTTTGACTATCTCCTCTTAAGCTACTGGTTTAAATTAGACCAAACTTTACAGGAATGATTTAAACATCTTCTACTAAGATTACCTGGCCCAGGTGAGCGATACAGGCTCAGCCTTCTGAGCCCCTGGTTTTGTTTTGTTTTACAAAATCATTGTTATGTGTCATTATTTAAATGAATTGAACAATATTTTAAAAACAATTTGCAGTTGAATTTTACAATTTTTTTTTTAAAATATTTTAATTAATGTGTCAGATCTGTAAAGTCTTAAATCTGGATCTGAAAATTGCTCATGTGAGCTTTTGTTATGGATAGGAACTCTGCCATCCATCCATACATCCATCAAAAGACTTCTTCTCAGACACTACTGGTCACATTTCATTCATATTAGTCAATAGCACCTTTAAACCATTGCCATTCTCATTTGTTTTTCTGGTCACTTTGGCTACTAAAAGTAGGTCACAGTGACCTATATAGCTAAAAACCAAAACAATAAAAATAATGTTATCTGAAACCACTTCTTTTGAGACAACATGTTATGACTTACCAGGTATTATCAAGACATACCAGTTACATTTAAACTCAGGTGAGCAAATAAGGGCCATCTTGGGCCTCTTATTATATGACTTCTGATTTTACTCAGTTTTGAATTGTTGAAAACATATTAAGCTGCACTGGACAAATCATTATGTCCACAATGCAATTCTGCACGTGAGGGTAATATCATGTTCCAAATTGCCCCACGAGGTCCCTGAAAATAGACGAAGGTGATTTCCCATTGTCCAAGAATAGAACCAATCAAAGCCGTCATAAGTTTTTGATAAGCCAATCATAATTGACCTACTTTAAAAGCATCAGATCTCATTGCATATTCTGAAAATCGTGACGGACAAAAACAGACGCTGTTACGAATTGTTTTGAAAGACACCTGTCTGTCAGTTATTTAATAAAACAATTATTGACTTTTGATGAGGTTAATACAAGGATTAATGACCCCAAAAGAAATGTTATATTCACCTCGGCCTACAGCCTCGGTAAATATAAAATTCCTTTTGGGGTCATAAATCCTTGTATTAACCTCATCAAAAGTCAATAATTTTTTAATGTCAATCTATTCATATCTAACCATTAAGGTTTCTTAGGGTTATGATACATTTATATTACCAGTAAACTATGTAAGATGATGGTTCTTCGATGGTCATGTTTACATAGGCAATAGCATATTGTCTAGCAAGTATTAAACCTCATCAACAAACCATACTTTACAAATGTGTTTATTCTTGTTTATTTTGAGAGTATTTAGATAGTCATAGTGTTATATTTGTATATTGCGTATTGCTTATTTACCTGAAGTTGGAGAAAGCTAAAATGCAAATACCCCACCACAGATTTTCAATGGGGAAGGTACAAATTAATGAATCATTTACTTAAACCAAGTCATTGCTTTGTAATCCCATTTTTTGGCTCCATCCTCATATAATGTATATTATTCGACACAATGAAATTTAGATGGGTGCCTTCATAGGAAAATTATTTAACAAAAAAGCAAGGTTTTTATGTGATGATTGAGGAGTTGATTATTTATGTAGGCAAGTATCGTTCAAGAACTGATTGGTTTTGGCATAACTGGGGTGCTTAAATTACTTTAATGAATTGACCTAAATTGCATTTTCTTGCAAAAAAAAAAGGAAATATAAAGTGAGTATGGAGAAAAAAAACTGGATAAATAGAAATGACTGTCCTTTTTAGTATATAAATTATTGATTTGTACCCCTACCAACAAATTATTTGGTTTATTGCTTTCTCTGATGTAAGGTAATTAAAAAGAATTAAGCATTTAACACCACCAAACTTTACAGAAATTTTGTTGAGACATATTATTATTAGTAATTCTTGTTTATTTAAACAGTTTTCAGATGGTCACTGTGTAAGTAATGGTATATCCTCTAGTGAAGATTCCACATCACCACCTAACTTAACTTTACAGAGGTGTTTACATAAAAACGAATGTGATGGTCAGAATGGTATAAATCCTGCAAACAGACATCCAGAAGGTTACCACACACTGGGTAGACCTATGGTGGTCCCTAGGTCTTCAAGTGAGTACCAGTACCTATTTTTAGATTTTCGGAAAACCAAAAGGCTAAGACAAGCTAAGTGGTCCCTAGGTCTTCAATAAGTACCTCATCAATTATTAAATTTTTTAGATACCTAAAAGACTACCATACACTCGGTAGACCATCCTAGTCCTCAAGTGAGTACCTGTATCTATAAATAGATTTTCTGATACCTAGAAGGATACCATACATTAGGTAGACTTGTGGTATTCCCTAGGTCTTAAAGTGAGTACCTATGATTGACTGCATTATAATTGCACTTTGTTTATTTTTTAAAATATTA
Organism: Tegillarca granosa; assembly: GCA_029721355.1. Taxonomy (NCBI): domain Eukaryota; kingdom Metazoa; phylum Mollusca; class Bivalvia; order Arcoida; family Arcidae; genus Tegillarca; species Tegillarca granosa. Next base: position 26,029,529 of record CM056597.1, read on the forward strand.
TTTGTTGCAGCTAAAAACCATGCACCAGTCAAACGTCACCATTCAGCCGGTGATATGCTAGATAATTTTGATTTTGAATCACCCGAAGGTGAAAAACAAGAACGACCAAAGTCTGAAGGACACAGATACATGAAGCAATTCTCTCCTAAACGTACATCTAGTTATGGGGTAGGTATGAATATATATACATGTTAACGGGATTAGAATCATTACATAATCTGGGTTTATATAAGTTACTATAAACAAAGATTCATTTAAATAGTCTAGTATGAAAAAAGAAATAAACATTAAAATTAGCAATGATTAATAACAACATGGCCAGTGTTTTCATTTTATTTAGTATTTTGTTTTTATGGAGTTATTCAGTGGTTGAGAAATGACATGAAGATGACAACATGACCAGTGTTTTCATATAACCTATTTTGTATTTATATATAGAGTAATTTGCTGTTTGGCACATAATAATTGCATGACAAATATTTTCTTGTAATTTATTTGGTGTCTATAGGGTAATTAATAATTTTAGAGATGTCAGGAAAGATGTCAACATTTCTGTGTTTCTGTTGTATTTATAGAGTATTTGACCTTGTGGGATATGACATGAAAAATGACAACATGACCAAAATGAATTTTGTATTTTTTAGGGTAATTCACCATTTGGGAGAGCAGATTCTTATCAGAAGCTAGAACAGCTTGGTGAAGGCTCCTATGCAACAGTTTTTAAAGGTTTTAGTAGGTTAGTATCATTATAAATAACTTAGATCAGTAACGTAAATACTTAAGTATCTCCTCTACAAAATTTAGGGGCCTTGGTTGCCTCTTAAGCATGCGCTTACGGATCACAGCCCCTCTCACTGCCTGGGTTCAAATCCTTACTCGGGACATATCCTAGTGTGAGCAAGTTTGTCAGTTTGCTTGCCAAAGGTAGGAGGTTTTCCCCAGGCACTCTAGTTTCCTCCACCATCCCAAAACTGACCACCTTGAAATAAGTGAAAGAATCTTGACTTGGGCATAAAAAGCATCATTTCTCCACTCCATATCTCAGCCAAAGTTTGTTAAATGATCCTACCACTTGGTCCAGTTACAAGTATCAAATTGTACCACAACAAGACCTCACGCGCACTACAATTCGGGCCAACGAGCTAGATTAATATAAGTTGCACAACTTGTTTCTAAATCGTTGTAAAAGAAATAAAGTTTAATTTAAAAGTATCAAATTGGGTTGGGATGTTAGTCTGCAACATTTTGGGCCACTTAACTAGTACTCTCAAAGATGCTGTAAGTATGCACTTGTACGAAACATAAGGATGCAAGGACTAACACACAACATATACATATGTACATATCACATGTGTATCCTGTAAATCAATCAACAAGAAATAGAGTTCATAAGATCAAGATTAATTGTGAATTAAAAAAAGTTCTGACACCAACCAGATTTATTGTTTTTATTTTTGGATTTCATTTCTTGGTTTTTGTGTATTGTAGTTTAACCAATCAGATTGTGGCATTGAAAGAAATCCGATTGCAACAAGAAGAAGGTGCTCCATTCACTGCAATAAGAGAAGGTATGTTGTCTAATCAGAATAAAGATACAATGAAGCTTTGATAACCTGAAAAGCATTTGATTTCCATTTTGACTATAAGCTGTCTAGGTGTTCCAATTATGTAGAGTGTTTAGAAAAATGGGATTTTAATTATTTATGGCAATCAAGAAAATTTAAGTTTTTACTTTTTGAAAATAATTATTTTTGGTTTCTAGTATTTAATATATCTTTGCCTAGGGTATGCACTGTGTCATGTCCAAAAATATTTTAACAATTTTTAATCAGCATCCCATGTTATCAAGTCATAAAACATTACATTCTATATTGTAAAATGAAAAGTAATAGCTTTTCCAAATCATTTACAGGGAAGAATACAAGATCATTATATCTTGCAGAGTGATTGTTTGTTTGAGCCTACATCAAACTGGTGATTGATATTTAGAAATCTTTATAATGTGTTGATTGTTTTAACAGCCATCATTAGCATATCCATCATGTTGCTATGTGATTGTGTACTTGTATCTAGGGACATTAATTAAAATTTGTTAAAAATTATTTGGTTTTCGAAAAAATTTAGTTGATGTATCTTAGACATACATGTATTTTTCTTTTTTTTTTACAGCATCTCTGCTGAGAGGATTAAAACATGCAAACATAGTTACGTTACATGATATCATACATACCAAGGAAACTCTTACATTTGTGTTTGAATATGTTGTAAGTATTGAGTATTAAACTTTCTGTCATGTCATTAGTTTTGTAATTAACCTGTTGTAAATGAACAGGTGTTTAATATATGTATATTCGTCTCGTTTTGCTGTAACCTTTATGAACTTGATGAAGTGGAAGACATAGGTGTGAATCCATGTATTTCTGTGATTGTTTTATCATTGTCTTCATAAATTATAGTAAAATTTCAAATTCATCCCATGCCTTACCTTCACGTACTCTACATGATGAATCTTCCTCTGATCTTAGTCCTCAGTGGCTTAGTGGCACATGAGGCATTCACCAGATATTTCCATTACCTTCTGTTTTTTTCACCAGAGATGTCCATGTTATTTTGTTCTTTACCAATACTGTTATTGGATCTAAACTGAAACTCCGATGTTTTACCTCTTTATCAATTGTCCACCTCTACGTCTGCCTTAGGGTTCATTTTTCTTCTCTTTCCCGACAATCTCCTCATAGCTGAGAACTTTAATTTACCATACAACATATTATCACAGAAGTGATTCATCTGTAAGCTTAACAAAAACTTCCAATTCAGACCTCTTCTTTAGGTTTTTTTAACAAGTTTGAATCTGTAGAAAATTTTACTGAACTTATACTGTAAACATACTAATTTTAGTGATGTACATGTATTAATTTTAGCAATTTTTTTGGCTAGGACAGTAGTGCTAATTTAATTACACTGTATAATATATATATAAGTACGTAATGTTTGTTTCTCAAAAGTTATTTTGTACCAATTTGAATCCATATGAATAAGTCGAGAATATAAATTTCTCTAAAATATGTACACGCTAAAACTAGTACATTTACAGAATCTATATACAGTCCTATTAGCTGTAGTAATATAATTTTGTTGGAAAAAAATTTGAAATATTTGCTTTAGATCTATAATTTTGTGTTTTTCAGCAAACTGATTTGAGTCAGTATCTAGAAAAATATCCCGGTGGATTAAATCTATTTAATGTCAAAGTAAGTAAAACTAAACATTTAATTTGTTTGTTTGTATGATGCTTTCTTTGTTTTGCCCAATACAAGCCATTATTTTTCAGTGCCTGTTGTTGAAAAAAAAAACTGCATTATTTTACCTAGTTGTCCATTTGTATGTTATTTGTCCTTTTGTTAGCATTTAGTTGGTAGCCTTACAAAGTTTTAATAGAGACCTACGTAGCCAAGTGCTCAAAAGCTTGCACATAAGGATCATAGTGCTTCTCACTGCATGGGTTTGAATCCCAATCATGCAGATTCTAGAGTGTAAAAGTCTTCCAGTTTATTTGCCAAAGGGCTGTGGTTTTTCACAGGCGCTCTGGTTTCCTCCACCATTCTAGAACTGACCCTAAAAGAATAGTGAAATGATCTTGACGGGGACATAAAACACTGTTACTGCATTCCACTCCATTTGAACTAGTTTTACAGTTTTTAATGGAATTTAATGAAATCTTGAATGCCTTTTACAAAATGCACCTTATAAAATTATAATGCACTGTACCATTAATGAAATTATATCTTAATGAATAGATTTATCCAACACAATATATGAACCTTTTGACCCTTTCAAGTCCTACAGTTGCCGTTTATATTATTTGTTATGATTTGAAGGTTTGCATATTGTAGAATCTTGACTATTTAAGAATTTTGACTATTTAATGGAGTTATGCCCTTTATAGAGATTTGTTTGGCAGAAAATGGTAACCTTGTCACCTAAACAAAATCTTGAGTTTTGAGTGGTTGGCATAATATGTACTGGTATTACTATGTAATATGTTTTTTTAGAAGTTATAAAAAAATTTTGTCTGATCTCGTAAAAAATATTTTAGAATTTTTTGGTTTTTTTTTTTAAATCTTTATCATTTTGTAATTCTTTGGAACTGGTATAAAAGCATTTGTATTTGCCTGTTTGTTGTACTTTTATCATCTTATAAAATATTTAAAAATAAAATGTTTATTTTGAATTTTAGATATTCCTTTATCAATTATTACGTGGTTTAGCATATTGTCATCATAGAAGAATATTACACAGGTGAGTTGTAGAAAATACCTATCAGCCTTTTTTAGATGTATGACAACAGTCACACATCACAGAAAAAGTACAGATTTTCCTTTTGATTTTTTATGTCCCACAACCATTTACATGGCAGGCAGGATTTTTATATTTTTCATCTTTCAATCCGTCTTTTCTTCTTCGTGTGCTGATCATTGATTTCTGATTTTTGATTAACTTTTCTTGTTTTCAGTCAGAGACCTTGGCATTTAAGAAGTCTAAAGAGCAGGCTTATATATCACAGTGTCATGCTAAAGCTAGGTTATGAATCCCACCTGGGACAGATCCTAGCATGTCACTTTGCTTGCTGAAGTGCTGTGGTTTTCTCCTGGCATTCCATTTTCCTCCACCATCCCAGAGCTGACTTTCTCAATATAACTGAAAGAATTTTGACTTGGTTGTAAAACTCCATTTCGGTACTTCACTTCACTTGACAACTTTTAAATATGGGTTAGGTTCGAGTTAAGTATTTTTATGTAACATTTTGGAGTTGATGCCCACATGAAATCAGCAAATTCCTGGCAGACTTACAGAGTGATGTTCATGACTAAAAAATATTACCTGTCCTTTCGCCATTTATAATTGCATCTTTTTATCAAATAGTATAAAAGCAATTATCATCTTATACAATGAAATGTCGCAAAGTACTCTAAGTAGTACATTCTCTTGGAGTTTTTAGTTTCTAATGTTGATATATTGATTCCTTATTTTACTGCTATTATTTGTCAAAGTTTCTGTATTAAACTGAGGGAAAAAATAAAAGAATGCTGGTCATTTTAAGGAAGTCCTGCTTGTCATTATAACAAGGTTTTACTGTTCCTATAGTAACCTTTTACTTTTTTGTAGCTATATTTTTGGTATTCAGAAGTTTGAAGTCATACCTTCACATAAACAATTTTTTTTTTAAATTTGAATTTGATTTAATTTTAATTTAAATTTAATTTTTCAGGGATTTAAAACCTCAGAACCTACTTATTAGTGATATAGGAGAGCTTAAGTTAGCTGATTTTGGTATGTAGAAAATTTAATTTATTTTTTGCATCTTCACCATCAGAAATTTTGATTTTGATAATTACACTATTATACAAATCTGAGCCATTGTATTGGTATATACCCAATAATATTTTTAGCAAAGAAGGCATATTTTAATTTTGATTTTTATATTTACTTATTTATTATTATTATTATTTTTTTTTTTTTCAATTTAATTGTCACATTTGAACTTTGATAATTACACTATTTTTCAAATCTGATCCATTGTTTTGGCATACCGGTATTTGCAAATATCACTATTGTCTGGTGGCAAAGAAGGTGCAGTGGTTAGAAATAATCATGAAGTTTCTAAGTTTATAGATAGTGTACAAGTGTTGTCAGAGTCAATCTTTATGTTAGAGTGAGTGAGAGTGAGTAATGGTGTTTAACGTCCCAGTCAAGAATATTTCACTTATATCGAGACGTCGCCAGCTATAGGCGAAAGTGCAGAAATTTTGCCTGTGCGTTGCGCTGATGGCATTATACAGCAGGGTTCTTTATCGTGCCACGCCGTGACACGGGACCTCGTTTATTTTAAGTTCCCATATGAAAGAACCATGACTTTCAGTTCGTAATGCAGAGTGCTTGGCGAAAGATCAGTCACTACCACTTTCAAGTCTTGGGTCAGACTTGGTCTCCGACCTCCCACTTACGGAGCGAACACTCTACCAACTGAGCTACCACAGTGGTTCTTTATGTAAGAGAGAGAATAGATGTTCATTTTTGGTTCTACTCTTTTGGCAACACAATTTTAAAGGGCAATATCACTGTCATTAAATATGATATAGAATGGCTAGAATACATAAACAGGGATGGCATTGGTGCAATTTATTAATTTTCTGATGTTGAATGGCTTTTCTAATAATAATCCTTGATAGGGATCTTTAAAAGTAATAAGTTTTGCTGTTCGATTTCAGGTTTAGCCAGAGCTAAATCCATACCAAGTCATACATATTCCCATGAAGTAGTTACATTATGGTACAGACCACCAGATGTATTACTAGGGTCCACCAATTACTCTACATCATTAGATATGTGGTAAGTTTATGCACACACACACACACACACACACACACACACACACACACACACTCTCTCCACAAAATATTTGATTTAGATAAGCTTTACTGTAAATCATATCTTATCATAAATTACGGTAACCTGTTAAAGTGTGTAAATAAAAGGTGTAGGGTGTGTATTTACAGAAAGAATCCCTTCTCTATATCTCAGGAGTTTATGATTTATATTTACAGAAATAATCTTTATTTTATATTTCAATCACCTTGGTGGCTCAGTGAATAGCCTCTTCCTCAAGAATGTTGTGTGTTCTAACTCTGGCTAGGTCATACATAAGAGTGATTAATTGTCATATGAATAGTGACTGATTTACCCAGTGCAGGGATAATGGACTTGGGGAGTGATATGCTTGTCTGTGGCATCACAAAAAAAAAAAAAAAAAAAAAAAAAAATGCTGTTGTGATGTTAAACAACATTACAAAAACACCATCTATTATATATTTTATAGAAGTTTGGGATATTATGTACAGAAATTGAACTCTTTTTTTATATTTCAGGGGTGTAGGGTGTATTTTTACAGAAATGATCTCTGGTATTGCAACATTTCCTGGAATGAAAGATGCTTATGATCAGTTAGATAAAATATTTAAGGTAGTTATATATACCATACTTTATTGTGTTTGGTATGCTCCAGTCATGATCTTGGTACATGACTGGAGCATACCAAAACTGTTTATGTGAAAACGTAGTTTATATGAAGTGGTAATATTTTGGTGACTTTCTACTTTACTATTCCAATACAGTTTCGTCTTCAAATCCAGTGAACCAATCAGATTGAAACTTTACAAGATAACTCCTGGTCCAAACTTTTTCAAGTGTGCAAAGTTGGTTTACTTGATCTCAGTTTATGAGCACAGTGACTTTAAGGAAGTATTATGTTAGGCAATACAGGTAAAACATGTGCTGGTTCAGATATAAAGATAACCTTTCACTTGCCAGTTGGAAGATTAGATAATCTGACATAGATAATAAACTTCTTAGTGGATTTGCATATGCATTTGCTTATTAAAAATTGTCTTTAATAATATTCTCAGAATATTTTAACGTATTTAATTATATCAAAATTTTAAATTATTTTACAGGTGCTAGGTACACCTACAGAAAACACCTGGGAGGGGGTGTCTAAATTCCCTCAGTATGATTACAGTAAGTAAGATTCTTCAGTTTTATATAGCAAAATTAGTGTTATTATGTAGATTTTTTTGCCCCTCTGAAAGAAAGGCAAGAACATATCCAAATTTACTACAATCTATCTGTCAATCAGATATTGGGTTGATGGCTTGTTCAACTGTCGTTTCATTCTGTTTTAAAGCTGTAGAATTTATATTTGGTAGAGTGTTTTTGGTAGGATTACTGAAAATGTATTTTATCATGCTGAAGGTTTTGACAAACAAAAGCTAGATTTTATTTTACTCAATCAAAAAATCTATTTCAGATTTTACCAAAAAAAATGATGAAAATTGATGACTCTTAAACATCATATTTGTGACTTTGTCAGTAACCAGAGATTAAAATTATATATTTTATTTTAACAGAGCTACACAACTCATATTTTACCAATTTCAAATTTACAAGTACATGTATTTGTAATCAAATTTCTTTGTTTTATTTTTGTTGGTTTTTGGCTCTTATGGTATATATTTCTTTGAAACTAATTTTTTTTCAAGGTTTATGATATTTCTTTTTATCTTTTTAGGAAAATTTATACCATATTCCAAGCAAAGTCTCAGTTCAGTGATTCCAAAGTTGAATTTCATTCCTAATGCTGAAAATCTTGCCATGCAGTTTCTGCAGGTATAGTAATGATTATTACAGAAAAAAAGTAATGACAGAAATTTGCAAAAATAATTACTGATGTTTTAGGCTTGACACTAGTGTTGAAGGTATTTGAGTGAAGTAATGGAGTATTTTGTTCCTGTCCAGATTCTTTCACTTATATCATTGCAGTCAGTTCAAAAATGGTGGAGAAAACCAGAGTACAGGGAAAAAAAAACACCAACCTTGAACAATCAAACTGTCAGTTCTCTTACACAAAGGTTTATTTATCTGTGGGATTTGAACCTACCTTAATTAGTGAGGGGCACTGTGATTGGTAAATTAAACAATTAAAACATCTATCACTGAAAAGAATTTGTTTTAACGAATATTTTTTACACATGACACTTGTAAGTACAAATCTGATGTCAATTTACATTTTCTAAATTAGTTTTTCATTTTTCAAGATAAAAAGATTAATTAATAAAAATTGAAAAAGAATACATTCATACCAAATTCACAGAATTTGCACCACTCAAAAAATTTAAATTTTCAGTACAATAACTGAGGTGCCTATAAAAAGTTACTAAATTGATTTTTTTTTAGCTCACCTGAGCCGAAGGCTCAAGTGAGCTTTTCTGATCAAAATTTGTCTGTCGTCGTCGTCGTCGTCGTCGGTGTTGTCGTCGTCGTCGTCCGCGGCGTAAACTTTTACATTTTCAACTTCTTTTCTAAAACTATGAGGTAGATTTCAATGAAACTTGGTCAGATGCATATATGGGCCAGTGCAATTCAGATTTGTTCGTGACGTTGTCATGGCTCCCAAAACTAGGTCAAGGTGACCCATGGTTCCAAAAAACTTAAAAAATCTTCTTCTCTGAAAGCGATGATGGGAGAAAAAATCTGATGTGATATTTGGCTTCTCTAGGGTCTTAAGCTTATAAATTGTTCATTTCGTGAAATTTGGTAAAAAATTAGGTTACGCGTTTTTGTGTTTAATTTTAAAAATTTCGTAAAATGGCTTCAAATTATTATAACTTGACTATATGAATAGATATTGACATGGGGTTTTCAGTTTTGACTTTTTCTTGAAATATCCTTCAAAATGGGGTCAAGGTCAAAGTTCAAGGTCATGACCTAGTTTGTAATTTGTGCAGTTTTAGGCTTTTTTCTTCCAAATTATAAGAGATATATAATATTAAAACATTGTTAAAATGTTTAGCAGGACAAAATGTAAAAAGGTACAAAGTTTCGTAACTGTATGATAATGCATGTAGGAGTTGTTGCCCCTGAATGTTATTTTTTTACTAAAAAAGACTAAAATTGTGCATTAGCTTGAAAACTATAAACTTTTTGTATAGGCATGTATTATAGAATATTGTAGGTATTGACATGACAAACATTTTGATATATGGCTCAAGGTCATACATTCAAAGGTCAAGGTCATAGGTGCATAAAAAGACTGAAATTGTTAATTATCTTGGAAACTATTAACTTTTTGTATTGGCATGTATATTAGATTATTGTAGGAATTGATATGGTGATCATTCTGATATAAGATTCAAGGTTTTACATTTGAATGTCAAGGTCATAGATGCATAAAAAGACCCAAATTGTTAATTATTTTGAAAACTATTAACTTTTTGCAAAGGTATATATACTAGAATTTTGTAGGTATTGATATGACAATCATTTTGATATGTGGCTCAAGGTCATACATTCAAAGTTCAAGGTCATAGGTACATAAAAGACTGAAATTGTTTATTATCTTGGAAACTATTAACTTTTTGTATGGCATGTATATTAGAATATTGTAGGAATTGATATGGTGATTATTCTGATATAAGATTCAAGGTCTTACGTTTAAAGGTCAAGGTCATAGATGCATAAAAAGACTCAAATTGTTAATTATCTTGAAAACTATTAACTTTTTTGAAGGAATGTATATTAGAATATTTTATGTATTTTTGCAAATGATTTTGGATATATCCTCAGGTTGGCCATGTCCTCAGGTGAGCGTTAAGGCCCATGGGCCTCTTGTTTAAATTTTTAGATGGCGCCATCAAAGCGTATTTCTGCACAGTCAGCAATGAAGCATGAATATTTTGGTGATTTACCACCTAAAATACACGAGCTTCCAGATGGTATGAATATTTAAAGAACTATGATTTATCTTTTAACTAATACATATACATGTATTATTTATACTATTACAGCAGTGTCAATTTTTACTTTATTATTAATTTGTTAAAAGTCAATAGTTTTTTATTCTAATGAATAATATGAAAATAAAGTTAAAAATGACATGACATTAGCTATTTTAATAACAGATAAAAAAAAAGTCAGAAAACTTGTTATTATGTGGCTACCTTTATGTGATACAAACCAAGTGGTATAGACTCAAATTGAATACTGGATTTGCAAATTAAAATTCCGTCCGAAATATGAATCGGTTTTCTATTAAGATTTTACAACTTGACTGGACAGTTCTCGGGGTTTTTCGTTACATAAAACATGACTTCTCTTGGCAAACAAAAAGCTAAAAATAAGATTTTCATCTTTTAATCCATTTTATTTTGCATATAATGTCTCAAATGTATTTAGGCTTGTCTGGTAAACTTTTTAAATAAAATGACAACATAGAAATTACATTTGGTAAAAACAGTGCTTTTGTACGAAAAAAATAAAATGACAACATAGAAATTACATTTGGTAAAACAGTGCTTTTGTATGAAAAAACCCGAAAATTCAGAGGTTCTGTCCCCCATCATTGTAATATCTAAGTAGGAAAATGATTTACGATGACTCGGAACATTTAATTGGCAAATGGTCTATTGGAGTGATTTTGATGTTCTTAAAAATTTCCTATTTGAAAGTGTGGCAAAGAAAAATCCTTTATGGCAAAATTCAGTTATAGGACAACAAATTTCTAGTTATCAAAATTCTGGTTTTATCTTGTGCCTACAGTTTACAGTGTGATTGAGCATTAATTCTGAATTCTTTTTCTTATCATGTTTTTAGCATCTTCAGTTTTTAACATTCCGGGATTAAAAATTTTGCCAGAAATAGATAATATTATTAACCAGTCAATGTCTCCAGGTCGACCTCATGGTAGAACTAGAATCAGAACAACACTTAGAGTTTGACAAAACAGGTAATTACACAATGGATTGGTCGGTTTTATTGCATCAGCAATTTTTCAGCTAAATGTGATGATAGCAAGGTTATTATTCTATATGGATAAAAATAAAATCAAGTTTTTATATATATAAGATTAATAAGTGTGTATTATGATCTGCCTTGTACTAGCAAACACTTTGGACAAATTTTTGGTAAGGTGCTAGCTCACAGAGTCTGTATGCTACAGATAATCATTATCCTTGCACTAGTTGAACCAGCCTGTCCTCTGTCCTCCTAATGCCAAGCGTTAGACAAAAAGCAATATCTCAGATTTTAAAGTCTTTCATATGACTTAAAATAGGTTTGAACCCATGGTTTTCTTGGATACTGTACCACTGAGCTACTGAGATGGTTAAGAACATTATTGCGATAGAGTGTGTACCCAAGACTCACACTGGTCACACGACGGGGCTTATAGAGTCTGCCATGAAAGAAATAAGACATTGTTTTTGCTGGGCATTATTATGAATATAAATACTCATTGTTCAAAACTACATATTATAAAGCCATTTAATGCCATCTAATAAAAATCATGATATTTACCATCTAAACCAATTTCCCCCATTAAAATCTATTGTAGAGTGATTCAAGTTAAACATAAACAACCTTTTGACATCATGACTTTGTTTCCAATGTAAGAATACCTTAGCAACAATACTAAAGAGTAATTATAAACACTGTTCTTATCGCAGATTGATTTTTAGGTCTCGTGGACAAAAAATAAACAAAAAATTAAAAAGAGGAGAAGAAAAAAATATTCCTAAATCAAGGAAGTTATAATTCACTGTTTGATTTTTGAGTACAGGTCAGTTTATTCCGTAGAAATGCTTATTTTGATCAGGTTTGTAATAACTTTGATTTTGTTTTTTGCAGGTCTTTAACACTAAGTATAAAAGACAGTGTATACAGTTTTATACAAGACTTGTAAAGATTTAAAAAGTTCACATTTTTATAAAAGATGTGTCTGTCACTTGCTTCAATGTTGGCATTGCTCATGTTTAATTTTAGAAATTACAGCTTCATTTGGTCTATTTACATTGTATATTACAAGAATTATGTACCTTGATGACGATAGTGACACTTTTATTCAAAATCCTGATTATTAAACATGTTTTGTTTTTTTTTTTTTAGATAAAACCATTGTCCTTTGTCATGTGACCTATGACCCTTTTTTGTGGTAGAAATACCCTATGCCATAATTGTACCTGGGTTGTAATTGACATATTTTGTGATATGGTAGGCATACCCATTATCAATACACATTACCCTGTGTCATCAAAGGCATGTCATGGTATGCATTTCTCTTTTTCATGGTAGGCATATCCTGTGCTGTAGGTATCCCTTGGTTGTGGAACACAATCTTTATTGAAGGCTGTATGCATACCCATTATCATGGGACACATTACCCTGTGTCATAGTAGGCATGGCCCTGTGTCGTGGTAAGCATACCCTGTGTTGTGTTAGATCTATATTGTGCTGTGGTGTACATACCTTGTGTGGTAGGTAGCTGTGGGATGTAGTAGACACACTTTGTTTTGAGGTGGGCATACCAATTATCATGGGGCATATTACCCCTGTGTCATGTTAGGCATGGCCCTGTGTCATGGTAAGCATACCCCAAGTTTGCTTAGGCATACACTCTACCATGGTGTACCCTGTGTGTTAGGTAACCTGGGTTGTAGAAGACACACTTGTCATGTTAGGCATGGACCTGTGTCTTGGTAGGCATATCCTACCATGCTAGTCAAACCCGGTGTCATGTTAGGCATACCCTGTGTCATGTTAGATGTGGCCCTGTGTCATGGTAGGTATAACATGAGTCATACTCTGCAAACCCAGTGTCATGGTAGGCATGACCTGTGTTGAAGGCATACCCTGTGTTAAAGTAGGCATGACATAAAAAAATAATTCCCACTTGTCTATTGGCAAAAATTGCAAAGGTATTAACTTGACTTTTAAGTGAAGTAACCTTGACTGAGATTCATTCTCTCTTTTTCAGTCACTAATTATTTACCATTATAATTTGAAATCCATTGTTTTTGGTATAACACTTTAATTAACCTCTTAAAAGAGGTCACTTATATCAGTATTGAACCACCACAGTTTCATTGCAGATAAAACTGGAGAATATCATTTAAGAAGTGGCTCGGTCACAACACTGGTTCAAAGTTTTTTCTATGTAATTTGATAAAACAAAAAAAGTTCAATATACTTTTCAGATAGAATTTTTATATAAGTAGTCAAGATGATTTTTTCTGTCAAGGATTATGGAAGTGTCTCATTTAGTTTAGTTGTAACTGGCAGTGATTTTGATTGCCTGAAATTACTACCAAATAATGGTAGTTTCCACTCAAGAAACTATTTTAAATTTTCAAAAAATTGAAGAAAAAGTTCCTGCTTGAGAACTGTAAATAATATGAAAATGTATTTAAATAAAATCCTAATAAAACTGAGCCCCATCGCAACTGTTTATCATAGCCACAAAAAATAATGTCTGATCATAGACCACAAGAAAAGACGTAAAGAACAGTCAGCAGTGTGATCCTAGAACTATTGTTTCTAATAGCAACAACAGTCATCAAGGTACATAACTCTGTAATATAATTTCAGATTTTGAAGCTACCGGTAGTTGTTTTTTTATTAGAGTTTATTAATATTTTATGTTTACTAAGTGTTTGTTTTAAGTCTATTTTTGTTCTGAAGAAGAAAAAAAAATCAAATAAATTAGATCTGCAGTGCAGATAAGTGTTTATAGAAAAATATTTTTTTGTTTTTGTTTAAAAAAATAAATCTCACAATGCTTATTTTTATTTTATTTTTTGTATTTTTGTACGTTTGTTCAGTTCTGTGTTTATTTATGAAAATGATTTTTTTTATTGCTTATTAATAAATGTACTAATAAGAATAAGTCATTAATTGTGTATATCATGTCATAATGTTCATTATTTTCTCAATGTACATACACATATTATGTATTTCTGTAGATATTAGCTCTTGTTGATAAATGCAATCCTGGAATTCTGCTGTTGGGGGTGGGGGTATTGGTGTCTTTTTTTTTCTCTATCACAATTCATTATAATACAACAATTATGTACATTTCCAATAATTTTAGGAGATTTGATCAAAGGTTCATTGTAGGAGTTTATTGATATATATATATTTATTGTTTTGTTCCATTTTCCGTGCTACACAAAGCTATCTGAGTAACCAATTTTTGTTACTAATCAAAGAAAAAAAATATAACTTAAAGCGTTTTTTTTTTTAAATCTTGCATTTAACATGCAAGTATTTTAAAAAATTAGATTTTGAAAATTTATTATTTTTATTTGCAAAATTATCCAAGTTCTTTCAAAATATAAGAAAATTTTATAGAAAGTTTTCAACAAATGATTTTTTATTTGTAAGTTAAAGTATTTGGTTTTGATGCCACACAAAGCTAATTTTTACTGCTGCATACAGAATGATATAATTGAAGTGGAGTGTAGTATTTTAAACACCAGAGTCAAGATTCTTTCACATGCATCAAATCAGTGAGAGTTCTGGGATGGTGGAGGAAACCAGAGTGTCCAGAAAAAATAATCTAACTTTGGCAAATGAATTAACAAACTTCCTCTCACTAGGATCTGCCTGAGTGAAATTTGAATCTAGGCAGTGAGAGGCACTGTGATCCCAAAGCGTAAGAGGAAAAAAAAACTAACTTCTTTATAAGACTTCTTTTGCCTTGAAAATCTTCAGATTATAGAAACCAAACTTATTTATGTATCAAGTTTTTCTTTACCAATAAGAAATAGTATTATTGTTTACATATACCTGTCCTGTGTTTTAATACAAAATGTTTAGTACTAAGTACAGTGTCATATATAATACGACATTAGAGTATACCAAAAGCTGAGTTGGCTTGTTTTATGAACTTGTAAAAGATGGAATCTCTAATTTGTTATTTCATTTTTATCAGTTAAATGATCTCAAAAATCCATATTACCATTAAGTGTTTCATGTATGACAGGAACAATATTGTTACCAGGCTCTACATTAGACCCAGGTGACTCCTGAGAATTTATTTTAAATCCAGACTTTCAGAAAAAATAAATGTTTATTGGAGATTTTAGAAGAAATCTGATGTGTTCCCTGAAAGTCAAAGGTCATATGTAGGCCCTGGATAGCATACTTTTAATAAGTGTTAAATTCTGTTTTTTGTGATATGACATGTGCAATGTAGATGTGAGATAGATATGAGAATGTGTTAATTTTGTACAGTATGTGCGTCCTTAGTTGGAACCACTATGGAAAAGCATGAGTTTTATAAAAGTTACTAGTTTTCTATGATAGAAGTCCTATGAGTATGGTTTTGGTACAGGACATGTGCGTCCAGATCATAATATGGTAAACAGTATTAAATATTTATTCTTTTTTGTTACATTTCTAGTTAGATCAGAATTACACACATTTTCGTCATTTTTTCCAACACAAAGTGCAAAAAATAAATTAAACGTATATGAAACTTTTCGTATGTTTTTCATATTGTTGGTGTGACCAGGGTCAATATCCCTTGAAAGCTAAAAATAGCCCTTGGTTTTTAAATCCATTGTGTGTTTAATTCACTTAGCTTTTTAATAGCTTTAGTCTAAAAAATGACCTATTATTTACTTTTTAAAAGGGCCAACATGGTCCAATAAGAACACAAGTAATATGGAACACTGTTAAAATTGTGTAAATTTGTTTCGCAAGGCCAAATTGGCTGAAAAGACATTGGGAATGCACTTTAAGACCAGCCAAATAAAATCTAGATTTTTTATATACAAAAACATGTTATTTTTGGTTTTTTTAGACATCTCGCTTACAAAGTCACTTCTGTAGGTTCTTTTGAGTGGCTCTTACTTTATACAGACAGGATTGTATACAGACAGGATTGACAATATTGTAATATGCTAATTAGACAGAAGTGACTTACTACAGTTATGAGATATAGAAATGAAATTGTTGAAATGATACAGTTTTCAAAATGGAAAAAAGTTGGTCTACAAAGTGAAGAAGAAAAATGTTTGAATGAAATTGTAATGCTTCAAAGGGATATACATGTATAAATTTATGGTTTTCCTTCTTTTGGATGAATTTTTTTTTCCAAAATGGGAAATTTGTGTTTATTTGGACTTTACAGTGTAACATCGCCAATATCTCATGATGATTGTACGGAACAGCATTGAAAAAACGGTTCCATTTAACTTACAGAATAATGATTTAATGGCAAAACATCAACATATGATTTTTGTATATCCAATGGAAATTACTGTTTCACATAAACCTTATAAGATATCCCATAATGCACTTGTGAATCCCATTGTGAAGAGTAAAGAGATTTTGCAAAACAAAACATAAAAATGAAAAAATATAATGTAGACTATATGTGTATTTTGAGATTAATATAATGGGTACTTGTGTGGTTCCGTATCCATGGATACACAAACTTTGAGTCAGACATGTTGAAGTTGCAGTATATAATTGTAAGAAAGTATGTATTGGGAGAGGATTTTATTTTTAATTTTATAAGTATTAATACAAAAAAACCAACAAAACTAGTCAATGCTATAAGCACAAATTTTATAGTCTAATAAACAATCATGTAAATACATTTTTTTTTTGCCCCAAAATCCAACGATTTTTTAAACAATTTTTTTTTATATACCATATTAATCATGTTTTATATTCATCATTATTCATAATAATTCTAATTGCTTTAAGTGTGTTATGTATTTTTGTATATCACAAGTAGCGCAGTAGTTTTAGATGAATTTGAGAATGGAGAAGTGTTAAAAAAGAGAGAAATGCAAGTTTTCTTATTGTCAAGGCAAATAAACATGCTTCTTTAGCCTTCATTAGCTGTAGATTAATTTCAGAATGGAGAAATATTTTATAAGAAAGAAATGCAGTGTTGAAGGAAAACATATGATTCTTTAATTTCCAGTAAATAAAAGAATCAAAATTGAAGATATACATTTATAGCCAAGTTGTGAAAATCTTGACTCAAGATTCTAGTTTGAGTCTCAACTGTGCTATATTTATTCTTTGGTGAAGACATCTAACTTTACATTGCTCATTTCAGCATATTGTCTGAAAAAAAATCATTCATGAATCATTAATATGTAAATCACTTGGTAAGTCTTTTTAGCTTAGAAATAAGCAAGCAAACAGTTTAAAAGGAGTCAATTGGACAGATACTCAGAACGTACATAACATTGGGACAGTCATTTGATATAGGACTTGTACAATAATTTTTTTTCTAAAACTGTTAGTTTTTGGAGACAGTTTTTTAGTTGTGATTTGCTGTTTCATAGAAAGAAAATTCTAATTTTGTTTCTTTCTGAATGTTCTATCGTTGAATACCAAGGTTTAAGACTTGCATTTCATCATATCCTACTTATAAAATATTTCTCTCGACTCTGGATGTATGTTCAGTGTTACGTGTTGTTGATATGTGGTGTGTCAGTAGAAAAATTATTTCATATTCTTCAGTTGTGTTTTAGTATGTTTTATAAACCTTTTGTCTTCCATATGTAAAAGAAACGTGTATTCAGTTAACAGAGAAATCTCAAAAGAGATTATATGTATATAGGCATACATATTACATACAAAAAATCTCCATTTTTGAATGTTTTCATATAGAAAATCTCCATTTCTGAATGTTTACATACAGAAAACCTCCATTTCTGAATGTTTTCTTTTTCGTATGGAATATTTATTACGTTCATCAGTAATTTTCTGGTTCAAGTTCAACATTTGGGCTTGGTTGCTGTTTTAGCTTTACAACAGTTAGTGAAAATTTGCATCTTGTGTATTGGGCAATATTTTTTTAAAATTTATGTTAAAAAATTTAAGCAATCAATTGCTATTATCAAAGAAGTGATAAAATTTCAATTTTTTTCTAGTTTCATTTACCATTTGGTTAAGCTAATGTAGCTTTCAACGACTTGGCCATGGAGTACAATTTCTTGTTCTGTGATAAAATTTATTGTATTTATATTCTATTTTATGCTTGTCACATTTAGCACACCCAAACTTGCTAAAAAAAATTGCAGTACATTCATTGGTTATCTCACTAAGCACAGACTTTTCACACGTTTCTATGGTAACAATATTTTCAGTGTTTTTGAACCTCAAATCATGTATTCACAGTCAAATTTTAGCAGTCACTTACCTATGAAGACAGAATACATTTAATCCACCTAATTGCATATCAGATAATAGCATATATCGGTTAATCACACATAATTTTGAATCAGCGAGGCTATGCGATTAACCAGGGATTGACTTTGTGTAAAATCTCACTAAACTTTGTTTTTACCTTTGTAAAATAAATCAGTGTTAAAAATTGACAAAGTAAATTGGTATTCACTTTACACAAAATAAATTTAGCCAAAACATTTCACATGTTGCTATGGTAACAAGTGTTAGTAGTTATAAATCCACAGTCAAGTTTAAGTAGTTTATACATATAGAGACACAATATATGTAAAATCTCAATAAATTTTGTATTTCACCCATGTATAATGAATGAGTATTTAAAACTCATAAATAAATTGGTTTTCACTCAGCACTAATAAATTAAGCCAAAGCTTGACACATGTTGCTATGGTAACAATTGTTAGTACATGTATTTGTAAATCCACATCAGATGTTAAGTTTTAGCATATGGAGACAAAATATATGAAAAATCTCACTAGATTTTGTTTTTTCACCTTTGAAAAATAAATGAATATTATAAATTTACAAAGTAAATTGATTTTCACTAAGCACAGATAATTTTTACCAAAACATGTCACATGTTGCTATGGTAACAATTGTAAGAACATAAATCCACATCAGATTATGTTATATACATATGGAGACAAAATATATTTAAAATCTCAATAGATTTTGTTTTTCACCTTTGTAAAATGAATAAGTGTTATAAATTAACAAAGTAATTTGTCTTGACCGTTCATGTATATTTTGCACGAGTATGTCAACTTAGAGATGATACCAAGATCTATATATATTCCAGATTACAGAATCCATTTGATTATTTTTGTAATAATTTCTTGTTTTTTAGCTATATTTGGTTACTGTAGTGCTTATGTCTTTTTTATACTTATAATTCTTTATATTGATGATGATCTATGTTGTTTTTCTGAATTTTTTTTTTATACTTTTTTATTAAAAAAAAAGAAAATTGAGTTTGCTCACAGTTCAAGTGCTTTATATTTGTGTAAAAATAGATTATGGTCCTTTTCTATTATAGATTATGGTCTTCATTTAATATAGATTATGGTCTTCGTTTAATATAGATTATGGTCTTTGTTTAATATAGATTATGGTCTTCGTTTAATATAGATTATGGTCTTTGTTTAATACAGATTATGGTCTTTGTTTAATATACCGGTAGATTATGGTCTTCATTTAATATAGATTATGGTCTTCATTTAATATAAGATTATGGTCTTTGTTTTCTATAGATTATGGTCTTCTGTTAATATAAGATTATGGTCTTCGTTTAATATAGATTATGGTCTTAATTTAATATAAGATTATGGTCTTTGTTTTCTATAGATTATGGTCTTCTGTTAATATAAGATTATGGTCTTCGTTTAATACAGATTATGGTCTTTGTTTAATATACCGGTAGATTATGGTCTTCATTTAATATAAATTATGGTCTTCTGTTAATATAAGATTATGGTCTTCGTTTAATATAGATTATGGTCTTCTGTTAATATAAGATTATGGTCTTTGTTTTCTATAGATTATGGTCTTCTGTTAATATAAGATTATGGTCTTCGTTTAATACAGATTATGGTCTTTGTTTAATATACCGGTAGATTATGGTCTTCATTTAATATAGATTATGGTCTTCATTTAATATAAGATTATGGTCTTTGTTTTCTATAGATTATGGTCGTCTGTTAATATAAGATTATGGTCTTCGTTTAATATAGATTATGGTCGTCTGTTAATATAAGATTATGGTCTTCGTTTAATACAGATTATGGTCTTTGTTTAATATACCGGTAGATTATGGTCTTCATTTAATATAGATTATGGTCTTCATTTAATATAAGATTATGGTCTTTGTTTTCTATAGATTATGGTCTTCTGTTAATATAAGATTATGGTCTTCGTTTAATACAGATTATGGTCTTTGTTTAATATACCGGTAGATTATGGTCTTCGTTTAATATAGATTATGGTCTTCATTTAATATAAGATTATGGTCTTTGTTTTCTATAGATTATGGTCGTCTGTTAATATAAGATTATGGTCTTCGTTTAATATAGATTATGGTCGTCTGTTAATATAAGATTATGGTCTTCGTTTAATACAGATTATGGTCTTTGTTTAATATACCGGTAGATTATGGTCTTCGTTTAATATAGATTATGGTCTTCATTTAATATAAGATTATGGTCTTTGTTTTCTATAGATTATGGTCGTCTGTTAATATAAGATTATGGTCTTCGTTTAATATAGATTATGGTCGTCTGTTAATATAAGATTATGGTCTTCGTTTAATACAGATTATGGTCTTCGTTTAATATAGATTATGGTCTTTGTTTTCTATAGATTATGGTCTTCTGTTAATATAAGATTGTGGTCTTCGTTTAATATAAGATTATGATCTTTGTTTTCTATAGATTATGGTCTTCTGTTAATATAAGATTATGGTCTTCTGTTAATATAAGATTATGGTCTTCTGTTAATATAAGATTGTGGTCTTCGTTTAATATAGATTATGGTCTTAATTTTATTAGGATTCAATATCCATTCCATGCAGTGTTTTTTTTTTCCGGATGACAAATATTCCATGTACCCATTGTATGTGTGAATATTTATTATTTTAACATCACGTCAGCATTTTTTCAGCTGTTCATGATGAAAAAAAAATGTACCGATACAAAGAGAGGTGTTGAATTTATTTTCTGAAGATATAAATATGTAATACATGTTAATTATAATAAGAATCTCTCCCACAATATTCTACAAGAAACATAGCTTTTCTGGGTTTTCTACAACCAACATTATACACAACACCGTCTTTAAACTTTACAGTAATTTACATATACAATGTAGAAGGATTTGTCTCTGGTTTTTCTGACTTTTCAAAATCTCTTATTTTACTCATATAATTGTACAGTTTCTCAACAGGTAAAGTCGTCAAGACAATGTTTACATGCTTTGATGCCAAAATGTAAATTTCACACTGTCGTCATTGTGTTTTTTTTTTTTTTTTTTGTTTTTTTTTTTGTGATTTTGACTTCAAAGTGATACACGTTGAAATTGATATCCACTCTAATAATATAAAATTCAGTTTTAAGATTTTGAAATTACTATAAACTTTTAAAATATTAAATTACCCCTAAAGCTTTTGAAAATGATATCAGCTTTTATTACCGGTATATCAAATTTAAATCTAAAAATTTTTAAATTGATGTCAACTTTTACTATAACAAATTTTAATCTAATTTTTTTTGAAATTGATATCTTTTATTACATCAAATTTGATCTTAATATACCAATCATTTAATTGCTTATATTCATTCATTTTCAATTATAAATTGTGCTGTATGCATACTACCAACTGTAAACCGCTGTTTCAAATGTTGATATATCTTTTTGTGGCACATATTTTTCAAAAATCACAAGACTGTATCTCTGTTTAAGAAATACATCACAATTTGTAAAATAACAATTTTCACTTTTTTTGCATAACAGAAATGTGATATCCAAAGTTGTTTTTGGAGTAAACTTAATCTTTTTTAAATGTCTCAATTATTTATGTATTTTTTAGTTAGTTTTTTTTTTAAATCATCATAATAAATAATTATTTTTCATTGTATAATGTTGTAATTGTTAATATCTTGTATGCCGATCAGTGCATCAACTTTTCTTAATTATAAAAATTCCCTTAATTTATTATGCAATGATTTCCATAAATGTTTTGCACTTTCCAATTTTGACACTAAATGTCTATTTTTGTTATGGTTGTGTTATAGATTATCATTGTCATCAAAGAAAAACAAAATAAAATCAAAATTTTTGGATGCTTTATGTTTAGTTTCTATTTATTTATTTATTAATAATTGACCACTATGGTAGCTCATTTGAAAGAATGTTAATATTGAAAGTCTGAGTGCTTCAAATTATCTGTACAATAAATATTATACATTTATTGCATTGCTCTTAGGGGAAATATGAGTGGTGAGGGTGGACAAATCTTTATACCTCCCAAATAAAAGGGCAATAAATTGTTTATTATACCAAACAAAATGAAACAATGCAAGAACACTAAATAACTTCTTTTGGGATGAAAAACCTACCACCACTTTCGTTTTCGCCCATGTCGTCTGGACAGGTGAAGGCCAAGGTCGTTTGGAACACTGGAATGATAACTCAATGTCTCATGTTCATATGCTTGGGGTTCCAAATGGAGGAAATATTATCAGGGGAACTTGATCGTGTGAGGGTAATATTATCACGTGAGGGATATTCGATTTCTTGTCATCTGATCATGGTTTTCCCAAAACCAATCACTATAATATTTTGCAACAATTTACAAGTGAGGTATAATAATACAGTTCGATACAAGAGGAAATATTGGTTGTATATATGGAGTGGAGTAATGATGGTTACAACCAGACAAGATTCTTTCATTTATACTTAGGATGATGGAGAAAACCAGTGCCCTGACAGACCTGTAAAATGACAGACTTTCTCTGACTGGGATCTGCCCAAGAGGGGTGTCAACCTAAGTGAACTTAAGCTAGCATTTTGAGAAGTAATAGTTTTACCACTCATACTTTGCCTCTGTGATGTTATCCTGGTTGAACACCTGAGAAACCAGATTTTCCATGCTTTAGATTTTTATTGTTCTGTGCCAGTATAATGTGACCTAATGGTTAATAAATTTTCAATATGCAATATTGCTGGCCAGCATGGTAAAACTGTGTTTGAAATTACCTCTTCTATCAATACAACTATAAAATCTATGAAGTATGCTAAATAGCATAATAATTTGGAAACGTATAGCACGAATAAAAAACAATGATAAAATTATTCAATAATTTATTGTTGAAATCAAAATGTCATTTTAACGTTAACACAACATACAAACAAGATGACACAAACACAATGACCAATCATTAATTGTTTTACAATTGGGAATTTATAAGGCAAAACACAGGCAGTAGTAGTAATAATAATGGATTTCACAACACATGCTTTATAAGTTATTTTTAAGTTATACATGTATATCTATATAACTAACTCTAATGGAATGGCAAATCATTGCAGGAAATAATTCATATACAAAATTCTAACGTACTAATTAATATAATTAATAATATACATTCTTTTTTAAACATTTCTAAAAATCTTTTTCATGGCATTTTCCAACATTAATCAAAAAAATTCCAATTAATTAAAGATCCTAACATTTTAATAATTTAAAAAAAAAATTGTTTTTTTTTTTTTAAACATTTTCAGAATCGTTTTTCATGGCATTTTCCGACAGGAATCAAGAATTCCAACTAAAAAGATTCTAAAATTTTAATAATTAAAGTTAATATACAATCTATTTTTCAAATTTCTAAGGAATTTTTCCATAAAATTGGTATTTCTAGTATATTACATATACTTTCTAGTATGTTACATGTACTCAAATACAACCTACATGTACAACAAATACATAATCTCTAAACAGCTGAAATACACTACAGACTTGTCAAAAGCTTAACAATTAGCTAAAAGAAAGGAGTTGAAGCTCAGCTGCCAAGTGGCAGAAAAAAAACTAACAAAGAGTCAAGAAGACGAGTGACTGAAAAACTGCTGAGAGATAGACGACAGTTAAATATAAATCGGCCCAGATGACTGCCGAATTAATGCTTATTATGCAGCTTAGTGTTAAACTTTTGACATGTCTGCACTGTATAATCCAAAACTTAATTGTAGTCATACATTATTTTTTTTACGTTTGACTATTTCACAAGAGCAAGGCTGCATTCCTGCAATCCATTATTGATATAACAAAATTCTTTGACAGCATAATTATTTCACGATCAAATCTGGATTTTAGAAACGCTCCTAGCCCCTACATAATGTATACATGTGTGTCTGAGTTTAGAAACGCTCCTAGCCCCTACATAATGTATACATGTGTATCTTGGTTTAGAAACGCTCCTAGCCCCTACATAATGTATACATGTGTATCTGAGTTTAGAAACGCTCCTAGCCCCTACATAATGTATACATGTGTATCTGGGTTTAGAAACGCTCCTAGCCCCTACATAATGTATACATGTGTATCTGAGTTTAGAAACGCTCCTAGCCCCTACAAAATGTATACATGTGTATCTGGGTTTAGAAACGCTCCTAGCCCCTACATAATGTATACATGTGTGTCTGAGTTTAGAAACGCTCCTAGCCCCTACATAATGTATACATGTGGTTCTGAGTTTAGAAACGCTCCTAGCCCCTACATAATGTATACATGTGTATCTGAGTTTAGAAACGCTCCTAGCCCCTACATAATGTATACATGTGTATCTTGGTTTAGAAACGCTCCTAGCCCCTACATAATGTATACATGTGTATCTGGGTTTAGAAACGCTCCTAGCCCCTACATAATGTATACATGTGTATCTGGGTTTAGAAACGCTCCTAGCCCCTACATAATGTATACATGTGTATCTGAGTTTAGAAACGCTCCTAGCCCCTACAAAATGTATACATGTGTATCTGGGTTTAGAAACGCTCCTAGCCCCTACATAATGTATACATGTGTGTCTGAGTTTAGAAACGCTCCTAGCCCCTACATAATGTATACATGTGGTTCTGAGTTTAGAAACGCTCCTAGCCCCTACATAATGTATACATGTGTATCTGGGTTTAGAAACGCTCCTAGCCCCTACATAATGTATACATGTGTATCTGGGTTTAGAAACGCTCCTAGCCCCTACATAATGTATACATGTGTATCTGAGTTTAGAAATGCTCCTAGCCCCTACAAAATGTATACATGTGTATCTGGGTTTAGAAACGCTCCTAGCCCCTACATAATGTATACATGTGTGTCTGAGTTTAGAAACGCTCCTAGCCCCTACATAATGTATACATGTGGTTCTGAGTTTAGAAACGCTCCTAGCCCCTACATAATGTATGTACATGTGTATCTGAGTTTAGAAACGCTCCTAGCCCCTACATAATGTATACATGTGTATCTGAGTTTAGAAATACTCCTAGCTCCTACATAATGTATACATGTGTATCTGAGTTTAGAAACGCTCCTAGCCCCTACATAATGTATACATGTGTATCTGAGTTTAGAAACGCTCCTAGCCCCTACATAATGTATACATGTGTATCTGCTAAATGTCAATAAACGAGAAACTTCACTCTATCTTCTCCATTTAAATAATGGGTTTGCAAATATGAACATCAATTATGAAAAGAACTACACATGAATACAGACCAAGCTTTCATTATGAACTCTTCTCTACATTAGCATATGTGGGTTTCAGCCCAGAGAGTATGCACATACAATTTTTTCCTGTTTTCTGAGTATTCTCACCCAGTCTTATGATCATCAACTCATGCTAAGTTTTCCTAAACCTTACAATGAATATATATATATTTTGAATATTTTGGTAATGCAATATTCTGTGTGTGTGTGTGTGTGTGTGTGTGTGTGTGTGTGTGTGTGTGTGTGTTTTCTTTCATTTTAAGGCAAAATTATGAGGTAGAGTAATTTAATTTCATTATCTATATATATCATGAGATATAAAATCCATTTCCTGGCTCAAAATAGCTAGAATGTAAGTTATATTTATATCTATGTTAAAATAAATTGAACAATGGCACAAAAAAATAAAACAACTTTACTTTCAACTAAATAAATGGAATACATGGTTTATGAAAATAAATAAATTTTTGAATAATAATGAATAAGTGTCATGCAAAATTCACAAACATACTTAATAAAATAAGGACATATATATTTACTTGAGGCAGAGACATGAAATATATGTCTCTGCTTGAGGCTACATTATTTTTGGAAAATAATCCTTTTATTATTGTATAGGTAGAGGAATAAGCTACAACACTTGAAAACTAAATTGAACCTTAAAGACAAATTGTATACCTATTCCAATTTTTGAATTACATTTTCTAACTGGTTTTTAACCGGGTTTTAATGTAATGTTTTCGTTTTACATGAGTTACTGAACAAAACATGCAAATTGTCTCCCCTTATAATTACTTGCCAATCAGAGGGGCAAAATTGTCTCCCCTTTTCAAGAGTTCCAAGAGAAATCTCCTGACCTTCAAATTGCATTTTCGCATTTCAGAAAGGGATAAATATTAACAGTTGTTTCCTGAACGATATTTGCTATTAGCAAAATTTTTAATACCTGCAAACGCCATATAAAACAAGTATATCTTATACAATTGACTCTGTATATACAAATTTTATCCATCAACATCTAGGGTAATTTTTATTGTAGTAACATTAGGAACTTAAATATGATTTGTTTTACCATAACTTTTTAACTATCAATCGAGGGAATTGAAAAAATGTGTTTACCGTGAAAAACAATTTGCACAAAACAACATCACAACTTTTATTTCTGTGAAATTGCCAACAATATAAACTTCTTCCCCCTAGAAACTACCAGTCTTCAAACAAAATTTAAAGGTTCCATGTTTTCAGATTAATATCATCAAAAAAAAAAAAAAAAAAAAAAAAAAGGGAGATATGGCGTAACTATACACGTCTTTAAAAAAGAAGTCTGCCAAATAATTCCCATTCAGTGATAAGGCAAATGCTCAAGGAAGACTATGTTACAACTGTACAATTTTTAATTAACAATCCATATGTTACTATGTAGATTTTTATTGAAATTATCTCAGTGATTTGTACATATAAAGTGTACCAGACTGTGTCTATTACCATGATCAAAATTTTTAAGAATGTGTATGTTATTTCAAGTGATCTAGATTTTAAAATTTCCAAAATTATTACACATATTATTGTTATTATTATTTTGCTGAAGCACAAAACCCCTAGCAACAAAAGTGTCAACTAATCTTAAGAAGAGAAAAACCAATGACAAAAATAGCCATCTGGGTCTCATACCTGTACACATTTATAACATTTATAGTTACAGACAATATAAAAGCAGTAAATATTAGAAATTTTGTTTAATGCAGAGGCCAATATTCTTTAACTTTTAAATGAAGACTCAGTTCTGGGATTTTAGAGCTAACCAGAGTGGCCCCCTCCCCTCCCCCCCCTCCCAAAAAAAAAAAAAAAAAAAAAAAAAAAAAAACAACCCTTCTTCGATTGAGCTGACAATCTTTCCTGCACAAAGATTTGCCTGAGTGTTATTTGAACCTAGGCAGCAAGATTCATAAGTCTAAGTTTTAGACCTCTCAATCATTAAGACCACATGTTTTTGGTACAAATTGAATGTACTCGAATAAAAACAATACATGGTGTAAGCAATACTACATATATGTGTCTATGTATTTGTATAAGGAATACTTAACATAAATGCTTAATTACTGGCATATAATTAACACACAACATTACATATATATTGCACTATTTTAAGTAAATCAGGTTAACCAATGAGTAACATGAAATCACACAATTTGTAGACAATTCATTTTTTCTCAAGACTTGTATATAACTTTTTTCAACATTCTACTTCAAGGGTTACTTATAACCCTTAAATAAAGTTAAACTTTTCTTCTAGGGTCACTTATGACCCTAAAGACAGAGATTTAACATTCTACTTCAAGGGTTACTTATAACCCTTAAATAAAGTTAAACTTTTCTTCTAGGGTCACTTATGACCCTAAAGACAGAGATTAAACATTCTACTTCAAGGGTTACTTATAACCCTTAAATAAAGTTAAACCTTTTCTTCTAGGGTCACTTATGACCCTAAAGACAGAGATTAAACATTCTACTTCAAGGGTTCAATATTCTTCTTTAAGGGTCACTTTAATGCCTTGAAATAAATGATAAGACTTTTTCAAGGTCATTAATAATCCTTAAATTACATACAACCCTAAAAACAAGGATTCAACCTTTTTTTCAAAGGTCACTTATAACTCTGAAAATAAATATTCAATTTTCTTTTTTCAAGGGTTGCATATAACATTAAAACGAGGATTTACCATATTTTATTTAAGGGTCACTTCAAACCTTTAAAGCAAGAGTTACTCTTCATGTCTTGTTCGTCACCTTGATAGTAAGGTATAATAAGTCTTATGTTAAAAATCATTTTTATAGTAACAGAACATTGTTTTTTTACTTCTTCTGGAAGCACCGTAGATGTAGCAGTATAAGGCTTTATTTAATTCAGTGAAAGTGTTTAGTAGGTACATTCTTTTTTAAGGTCACAAATTTTCCTGAGCTTTTAATTTTACACAAGAAAAGTTCCAGTAAATTAGAGCATTTGAGTAATCAGTTTCATAATTCAAACAAAACAAAAAAACAAAAAAAAAAAAAAAAAAAAAAAAAATTAAAAAAAAAAAAAAAAAAAAAAAAAACTGAATTAGTAAATAATTTAAAATGAAGGTTTTTAAAAAACATTGAATTAAAGTTATAATTTCAAAGTAAAAATAATGTGAATATACTAATAAATTAAAAATGTTCTAACACAAAAATGGTGACAAGTACTTACCAGTAACTATTTTTTAAAAGGAAATTTGACAAATGTACGAGATGAGAAAAAGTGATTTTTTTAAATAATGAAATTACTATTGGTCCATTAAAACATAAAAAACAAAAAACAGCTAATAAACTTTGATAAAATGAGTATATAAAATTAATCACAAAATGAAAATAATTCAAAATAAATATCTAACATGTCTAAATATTAATACTCAATATTGGAACATGTCTCCACCATAAAAAACTTTCACAAAAATGTTTCACATTGATTTTAATGACATGACATAATTAAGTGTATTTTGTACTGTGCAGAAAAGTTTTTAAAATGTGTTCCCTTCTTTAAACTAGAACAGAATGCATAGAGACTAATGCCCCCTCGTCCCTTACATTGCCTATGGAGGCCAAATCTTTAGACTATACATCTAAATGTTATGTGTCATCAGATATTGAAGTTAAGGTGAGATACATTGTACTTATGGTAAGTATATAAGTGTGTTACATAATGGTTACCAATTTCCTGGTAAAAATCGTGCTCAGATCCGAGACCAGCTCAATCCTGAGAAATATCAACTTAGTATTGGGTAAAAATCATGACTTATGAGTTCTACAGGATCCAAAATGTTCTTGATTATCAGTAAACTCATTTTGATTTAAATATACCCATTATACCAAGGATCAAATGTTTGAATATACAAAGGGCTAAATAAACAAGTTTGCAAGTTAAATTTCAGTGTATATTTTATTTGTCAGATTATGAAGCTAATTGTTAATTACTTAATGCTTAAATAAACACTAAAAATATATAATTATAACTTTTGTGTAAATTGTATCAATATGCCATTAAAAGATATAATTTTTTTAATTAACTTTTTTTTGGATGGGGGGGGGTGTTTATCACATTTATAACACAAAAAAATAAGAGTATTAATTCATAAAATTTTCTTGAAATTACTAAAAAATACACAAAATAATATCAATATCTACTTTACTACTGTAGAAAAATTTTCTTACAGTTTACAACCCTTATTCATAGAGAACTATTTTGTTAGATAAAATTTTCAGAAATTCTATGTAAAAAACATTACACAAGCAGCAAAAAATTCAACTTAAAATAAATACAAATATTAATATATATGGAATGTTAATTTAAATATCTGCAAAAATAAAATAATTGGGTTTTTCATTACAATAATATCATTTTTTTTCTCATTTTTTTCTTATAAAGATTTGTAAACTGTTAAAGTGCTACTTTGAACATGTGATTATTGATATGGATTTTCCAATTTCTAAAATAAATATAACTGTAGAATTATTCATACATGTATTTGTGGGGTTACAATTTCGTCATTTTGCCATTTTAAAAAAATTCTGTTAGGAAAAAATTTCATGCAATTGAGTTTTCTAAAAGTAAATCCCTTTGGGGGTATTGTTAATTAAAAAATTTCAATGACATTTAATTTTGTGGTTTTCACATACCAATGATAATAGCGAAATTTAAACACCCACAAATATTTGTGATTTACAATATCACTTTTATATAACTATTTGTCTCTATCATTAATTTTGCTCTGCACAGCCAAAACTTTGTATATGCACATATATGCAATTCATTAGCATAAACTATAAAAACAATACAATGAAGAATACTTTTCCCAATACAATGTGATAAGTGAGTTTATTTAACCACATCAGCAATTTTCAAGCTATTAGTGACTACCCAATAAATGAGGCAGGGTACCAGCTATTAGCAGCTACCCAATAAATGGGCAGGGTACTAGCTATTAGCAGCTACCCAATAAATGAGGCAGGGTACCAGCTATTAGCAGCTACCCAATAAATGAGGCAGGGAACCAGCTATTAGCAGGTACCCAATAAATGGGCAGGGTACCAGCTATTAGCAGCTACCCAATAAATGAGGCAGGGTACCAGCTATTAGCAGCTACCCAATAAATGAGGCAGGGTACCAGCTATTAGCAGCTACCCAATAAATGAGGCAGGGTACCAGTGTTAACGGCTAATATGCATTATAAGCTGCTTAGCCATCATGTCTTAATTTTAAAATTTTGAGGCAGCTATTTATTTGAAAAATTCTGTATTTAACATTCCAATAATATTTTTAATTATTGATAATCACCAACAAAGCAAAACCACTCTCGAAGCATTTATTTCATTTGAAGATTTTTTTTTTTTTTTTGTTGTACTAAAAGTTCAAAATAACCCAAAAATTGGTCCAGATAGACAAAGAGAAATTTACTGATGCTAATTAAAATTAAAATTAATTCAGGGATTTCTTTATTAGTCAGTTAATTTTTTTCCACATATAAAATTTCCAACATCCTAATAAATACCATATCTGACTAATTTACATATTCTGACTAGTTACTGTAATATTACACTAAAGTAGAACAGTTATACTGCAAAATTACTAACACATACATACATACATACATACATACATATAAACCCTGTATACCAACTCCTATAGTAACTACGTAATCTATACAACCATTTTATGTGTTTAAAAACAGATTCAGAGTTGCCAGATAGCCAGTGTTTTGTTTATAATCATTTAGGTCAAGACAACCTAGATTTTTAAATCAGATTCATGATCCACTGATGTTTGTTTGATCCAATGACTTTGGTTTGATCCATTGATGTTCATCCACTGACAGTGGTTTGTTTGATCCATCCATTGATGTTGGTATAGATCAATGTTGGTTTGATCCACTGATGTTGATTTGATCCACTGACATTGGTTTGATCCATTGATGTTGGTATAGATCAATGTTGGTTTGATCCACTGATGTTGATAAAGGAAATACATCAACTTGTCCATTGAAAAATCCACAACTCACACACACACAAATCAAGCCTGAATCATTCATGATTTTAACTGCATAATGTCCTCCCTGTAACCTATAACACCTCAGCAGAGAAATTTTGTTTATCTAAACTCAGCGCCAAGCATCAAATATAACATAGCAGTGATAATAGTGGTTTTAAATCTGTTAGCAAATTTTGGGGGAAATTCTTCTTGTATTTCCAGCATTCTAATGTTTTCCTGATGAGTTGTGTTTTTATCTGCATGAGAGTTGTTTTTTTTCCTTCAGCAATTTATATTCACAGCTAACCACCAGGCCAAAAGTGCAAATATTCATTTCTAAATTACATTTCTAGCTCAAGAATACAAGAAGTTCCTGTAATATGGGAAATGGTGTTATGTCACCATGGAAACAGAACAGTCTAACTCAAACATACAGGGGTGGTTCTGTTGAATCATGATCATAGCTTAGGAACTAATGACTAAGTCTATGTTTAGGCCCTATCTAGACTATTTGAGCTTGAGAATGGTTTACTAGATGATGAGCTCTTCTGCATATCGTCTGATCTAGAACTGTACATGGATTCATTATCACTACTGTTTGAACGACAATCAAATGCACCCTGTCCTCGCCATCTCCCAGACCCTCCTGGTGATCGTCTGTAGTCAATATTAAACTGAAAATAGAATGATATCAAATTTACAATCAAGCTCTTCTCTCTCTCTCTCTCTCTCTCTCTCTCTCTCTCTCTCTCTCTCTGCAACTGACTAAAAAATTTCCAACTTCTTTTGTTAGCAAAGCAATTTGAAATACAATGTATAACATAAAAAGTAATTCAAATCTCCTCTCAATGGAAAAAAACCTTACAAATCTACTTACAAATCTAGAAAAATAAACAGATGGCAATAACTTTGTAAATGACAGAGAGTGGGTAATGTAACACAAACTCATCTAAGATATTTACATTATAAATACCTGTACCAAGTTTGGTGAAATTCTGTTCATAAAGATTTTAGAGAAATTTAGTAAAATAAGCATAGCATTTGCTAAAATGATTCCTAGAAAAAATACTTGCAGTAGGTTTCTTGTAATTTATCTAAAAATAAATTTGTCTGAAAACTGACAAAACAAATTTAGCATAATAAGCAAAGGGCAATAACCCCAGAAACAAACCAGCAGAGATTATGAAATATGGTTTTCTGTTGTGGTTAGATGATTCTTATTGTAATTTTGTTTAATGTCTTCAGCAATGCATCAGCAATTTTTCAGCTGTATACAACAATGGTTCTCAGATGAGCTAAAATTGATGACATCATTGGTGATATTGTAAGACTTACCTTAGTAGCACAAATAAAGGAAGTTGTTACTACTTTAGCTATTGTATTCATTAAGTTTTTAGTTTCCTGTATTGCACTATCTACCTATAATATAAATATTAGGACACACTTTACTAGTTAGTAAAACTACAAAAATTACAAAAAAAAAAAAAAAAAAAAAAAAGTAAATGAAGGTCAATATAAATGTTATGTTCTGTACATATTTGTAACTTTATATATACATATAAGTATTTCATTCATGAATAATAACATAACCTTTTCACAGTTAAAAACCCATTTTAAATTACTCATAAGCATAATTTAAGTAATTAAATATGTGCACAAGATTCAGACGCAACATAACTTGATTACAATCTACCTACTTAAATCAAAGGTTTAACAAAAATAAAAAGTTTAACGAAAATCAAAGGTTTAACGAAAATGAAAGGTTTAACGAAAATGAAAGGTTTAACAAAAATCAAAGGATTAACGAAAATCAAAGGTTTAACGAAAATCAAAGGTTTAACGAAAATCAAAGGTTTAACAAAAATCAAAGGTTTAACAAAAATCAAAAGTTAAACAAAAATCAAAGGTTAAACAAAAATCAAAATATATGTGAATCCTTCAAAAAAGTCAGTTATTTAAGTAAATTATTTCTTCTTAAATATGACAAGCAGATTACCATAATAATAATAATAATAATAATAAAATAATAAATAAAAAATAAAATGAAATGAAATGAAATGAAATGAAATGAAATGAAATAAAATAAAATAAAATAAAATAAATTTTAAAAAATCAAAAGTTCAAGCAAACTGTAATTATCTGAAAACATTCACAGTGTATCTCTGTTTTCATGCAAAACAACCTTTTACCTTGCTATGATATTTTATGTAAATACCTTATTGAATGTCGCTGCTTTGCCGTACGTTGGTGTTTTTAATGTGGCCTGAAGCTGTTGACAATATGAAGGAATTCTATCTAGATGAGATGTAAGTTCTTCTCTGTGGCCACACTGAGGTACCTACAGTTTAAAACATCAGTTATACTGATAAAAACAGTGAACTATGTCGAATCATGAATATTTTAAACAAAGTTAAACTCAATTCTTTCAAATGAACTCACAATTGAGTGTTCATTCCAGTCAAGATAACTGTAAATCAGGAAAATTTCGCAATCGTTTTATTTTGGCGTTAATTCGTGATTCAAGCAAGGCGAGAAAATAAAACTATCGCTGATAAAAAAGTTGATATTATTTGTGCTAGCAGTTACCAGTTTATTTGAAATCAAATGTATGCAATACATGTCCATCTTGTCTTTCATGAATATTTACTGATGCAAAAATTCCCCAATTTACAGTATTTCATTTGTATCAACAATAAAATGGTGTTTTATGCCCTAGTCATGATTTTTTTTTTTTTTAATAATTTCACTAGGTCATCAGTTTTGGGATGAAAGAAACAATTGGAGTGCCTAGATAATACCACAAACCTTTGGCAAGCAAACTTACAAACTTTCTGACACAAGGACTTTCTTTTGTGGGGTTCCAGCCTAGGTGGTTAAAGGTACTGTGATTCATTAGAGCATGCTATAAAATCTGGGGGAAAAAATCCTGAAATCATTCCATAAAATCAGGTGTATATTTTTGATATATATGAAAATATTCTTTGATGTTTCAATGTTCTTGGTCAAAAACTGTAGGAGGAATTGATTTCACAAAATAGAAACCCCACTTGGATAAGCAATTTTTTGTGAAGTTCAAGATTCTTGACTGAAAGCTGTAGAAGATTAAAAAAAAGGGTGGAGGGGGGACCTCATTTTAATATAATTATTTTTTGAAGTTTCATATTTCTTAGTTTAAAACTGTAGGAGGAGTTGATTTTACTATTTTGCCCACCAGCCCCACATTTACCATACTATAACCTAAATTTGCACTTAATGGAACGTAGCCAATAATTTCTTTGATATTTTCCAACTTAAAGCAAGGGTAAAACAAGATTAGGTTCCCACACAAGCTTTTAACATAATTTCAACTAAAATGTACCTATTGATTGGAAATGTCACTCTTGATTAGATATTATATAAATTGGAACAACCTACACAAATAAGACCATTTTATAAATGAACTTTGTTAATGAGCCTTTAACACAGTCAACTGAGAATATAACAATTATACCGGCATTAGAAATCAGTAAAAATGTTACAATTACTGTAATTAAGAAGATGGTTTAGTAATCTCACACAATATTCGTGCTCTATATGCACAAGTTCATGGT
This sequence comes from Tegillarca granosa, assembly GCA_029721355.1. Lineage (NCBI taxonomy): Eukaryota > Metazoa > Mollusca > Bivalvia > Arcoida > Arcidae > Tegillarca > Tegillarca granosa. Next base: position 26,065,014 of record CM056597.1, read on the forward strand.
AGTTTTTTTAGGTGTCATTTTAAAAAATAGAAAGAAAAATTACACAGAGAGAGAGGAGAGAGAGAGAGAGAGAGAGAGAGAGAGAGAGAGAGAGAGAGAGAGAGAGAGAGAGAGAAAGAGAGGGAGAGAAGAAGAGAGAGATATTTTCTTATTATGGCTTGAGGGATAGAAATAATTTCTGAAATGTCTTCAAATAGGTTTTGATACATTTTCTTAAAATTTGTTTACAGCGAGTCCTATTTAGAACAATATATATATATATATATATATATATATATATATATATATATATATATATATATATATATTCACAAAACCATTAAAATTCAATAATTAAGCGTAATTTTAAAGAAATACTTAAAGAGTTCCATTTTCATCTCTCTCTAAGTAAATATTAAAATTTTGACTGAAAAAGCCTTAAAATGACTGAATTTTTTTTTTGAAATTTCTGTAAAAAATAGGTTTTTCAAAAAGTTTAAGGTGTGTGTGTGTGTGTGTGTGTGTGTGTGTGTGTGTGTGTGTGTGTGTGTGTGTGTGGTTACAAAAGGAACTCTATACACATTTAAATATGGTGGAAACTTTAGCACATTAAAATATTTTGAAAATAATGTTATTGTACCATATATTCTTACATACCCGTTGAGAAAAATCTTTTACAGTTCTGTATAATTTATTTCCTTCTTCGGCAAAATATTCCGCTTGTACAAACAAATCCTGTGTAGTTTTTAGTGGTCCATCCCCTCTCGTAAACAGGTACATGGAGAATGCCATACTGGACATATTTTTAGCTCGCTTGACAATGTCATTGTCGGGTTCTTCCCATTTATCTGTCTCCGCATCCATCTCAGATGTAATCAATTTCATTTCTAGTCCCAATTTGGCAATTTTAGCCTGTTCCTATAAATGAATAAAATATAAAGAGTTTTACAATTTTAATAACTTCCGACACTTCTAACAGTCCAAATTCAACTATCCTCTCTCAGATTACGTTACATTTCACTGATGTGGCCGTGACTTGAGGGAAAGACTTATAATTTTAATCTTTGTAACAAAGATATCATTCATTTTAAAGTTAAACACTTCTCTCAGTTCCTTGCAGAAGTAAAAATAATCTCTCCTTCTCACTTACCAACTTTGTTATCAATTTTTCTTTTTTTTTTTTCCACGCATTATCACAATTTGTTCTTCTTGCTAAAAAAGCATTAGCCAATCAACTTAATTAAACAACCACAGAGTTTTCATTTATCACAGAATTTCATACATGCTACCATAATTATCATTAATTCAATGGCTTTTTTTAACGACTACAGTGTATTATATATTATAGCATGTGTTGAGGATAACATGACGTGTTTCCCGTTACCAGTACAGCACTGTCCAATAACTTACTTTCAATATCACAAAATCTTACCGTAACCAGTAAAAAGGGGATATGTTATCTACTGCATTAGTTAATCCATGGGATCAATCTATAATATTTATTTTGGATTTTTATTCTTTTTTTCCTTCTTATAAATGAGACCAATAAAAAGAGTAATGATGAAATCAAGCAAATCCCAAGAAAAAGATAAAACAGGACAAAAAACAGCAATGTTGCAAATAATCTTTATCCGCAAAAAAAAATCCCTGGGAATAAATATTCATGGGTATTTATACTTCCAGTAATAAATTCTTCATAAATTTTTACTGTTTTTTGCTAAGAAAATTGGAATTCTTGAGTTGATAAGCACTGGCAAAATATTTAACAGACTTTAACAGTGAGAGTATGTTGAATGAAGCAATAAGTTACTAAGATTTAAAAGTTACATGTATTACTTATAATAAAGCCTTATCTTAAGAAATTTATGAACCAAATACTAATGCTTTAAAAAATATTTTTCAATATTCATTATTATTTTCACTTGACGTAAATTTAGCAGCCAAATTGAAATCTATATAATGGTCTCGCTTGACAAACATTTGACAAAATAGTCATCACACTGTCATCATCGGAATCCACACAGGTAGAAATTTTTTAGGATTTAGTTTTGACAGATTCTATTGTATTTCCAGCTCTACCACAGTCTTTAATAAAACATGCAAAAAATAAATAAAAATTCCAATAATTTTCAGTTATGAGCAAAAACTATATAAAATGTGATTCATTGATTGATTTAATAGGGTTTTTCATCCCAGTCAAGAATATTTCACTTATTTCGAGACATAACAAGCTACAGATAAAGTAGCAGAAATTTTTACCTTTGGAGTGCGCTTAGGGCAATATACAGTGAAGGTTCTTCAGCGTGCCATGCCTGCCGTGACATTGGGCAAAGATTTTTTTTTAGGTCTTTTCCGAAGGACCCTATGACTTTCATTTCTAAATGCTGAGTGCTTGGCGAAAAAGCAGTCACTACCAATTTTTATGTCTTGGTCATACAAAGCCAGCACTCTATCATATATAATGTTGGATTAAAATTTAAACATTAGTCTAAGAATTTCCATTCCAAGCTACATGTGTTTGGCACTCATAGATTACCTAATTCAATTGGTAGAAACTGCAATGCTGGTCTTTCTAGGGCTCAATGTAAAGAGTTCTGCAGTATTTTCAACATAAGATAAAGCAGTGTCCCAAACTTGAATGATTTTCAACATAAGATAAAGCAGTGTCCCAAACTTGAATGATTTTCCCATAAAATATTTTAACAATAGAAAATTCTGTAGAAACTTTTAAAGAAGAAAAAGTCTCAAAATTTTGACTGCAAAAGTTATTGATTTGATATCATGGGAATACAAACTTATGATTGAATGTAAATCAGCTGATTCTAAACAATTTTTCAAAAAAAAAAAAAAAAAAAGAACCATAAATAAAAACAAATACGTTTTTTTTTTTTTTTTTTTTTTTTTTTTTTTTTTTTTTTTTTGGAATTTTTATTTATCAAAGATGAAACTGGGTCAACATGTTAAGACGGATTTTACGATAGTTAGTTTTATTGTTTTTATTGTTTTGCAAAGGCTAATATATACATACTGACATCAATTTTTTTTAATGCTGATCAATTTAACAAAATACAAAGAAACATAAACAATTAGGGATATCTTAAAAATAGGCTGTATGTTTGCTATCATCCATAACAGAATTATATCAAAGGTTACTTTACCATCATAAATCCATTAAACGGTAGAATTATCTCGAAATTACAGGTTTGTCGGTACTAATAATTTTTTATTATTATTATTATTATTTTTTTTTTTTTTTGGTTTTTATAGTTAAGTTTTTAACAGGACTATTGTCTTTAAATGAAAATGGGTTTCTGTCTTAATGATTTTATTCTTCATATTTCATATGCAGTATTTATTGCCTCTTTGTGTCTTTAGAGATAGTCAGCATGTCTCAGCATGTCTCAGGTTAATATTTCAATGGAGACAAAAAGACCTTATTGAACTTTTATATTGATGCATTAATAACAATAATAAATAACAATTCTAAAGATTTGACATCAAGTCTAATATATATTCCAAAGGTCCAATACTTATTCCAAAAATTCAATACCGGGTACTTATTTCAAAGGACCAGTATTTATTTCAAAAGTCTAATATTTTTTCTTAAGTCCAATATTTATCCCAAAGATCTAATATTCATTCAAAAGGTCTAATTTTTAGTTTAAAGGTCCAATGTTTATTCTTAGGTCTTATATCTATTCAACAGGACCAATATTCAAAAGGTCCAGTACAAAATCAGAGAGTCCAACATTCCTAAGGTCTTGTATTCATTCAAAAGGCCTATTTCTCATTTCCAAAGGTCCAATGTTTATTGCAATAAACTAGTATTTATTACAAAGTTTAAATATTTATTCTAAAGTTCCAATACATATTCCAAAGGTCCAATACTTATTTGCTAGGTCTTATATTTATCCCAAAGGTCCAAAAATTATTCTTAATGGACTGTATGAGGACTAAAGGTTGGGAGGTATTTGTCTCTTAAAAGACTACTCTAGTCTATATAGAAGTTGATATAAACATATGTCTGCAAGAGACATTGACTGACAGATAAAGTCAATTAGAAGGAATGATTAGAGAAGAATTCACTGCAGATCAATAGAGATTGATTATTGTGTGGTAAATTACAGCTGATTTAATTACAATGTGCTTACCATTTCTTATAGAATGATACAAGAGATATTTTTTTTACCAAACTTGGAAGCTCTTATTTAAAAAATACAGAACAGAGTATTCGAATAATGATTTTTTGTTAAGGCACTTGTGTGATAATTGCTTGTTTTGGTTGAATGCTGTATTATGTCACATCAGCATTTTTTTCAGATGTTCATTATATATATATATATATATATATATATATATATATATATATATATATATATATATATATATATATATATATATATTAATCTTTAGAATTAATCTTAACCTAATTTTATGAGGAGCTCAAGAGTGCAAGTGATAAGAAATGTACTTAAGAACATTTATGGAGACCTTTTTTTAAAGTGCTAATATTCTTGCCTGCAACGTCACAGATTAACATTGCAGACTACTCAGTTCATTATACTTGTACCGAGCCAACATGTATGACACAGAAAAACCTTTCTCACTTGTGGTCAACCAGAGTAAAAAAACCCATAGCATTTGACACACCTTGAATTTCAATTAATTTTTACAAAAACACAAGGATTATCAATATAAATTGTGCAATTAATAAAACTGATGTTTTGTGCTTGGAAACCCTACTGTCAGTTTTTGTCGAGCCTGGCATTGCCATAAGGTGAGACTTGGGTGTTACGTCCAGTGTCCTCATAGGCTGTGGAAGTGGTTGCGGCATGTCAAAATGTGAAAATTTATGTTAGAGTAATTTTTTTTTACTCGATCAAAAACTAACCAGGCAGAAATCTAAATCCATGGAATTCTTGTCTTATTATGATGCTCTGACCTCTGCATCACAATCATTCACTCAACTGAGTGAATGATTGTGAAACTGTGGCTGGATACAACTTTCTGATAGATGTACATTTGTATCATCATCAGTTTATTGTCTAAGACAATATATCTTGATTACATACATATAAATGTACATATAAACATAACTAGGGTTTATAATTTAAAATTAGCATACCAAGTTTACATCAGAGTATAATTTGTATAAATATAACGATAATTTTATTGTTTGGTATTGATTACATCATTGGAACAACAATTTCTGTTTAATTCTCCAGGGACAATCGTGTTTCATTTACAAACCGTACTTTTTTGTCTTATCTAAGAGTTTTTAATAGATTTATGTAAAACACTTGTACATAAAAACTTAGTATTAGCATTCAATGTTTCATGTTAGAACTAATTTTCAAGAATTCTCAATAACAACTAGTCTATTAGGCCTGTCTGATTATATGTTCAAAGAGACCATTTGAGGAATTTGTAATAAATATCACTAACATATTGCTTCATTTGTTATCTGTTTGTGAGTAATAAGGGGTCTGGTGATCTTTCTGAGAAAATTTGAGACTTGGATGTGACTGCATGTAGGAAACATTTTATTTATGCAAAAGAAATTTATATAAACTATAAAAAACACCCTTTCCCTACTTGATCAAGGGTAGTTTTTGTGTCAGTTAATTTTTGCAAGTATGGTATCATCATTTGAAAATCGCATAATTTTATTTTCTCATTATCAGATCATGGCCAATGATACAAATGTAAGTAAAATACATTAAAATAAAATATTCCTATAATTTTTATTCATATGAAGAAAAAGTTAAAAGTGAAATATAATATCAAATACAGCCTTCTCTGTAACCAATGAAAAATGAATGATTCAAAACACACTTGTTTTCCAAATATTTCAATGTCTGGTAAGGTTCTATAAAACAGAAAACCAAAGACAGACATGTTAAATGTGGATATTTAGTTAAACCTGTCTATAGTGGTCGACTGTCAGACAAGACAAAAGTGACCACTATAGGCAGGTTAGTTTAATTTGTTGAACTTTCCTTTCCCCTTCCAAAAGAGTGGAATGGAGTGGGGTTATGGTGTTTTACACCCCAGGCAAGATTCTTTCACTTATATCAAGGTGGACAATTCAGGGTTGATGGAGGAAACTAAAGTGTCCAGAGAAAACCAATGGTCTTTGGCAACTAGCAAACTCTTTCACATGGGATCTGTCCAAATGCAATTTGAACCAAAGCAATGAGAGATACTGTGATCTGTAGATGCGCACTTTAGACCTTTTGCTAAATAATATCCCTACTTATAAAAGAAAACAAAGGTTCAATATGTTTAGAATAACCCTGATCACTACAGACTAATAGAATCTGTCACCTGTTTGTGACCGATACCGGATGATCTCAGTCGAGGGGGTTTGTGATGTAACATATCCCAATCGAGGCTGTGCCAGTATCGGTCACAAACAGGTGACAGATTCTATTTCTCGTACCATTATAACTGTGATACATACAAAACAAAACACCCGTATGGGACCCCTTGCATTCCTTTGGACATATGCATTGTAAAAATCAGCCCTTTAAAAATAATCTCATCGACAACACTTCAAAAGTTTAGGATATCAAAGATTTGTATTCAATGCAAATATAAAACAACTTTGACAATAAAATATTTTGACAAGAAACAATAAAAGCACATATTTGAAAAATAAATTAATAAACCTATTGTTTTAATGACGTCAAGCACAATGATCCGATACGTCATCCTGAGTAATACTAAAGGCGTCAATTGTCGCATGAGGCGGTACCAGACAAACTGGACAAGACAGAAAAATCTAGCACCAGTGTGCGTGTGGGATTTTTCTGTTTGAGGTATGAGAAAGGTTATTATAGACTAAACTAGACACTGTAGACAGGTCACTTCTATAAGGTTAAACTGCACAATTCAAATCTTCTAATATAAAGCATTTTACTCACCTCAGCATCTAGTTTTACTGGTCGTAAACTTCTTGATGTTGTGCCATGTTTCTGAAAAATAACAATATGTCTTTATTTAAGATTATGAATATAAATAAACTTTCTGGCTTATTATAAATTCATTTGATTTGCAACAGAAAACAATAATCCAAAAGAAAAAAGACCTTAAGTTACAGACAAATATATAAATTGTAAATTTTGTATATAAATGGTATAAATACAGAATCCCATAACATGGAATATATCATTTTAAAATGAATAAGTTGGAAATTTTACATACCCAGCAATATATTTTAGTTCTACAACTAACGTTTAAAGTAATTCTCACAGTGCAAATTCTACCGGCACTTATGATTAATTTGAACCAAGAAAATTGTTTAAGGATTTTTTTTTTCTTGATTTATAATAAAATAAAAATATTTACATAAGACAATAGACATATATAATTCTTATGCTGAATGCTGTTTGAAAAATGTGAGTCAATTTTGATTTACAAGATGTCTTACTCTGTTTAAGAATACCAGTTTTTGGATTTCAACTATTTCTGTGTTAAACCCGTTTGAAAAATTCAATTCAATTTCGAATAAACCAGATTTTTTTTTTTTACATTGCATACTGTAAATACAATTTTTTTTTATTTTACCCCAACCATTCTATTTTTTGACCATCTACATTGGAATCCATTTTTAGTATACAAAACAACATTGATACTTTGAAAATTGTCATCCTGATAATAAATATTTTTCTATGACCCATGTAGTCTTTCATGTATACAGTGATATTATATATATTTCTGGTTCCAAGGAAAAATACCTATATTATGGAGTGAAAAATTTGTGATTTGTGGTTACTATTTCAGTTAGGTTTGCAATATACTCTATTTCCCTGATGTGTAAACTTGTGTGTCAGGTTGTCCACAAAAACAATGAACAAGAGGCCCAAAAGGGCCTGTATCGCTCAACTGGCACTTTATTTGCATGTGAATTTCAAACAGTCATGCCGCTAGCTATTGCCAGTTGAGGTAAAATGTTTCAGAAAAAAATGATATGTATGTGAAATGGCTATACGTCTACTGTCTATATACCAAATTTGAACCAAATTGTAAGATATAATGTGTATTGGCCATTCATTACTATTTGCTATTTATAATAACAGTGGCCATTTTGGATGCCACAGTTTGTGCAAACTTTAATCTGCATCACCTAGGGACTTTGCACACCAAATTAGGTTCAAATAGGTCAAGTAGTTTCTGAGGAGAAGATTAAAGTTTATTCACGGACGCAGGGACGCATGCACGCACGCACGCTTCGCCATGCCATAAGCTCAGCTGGCTATTGCCAGTCGAGCTAAAAACTAAAACACCACAGAAATGGTGGAACAGAGTACAAAAAACAAAACTACTAGTAATATGACAACAACAAGAAATAATTTACAAAAGAAAAGAACCTATAGAATGATCTTATCCATACAGAGAAAAATCTAATAAAATTTTTAAAAATTTCTAAAGTAACAAAACAAAACAATAAGTGTTACCTGTGTTCACTTAAAATCAAATTGGAACATTTCTAAACATATGAAGTCAATTCTATATTGCCAATTATTACAGTAAAATTATGCCATCTTTACACCAGATACGCACACAAAACTTCAACGATTTTCTGTCCCAATTATTTTACTTGAATAAAAATCTTTACCATTATCTAAAGGGAAATCTAAACATTCGTTGGTAAATTTTAAACACAAATCACCTCTCTCTAACAGTTTTTTTTTACTAATTGTTTCTCAAAACATTTCATGTGTGTCTATATTTTAAATCTTTTATTAAAACTGAAAAATTGATTTTTTGTTACATTAAGAAAGAAAGCTATAAGTGATATCAAATTGTATTTCACAGACAAAAAAATCTTCTGTTTTTGACAATCCCTGGGTAAAATAAAAATGTTTTTAAAGTGCATTACAAACATGAAGCCTATATAATGCAATGCTTTCTTAATTTTCATCATTTGATTTTTCCTTATGTTTTTTACCCATCTTTTCAATATTTCACTACATACACACTCTGTATCTTCACTATGTTTGCAATATTTTCACTACTATGATATCTTCACCTTGTTTACAGAATTTCACTACATTCACTCTGGTAATATCACTATGTTTTTAGTATTTTAACTACATATACACTACTTTATCTTCACTTTGTTCACAGTATTTTCACTTCATATGCACTATGGTATCTACACTATGTTGCAGTATTTCACTACATACACACTATTGTACCTTTACTTTGTTTACAAGTATTCAGTACTTTCCTTTTCACTCTAAAAATTTCTATTCCTTCACTTTTCACTTTAAGTAAAGCATTTTTACAACTAAGTTTTTTTTTTCAAATCAGCAAATTAGAACATAATCCAGATCACTAAACACAGAATTTTAAGTTCAATAGCACCTATAATAAAATTCCATAACTTCACTGTATACATTTTTACTTATACATTTTTATCCGCAGTTTGTATTACACCAATTTCTCATACAAATTTATTATCAGGAATACATCCAAAAATTTCTCACAATGTTTACATGTCTTAAGTGTTCATGGAATCTATTTCTATGCTGTTAATATCACTGATGGACCTATCATGCGAGAAATGCCTTTAAACAAGCAGCAAGCTGAATGATATTATTCAACATGACACAGACCTATAGCCCCCAATTCCATCCATCAATGCAAAAAAAAAAAAAAAAAAAAAAAAAATCATTACAAAAACCTGCTTATTAACTCATACAAACTTTATACCGGGACTTAACACGGCAATTTCCGCGAACTATATTACACATCTAGTACACAGAAAAAGACAAGAACGATTTAAGTCAAGATGCTTTTATCTAATGATGGGTAATTTTTATCAATACCAATAATATCATGTCAAAGTTAATCAAAATAGTTATAGTTTACCCAGAGCCCAATATAAAGTCCCGTTTCGAGTTATTTATTCCTTTTCAGAATAAACACGCTCCTCAAGGCAATTCAACAAACTAATAACACATCCATGTTATTGATTTTATAACATGCTCTACATCAGATTTTTGTTTTCTTTCTCTCTCTTTTTTTTAGGGCAAAGCATTAAAAATTTATCAACAAATCTAACAAAGACTAAATTGATAATAGTTAAAATAAAAATTGACTTCTATTTTTTTCAAGAATTTTATTGAATTGTTTGGAATTTTGAATTAAGCGATGGTTAGAAAAAATCAAAATAAACAATCTCTCGTAACAAATTGGTTGGTAAATTATTTAGTAATGAAGATAAGGGCATGAGTGGGATTACAATCTAAGTGTAGGCGTCTTTTTTTTAGGCATTTATTTATTTATTTATTTATTTATTTATTTATTTGTTTTATTTATTCGTTTTTATTTATTTCTTTTTTTTTGTTGAATTTAAAAAAATTTTGTTTGTTTGTTTGATGAAAAATATGAACTTTCTATACAATAAACACATTATAGTTTGTAAGTTTTTAAGTGGTGTAAGTGGAATTACAAACTAGTGTGGATGTCTTTCTTTTTTAAATTTATTATTATTATTATTATTAATATTATTATTTGGAAAATATTAACTTCTATGCAATCAAAATATTCTAATTTGTAAGTTTTTCAGTGATGAAGATTAAGACATTAGTGAAATTACAATGTAGTATGGGTGGGTTTTTTCTTTATTCTAGTTTCTAAGGTTTTTAGTTACAAAGGTTAGGGTGTGAGGGAGAACGCAATCTAGTATGTGCTGGTTCCACCCCATCCCCCCCTCTTTTTTCTAGTTTATAATTTTTTTTTCAGTTACAAAGATTAAGTTGTAAGTAAAATTACAATCTAGTATGTGCTGGTACCCCCACCCCATCCCTTTTTTTTTTGGTTAAATAATCTAATTAAAAATCAATATATTCTAGTCTATAATTTTTTCAATAACATAGAAGAGGGCGTAAAGTGGAATTACAATGTGTGTTTTTTCTTGTTTTTTTTTTTTTTTTTTCCCAAATATGATCTACTTTAAAATCAATACCAGGAGAATTGTAAGAGTTGAATCAATTATCTACAGAATATTTAAGTGACATTTATTGATTAACATTCAATTTTCCTCTAAAAACTGTAATAATAGAAGTTTTTTAAGTATTGCTAAATCTCTATCTTCAGAATATTTCAACAATACCATGAATTAATGATTTATTCTGTTGTAATGCTGCTAGCTAATACAGGTCATACAGAAACTAATTGTCTATATATGCTATAATTTTTTTTACAAAAACTGAATCAATGGCATTTTTTCTTGGAGAATGAAAATTCCACTTTTTAGTGAGGTCAAATATAAATGATATTTGTTCGATTATTTATTAGGTCATCTGTGAGTCTTATCATTTTTTTTTAACTTATTAAGTCATCTGACCCCAGATTCACAATCATTCCTTAACTAAGATTTTCCTCAACTAAAATTTAGCAAATATTCGCAATTTCTATTAAAATTACAAATAAACATTTGTGAAAAATACAAATGTTACTATCATGATGTAATGTTCAAAATGATACCTCAAACTTCTGTATATAAAGATATCAAATTCGTCAGTTTTAAGTTAGGGCAAATCTTAGTTAAGAAATTAATGTGAATCTGGGACCTGTGAGTCTATCATATTTGATTACTTAAAAGGTCATCTGTGAGTCTATCTTATTCTATTACTTATTAGGTCAATTGTGGGTCTATCTTATTTCATAACTTATTAGGTCATGTGTGAGTCTGTCTGATTCAGTTACTAATTAGGTCATCTGTGAGCATTTTTTATTTGATTACTTATAAGTCATCTGTAAGTCTATCTTATTCAATTACTTATTAGGTCATCTGCGAGTCTATCTTAATTGATTACTTATAAGGTCATCTGCGAGTCTGACTATATGATTATTTATTAGGTCAACTGTGAGTATATGCTATGCTACAGATTTGGTTCAGTTAAGTTGTAGATTCCTATCTTTGCAGTAGTCTCTCTCTCTCTCTCTCTCTCTCTCTCTCTCTCTCTCTTTCTCGCAATGGTACTTGTCCAGAACATTATCTATAATTCAGTTTTGATGAAATTCATTACAAAAATTCATACAATTAATTAAAATATGCAATAAACAGATATGCAAATAAGTGGAATCTACTGTACCAGTACTAAGATAATGAAAACTACAGTTGTTATTTTACCTAGCCCACCAGACCTTCTTAGTAATTTTTTACAGCATTTATTTGGGAAGGAAATTTTGATGAAGCTCTGGGGTTTGATCCTAAAACCCTTGACTTTGCAAACAAGTAATAATAATGCTCCTAGGTATTAGGAACTGATTTTCCATCAATTTCCCTAAAATGTTACATATCAATGTTCCAAAATATCACTATAGCAACAATATTATAAATTAATGATTTAGCTGTCCTTCCCGCTACCTAATGTATATTTGCTTCAAACAAAAACAAAAAACTGTCTCCACACACACACACACACACACACACACACACACACACACACACACACACACTTCATTGTACTAAGTTATCAAATCAATGGCCTTAATATTTTTTATTCATCTTCCTTTGTGATTCAAAGTTAGAAAGTTAGGATCAAACTTTAATTCCATGTCACTGGGTTAAGAGTTCATTTTTAAACACAATTTGCACTGTCCAGATTTTTGCAATCATAAAACTACATTTCAATCTTTTTGTATAGAATATTTACTAGAATTCATTTGTGGGAACTTAAAAATTACTGGGTCTGACTGAAAACTTACTGGTCTGACTGAAAACTTACTGGTTCTGACTGAAAACCTATTAGTCTGACTGAAAACTGACTGAAAACCTACTGGTCTGATGGAAAACTTACTGGTTCTGACTGAAAACCTATTAGTCTGACTGAAAACTGACTGAAAACCTACTGGTCTGATGGAAAACTTACTGTTCTGACTGAAAACCTACTAGGTTCGACTGAAAACTTACTGGGTCTGACTGAAAACTTACTGGTCCAACTAGGAAATGGTGGTCAACTTTGAAGAAGATTTGTATTCTGAATTATACTTGGTGATTAAAAACTTGAACAGGTCTCAGATTGTTACCTTAAAAAGATGTACATATTCTACCATCAGAAATAGGAAACTTTTTACCACTTTCCAAGACACAACACCATCTGGAAAGCATTTATTTTATGCACATATTCTACCTTGGAATATAGCATGCTTTCTTCCATTTTTCAAGGCACAACACTATTAGGAAAGCATTTTTGAATCTTAAGTTATTTATGTTGAGACTTAATTAAAATAGAAAGTGGTGGTGCAGAAGAAAAAGTGCACAGAAGAAAAAGTGCAGTACTAAACATTTTTTAGAAAGAAAGAAAAAGATGATAAAATTTTGAATGGAAATCATATATCAATTATGTATAGGAATTCTAATACACTTCAATTATGTATATCAACAAAACTAAAAATCCAAATCCAAATTTGTGATAATGATTAATTAAAAGATTTTAACATTTGATGTCAGTTTGACCCAACAGGCAAAACTAATGAGTCATCAAATAAAAATTTACATTTAAGAATGGAGTCACAAGTTATCAATGTCACTGTTTATAGACTGAATACTGATTTTGACAATGTGTATAATTTTTTGCTACATTCACTCATTAGATGAGAAAATTATCATAACATTTTTTTATTTTACTTCTTAATGTTTTACAAAATATATAAAATGAATTTGATTTGACTGTGATACACGTGTGTGTGTGTGTGTGTGTGTGTGTGTGTGTGTGTGTGTGTGCAGTAATAAATCCAAGAGATTTCTGTAGTTGTACATATACACATATATATATATATATATATATATATATATATATATATATATATATATATATATACGATGTATAATAACTGGTAAAACTTTTGGTTTACATTGTTACCTGTAATTCATGTTCTAATAAACATTTTACATTACCATTTTTAATTATCATACAAAAATAAATTATGATGTTTATCCTAATCTAAATGGTCAAAAATATTTTTTCAAACATAACCACAAAACAATAACAATAGTGAGGTAAAAAGTGATATAGTGTTACCGGACAAACTGATGGACTGACCTCCTGATGGGAAGATGGACCATCTAATAGACTGACTGACTGACTGAATAACTGCCTCACTGACTAACAAACTGACTGACCGACTAACAAACTGACTGACTGAATAACTGCCTCACTGACTGACTGACTGACTGACTAACTGCCTCCCTGACTGACTGAATAACTGGCTCCCTGACTGACTGAATAACTGGCTCCCTGACTGACTGAATAACTGGCTCCCTGACAGTCCTGATAAGAAAGTGGACCATCCAATAGACTGACTGACTTGACTGACTGAATAAATGCCTCACTGACTGACTGAATAACTGGCTCCCTGACAGTCCTGATGAGAAAGGGGACCATCCAATTGACTGACTGAATAAGTGCCTCAATGACTGAATAAGTGCCTCACTGACTGACAAACTGACTTAACAAACTGGCTGACTGACAGGCTGACTAACTGGCTGACTGACAGGTTGACAAACTGATTGAATGACAGACTGACTGACTGACAAATTGAGACTGACTGACAGACTGACAAACTGACAGAATATAACGATCATGTTAATATCAGGCTGATGCATTGATGTCAATAATGTTTTCTTAAGTTTAAGTTTTATTTATTATATTGACTACAGTAGAACCTCATGAAAATGTCCCTTGATATCTATATATGCCACTTCACTAATGGCAAAAGTGAAAATCATTATCATGCCCCTTGTTAATTTTGCCACCTTGCTTATTGCTTCGGTAAAACCTCATGAAAATGATATCCCTTGATATCTAAATATGTCTCTTCACTAATGGCAACAGTAAAAATCATTACGATGACCCTTAATATTTTGCCACCTTGGTTATCACAACAATTGCATGAAGTCCAAACAAAGTTTTTTTTACTTTTTTTTTTTTTTTTTTTTTTTTGAAAGAACCCCTATAACTATGTCTAAAACTCTTTTATAACACCAAAACTGAATTAGAAATAGTGATAAACTTAAGATGTAATAATGTATATGTATTAAAAAATAAATAAACAAAATTGTGCCAAAAATTAATGTAAATATACAAATCCAAACTTTATTTAAAGATATGATAAAAATCATATTACAATAAATATTTAAACAAAACATTTCTGATTAAATTATAACAAAAATTATTAAAATGGATTCCGTTCATGTTGTTTCTGATAAGACATCATGCTATTATGAAGCTTTGATTTCTCAATGACCTCATTGGGACCTTCTTTGTTGCATGATGGGATATTTATCCGAACTGTCAGGTGTCATCTTGTAATCTATGGCATGTTTCTTTTAATTCCATTGGATATGACATTGGTAATTTGACATTTCCCATAAAAATAAAGTTATTTTGGGGGATTGCAATGATATTTGTTGGTAAACTTTGTACCCAAGTGGTATAAAGTGCAGGTATATGGATCACGATCCTTTTAACATTTAGGCTTGAATCACACTTGGGAAGATCCCTTTGTGAATTACCGGTAGTGTGTTAAGTTAACCTTGCAAAGGCTGATGGTTTTCATTTTCTTGGCACTCAAGTTTCCTCCATCTTCCTTGGATATACCATCTTATTGTAAGTGAAAAAATCTCGACTTGGATGTAAAACACCATAACTCCACTCAATGACAATTTTTTTTAAAAATAATCGGTAGAAACACCAGTTCCACAAAAACATCATAGTGTATCACATAACATGAATGGTATCCAATGACTGCTATAAAAAAATAATTAGAGAAATCATTGCTGTCTACTTGTATGCTATCAAGATAATTTTAAGAATATGAAGACAATAAAACTTTACCACATCTATAGAGTTTAGTAAAACAGTCTGCTGACTCAATGATAAGTAACACATCAGCACAGTCTGAGTGCTAATGATGAGGTAAAGTATCTAAGTAGGTCATCTATAAACTATGACAGGTAAAAGAATTAGAAGTAACAGAAGAAATTGTGTCATAAGTATAACAACATCATTTAAATTGAAATCAAACTTGTCAAATATAAAGTATTTTAGTATGGCAATCAGATGTCAAAAACTACTGTAATTTTGTTTTCAAATTCATCAATCAATCAATTGCCTATTGACATCATTTTAGGCAATTTACAATCAAGTAGATTGACCTAGAAATGACCTAGATTGACCTACAAATAAAAAATTCATGGTGATCCCATGACAAAACTTTACTTTGTATTGATGACAAGTTTGATTATCAATTTTAATCTAGATGTTACAAAGAAAACTATTCATTCATCACAGAAGAAATACAATATGAATTACAGTATTTTGTTTACTTACAATCGGTAACTGTGGAAATATCTATAAAATCCACGCCAGCCAAAAAAGTTTAAAACATCATTTTTACCACTCATATTTTATTTCTACATTTTCATATTGTTTGTATAAAACATTTAAGGTTTTTTTTTATTTGTGATAAACCAAATGCAATGATTTTTAATTGAACATATTTGTTCTCATACAAATTAATCTTAATATTTTAAAAATATCATAATTAATACCAAATGAAAATGTAATTGGATTTCCATGTACATACTGACTATTTTCAATACTTATGAATGCTATCAAAAATATGCATTATGGGATATATAATAAAAGGGAGACAACTACATAGAAAATTGGAAAAATTAAAATGTTCCATATAAATTTTTCATGACTGATGTAAAATAAGTGTCATAGTGAAAATGGAACAAAAAATAATCTATCTTAAAATTATTTTGAAGGAAATTTATGATTGATAAAATCTGTGCCCAACTGATAAAGTTTGTGTACTAGAATTAAGTTCCAATCTATGATTTTTTTTGTTTTACATCCATTTTGTAACTAATTGATACAAATTTCCATAAATGTTTTTAATGGCCTTTTGTTATGTTCTAGATTTAATAAAATCAAGTGATTGAATAAATAAGATTTTGTTTCTTTCTAAAAACCTCAATTATGGGTATATAGATTCTAGAAAAAACAAATAATTGAGTTACCATGGAGGTGTAAATATTCAAAAATTTTCATGGCTAGTATGTTTCTGGTTAACCTTGATCATACAATATCATGAATATTTTCAGAGTATTTTTTATCAATTTTAAACTGAAACTTTTTGGTACAAATTATCAATAAGCAATCTAACAACACAAAATTACTAAAATTGGACAACACTTACCCCAGGTCTTGGTAATGATAAATATACAGGTTTGTCAGCCATTCTTCCTTGACAGACATCGTTAACTTCTTTAACTAGTACTGATAAATCATTGATCTGGGACTCCCAGGCATCAGAAAAGACATCCAAATTTTCTCTAGCAATTTTACTTCCAGGGTGAACAGACAAAGTCTTCGCAGCATATAAGGTCTGAAAATACACGATATGGAATTACAACAGCATATAAGGTCTGAAAATACATGATAGGGAATTACAACAGCATCTAAGGTTTGAAAATGCAGGATATGGAAATACAACAGCATATAAGGTTGGAAAATGCATGATATGGAATTACAACAGCATGTAAGGTTGGAAAATGCATGATATGGAATTACAACAGCATATAAGGTCTGAAAATGCATGAAATGGAATAACAACAGCATATAAGGTCGGAAAATGCAGGATATGCAGGGCTAAAAAAAGGGCGAAGTTGGGCGATAACTTCGCCCTGTTAAAAAAACAGAAATGTAATGCTGCTAGTTAAAAATGAACAAAACATAACAGTGTCACACGTTAAAAATGTACCAATTTGGTGATATCAGGCGTGTGACATGTAACAATCTAGACAGATTAATAGAAGTGATCGGTCAGCCTGTTATTGACAAGTTTGATTTCAATTCAAATGATGTTGTTATACTTATGACACAATTTCTTCTGTTACTTCTTATTCTTTTACCTATCATAGTTTATAGATGACCTACTTAGATACTTTACCTCATCGTGAGCACTCAGACTGTGCTGATGTGTTACTTGTTACTTGGAAAGGGGGTTTTTCCACTGAAAAAAGGATTTTATCAAAGTTTTGGACATCTTTTTCAAACACTACATAAAATTATCTCATTCATATTTCTGAAGATGGACCAACATGTTACAATGTCTATTTTGTAATACAAGATACAAAATGTATGATTGCGACAGGAGGACAGAAATTCCAGTGCCGTGAATTGCGTTGCATAAAAACTTCTCCCTGTTTTGAAAAACTTCTCCCTAACTTTGGCTGAGGGAGAAGTCACTTCTCCCTGTTTTAAAATCTAATTTGAGCCCTGATATGAAATTACAACAGCACATAAGGTCTGAAAATACATGATATGGAATTTCAACAGCATATAAGGTCTAAAATGCATGATATAGAATTCAACACCATATAAGGTAGGAAAATGCATGATA
Source organism: Tegillarca granosa (assembly GCA_029721355.1). Taxonomy (NCBI): domain Eukaryota; kingdom Metazoa; phylum Mollusca; class Bivalvia; order Arcoida; family Arcidae; genus Tegillarca; species Tegillarca granosa. The sequence continues at coordinate 26,083,428 of CM056597.1, forward strand.
TGGAATTACAACAGCATATAAGGTCTGAAAAAGCATGAAATCGAATTACAAATTAAAGCACATAAGGACTGAAAATGCAGGATATGGAATTACAACAGCAAATAAGGTCTGAAAATGCATGAAATGGAATTACAACAGCATAGAAGGCCAGAAAATGCAGGATATTGAATTATAACAGCATATAAGGTCTAAAAATAGTGACATTTAATTTTATTGTAAAATCACAGGTGTTTGGTAGGGTTTAACTTTGCTACTTTTGCAGTTGAGCAAAAACCATAAATACTTAATGTAAATCAAAATTTTTAATTAAAATTTTTAATTACCAAGCAGGATTTGAATATAGATTCATTGTTATTATACCTACCAATGGACCAATACTTCTTATTATTGATTCATTACATTATTGTACCTACCAATGAACAGATACTTCTTATTACCGATTCATTATGTTATTGTACCTACCAATGGACCAATACTTCTTATTACTGATTCATTATGTTATTGTACCTACCAATGAACAGATACTTCTTATTACCGATTCATTATGTTATTGTAAGTACCAATGGACCGATACTTCTTATTATTGATTCATTATGTTATAGTACCTACCAATGGACCAATACTTCTTATTATGGATTCATTATGTTCAGCAGCTATCACCAGTGGACCATTAGGTGCTATGTGTCGAAAAAGTTTACACACCTGAAAAAATTCAAGTAAAAACAAGTTGACAAAGAAAATTATAATTTTCATATCTGAAAAATATTTAAAATAAAAATATTTTACTTAGTCATGAAAAGGTTCTTATCATACTGACAGACTTGTTACATGACTAATGTGAAACCGGTAATCTTTCATCATAAAAAAAAAGACTAAGAAATTGTGTTTTATGCCCAAGTCAATATTCTTTCACTTACATGGTCGTAAGTATTAGAATTGTGGAGGAAACCAGAGTACCAAGAACTTTAGTGAATCGACAAACTTTTTCCTTACACCAGGACCTGCCTAAGTGGGATTACACCAGGATCTGCCTAAGTGGGATTACACCAGGACCTGCCTAAGTGGGATTACACCAGGATCTGCCTAAGTGGGATTACACCAGGACCTGCCTAAGTGGGATTACACCAGGACCTGCCTAAGTGGGATTACACCAGGACCTGCCTAAGTGGGATTACACCAGGATCTGCCTAAATGGGATTACACCAGGACCTGCCTAAGTGGGATTACACCAGGATCTGCCTAAGTGGGATTACACCAGGACCTGCCTAAGTGGGATTACACCAGGACCTGCCTAAGTGGGATTACACCAGGACCTGCCTAAGTGGGATTACACCAGGATCTGCCTAAATGGGATTACACCAGGACCTGCCTAAGTGGGATTACACCAGGACCTGCCTAAGTGGGATTACACCAGGACCTGCCTAAGTGGGATTACACCAGGATCTGCCTAAATGGGATTACACCAGGACCTGCCTAAGTGGGATTACACCAGGATCTGCCTAAGTGGGATTTAAACCTATGTGACAAGAGGCAAAGTGATCCATAAATGCCTGTTATAGACCACTCAATCATCGAGGCTACTCATCAAATAAATAAAAACTCAAGAAAAATTTGATGTTAAACATCTGAAAATATGCAGACTTTCATATATATACTTATTCAAATTCAGCATTTTTTTGTTTGGAGAAATTACTGTTTTACGGTGAAAACCAAACGACCTTGACCTATAAAGACCCTTAATCAAAGTGGATCATAATTTTTGTTTTAACTTCTTGACATCAAAATCTAAATCACTTGTTACTGTTACTATTTGAGTGAAAAATGCCAAACTTAGTTCAAGTTTACTGGATTTTCTGTGCAAATCAAGCATAAATTACTGTCAATAACACTAACTATAACAATAAGATGATTTTTAATATTAACCTCAACTAACTGCTCCATGTGTTCAGTAAACCTGACGGAAAGTTCATTAACACGTTCATACTCCCCACTGATACCAGCAGTTTTTAGACCCTTCAGAAGTTCATGATCTTCATTTGTTTTGAAAAGTTCTGAAGCTTGGTCCATTGCAGTTTCTTCCAGCTAAAATTGAAGTGTTGGACATAAGCAAGATTGATCATTTTTAAAATTTTTTTATCCAGGTTTGACTGCAAATTTGTTCTTAAAGTTTAAATATAACAATGTACATTCAATAAAATTTAGCCAGCACTGTCCAAAAAGAAGTACTTATTCTTGAACTGATTGTAGGAATCCATTTCTATCAAAGTTTGATTGCATTAAATAATGCCCATTTACAATACAAGTTTTATTTTTATCTACATAATATTGTATTATTAATACTATTATTATTTTATTATTATCATTATAACTTGATATAATAATAAATTTTGGTATTATCAAAATCTAACCCGTTGTAATATTGTTTTTTTTGGTATAATGGAATCTGTTGCAAAATATTTATATTTTATTATTATTATTAAAATCTAACCTGTTTCTTTAGACATTTGGCAGCACTTGCTGTTTTTAGTATAGCAGTTTCCAAATCCTGGCTATGAGGGTTGTCTTTCTGAAAACGCAACAAAAATAATCATAAGTTATTTCCCTTAGACCACAATTACAGCCATAGATATACTACACGTATGACCACAAGTTTCAGTGAAAGTTTCTCAAAGTTAAGAAAAAACATTGTGCTTACTAAACACAAAGCTGGTACAGGAGTTCCAGATTGAACCACATAATCAATATCTCTCAACAATGTACCACATGATTAATATCTCTCAACAATGATCGGGGTCGGGGACTTGGTGGCCAAGCTGTCTAAAGCATGTGATTACAGATCACTGCGTCTCTTACCACCTAGATTTGTACCCAAATCTGGCAAATCCTACTGTAAGAAAGTTTATTAGTTTCCTTCACCATCCCAGAACTGACTGCCTTGATGTAAGCATTAACGTTTCAAGACAAAGTGAGCAACATGAAAATTGGATTTGAGAGACCTTGGACCGAAACAAAGTTTGTGTGCAAATATCAATATAGCATGTAACACCTCAGAATTTATTGTTTTATTTCTATGTGAAACATATATTGCTATGTAATACATTTCTTCCTGGGGCATAAAACACTATTGCACAACTCAACTCATCCCTCTTTAAACTTTCACACGATACATTATGGAAAAATATTTACATCACATATTCTAGGAATAAAGTATTATTATTATTTTAAATGGCAAGTATTAACTGACAAATACTTCATCCAGGCAAGATGTCACCCAAATTTCATTAAATTTTGCCCAGTGATTTTAGAAGAAAATGAAAATGTTTAAAGTTTAAGCACATTTTTCCCTAGCAAACAGACTGTCCCAAATAACCATTTTTCAATATTAAAACCAATGTCATACCTGTGTAAGTTCCAATCTGCAACAGCACCTGAAGTTCTAATCGAATTCTATCACAGAGATCAATGATCTTTTCCCGATGTTCGTGTGAGGTATACGCAGAATCCGTGAAATCCTGACTAGTTTCTATCACAGTATCTAAGGCACTCTGTAGTTTCTCCGCAGTACCTACATTGATACTTGTTACACGAGTGAGTTCTACTAAATCCTAAATTTGTAAATTAATAAAAACATGTAAAATATTGACTATTTTCTACACGTTATAAAGTTTAAATTGAACAATTTGTTATTCAGTAAATAAAATATATTCAAACAATAACTGAGCATATTCAGTGGGATTCTAAAGTTTAATGAGGGGCCTCCAAGGCAAAGTGGTATAAAGCACCACCTACTGATCATAGTAACTCTTATCTTCTTAGTTTGAATCCTCCTTCGGCAGATCCTGGTGATATAATATTTATTAGTTTGTTTGCTGAAGGTTTTCTCTAGGTATTCCTCCAGTTTCCTCTAACATCCCAGCCAGGTTGACTGCCTTGATTTAAATGAAGGAATTTGACAAGTGCATTTAACACTTTACTTAACACAACTCTACCATAATTAAGTCTCCATCACTATTTGAAGATTCTTGATTTTTTTTTAAATATACATGTACAAATGAAGAACCAATGTCTTTTCTGTTTTTTCCTTCCTAACTGTTTTAGAGGCCTTGGTGGACGAGTGGTTCTTAAGCCCACGCTGATGGATGATAGTGCCTCTCACTGCCTAGGTTTAAATCCTGCTTGGACAAATTCTAGTGAAAGAAAGTTTGTCCGATGGCTTGCCAAAGTTTAGTGGTTTTCTCAAGGTACTCTGGTTCTCTCCATAATCCCTGAACTGACTCCCTCGATACTCAGAAAGAAAAATCTTGACTAGGGTGTAAAACACCAAAAATCCAAGTTAATCTTAAGTTGAATATTTTCTGAAAAGCAATGTCTTGTGCAGATGGGCTCATTTGAGGCCTGTTAAAGAGACTGGTTGCTCTCCAATGTGCCCACACATACAATTTTTACATCTATTGAGTGGACACAAGCAATCTTATTGAATCTAAGCCATCATAATCGTCCAGATACTTAAAAAATAATCTTCCTTAGATTTAGATACGGACACTTGACCAAAGAAAATGCCAAAATATTAATTAAATCAGGCATCTGTACATGAGTTTTTACTAAATATATCATTCAAATCCCTACAATAAAGATATCATTCTCTTGCACTGAAATATAAATTGAAATGCATGTGTTGGTTTCAGAATTTATTAGTAAAGTTCTTGAATCTAAGGTGAACAACCTTATGACAGTGATAGCAGTTGCCTGAGTGCACTTGCATAAACAATCATTCCTGAATGACTTGCTCACTAAAGCGAAAGCATACCCTCACTTTAATGGGCCTCTGGATTGTGTAGATATCTGTGATGTGATCTTGACTGGGGCACCAATCAACATTACAAACAACTAACCATTTAAATGACAAGTCAAATTCTAGGTCATACTTACTTCAAATTCTTTAAGTGATCTGTTAGAAGAGGGATGTGCATTATCAAGACCTATACCAGAATCTCCATTAGAAATGGGAGAGGAATGTCCATTCATCTGACTACTACCACCATCTGTCACAACATGATGTATCAAGTCTAATGCCAGTCTCATCTGTCGAAATACACCATCTCGATTTCTTCTAGCTGATTCGCAGTCGGGATGACGTAAACATGTCTGAAAAATATGTTATTTGATTTTAAAATTTTCTTAAAACTTTAACATTTTTTTAAGAGGGAATGTTATTTCTTCAATTTATCTGCTACTTGAAGTATATAAATCAATATTGATATTTTGTATCTTTTGAGCAGATTGACCATTTATAATCTACTAAATCTCTGCCAAACTATTTATCAGCAACAAATCATAATTTTTTTAAAATGTATCAATTACAGTGGTCCCCCTCTTTCAAGACCACCCTATTTGCAACACAAAAGTGGTCTAACAAAAGGGGTGGTCTCTAAAAAGGAATTGAACCAAAAATTAAATCTTTGTTATCTTTTTGTGTATATTGTAATTAGTTTGCTTTCTAATTTTATTCAAGCTTCACAACCAAATTTGATACATTAATATTATCAGAAGATAAGATGATTTAAAGGTGTGGCCTTCCAAAAAGGGTTAATTTGTTCACAAACAAGTTAATGCAAGAGAAATGTGGCTGGAACAAAGGGGTGGTCGTTCAAGTGAGTGGGTGCCTGAGGGGGAGTACTGTATTGAGAATTAAAAAAAAAAAATTACATCTTAAATGTACCTATTTTCATATGGTTTGACATATGGTGATGGTATTTTTATGATACTATAAAAAAAAATTTATCCTTCTGTTGTTCTGGTAATATTTCCTGTCATTATGGAACCATATTTGTTCATTGCTTACATCTGATGGCATAATGAAGTAACCAATGTGGTAGCTCAGATGGTAGAGTGTTTGCTCCCGTAAGAGGGAGGTCGTGGGTTTGAATCTGATCTGGTCTGACCCAAGACTTGAAAGTTGGTAGTCACTGAAAGTCATGGTTCTTTTGGATGAGAACTTAAAATAAATGAGGTCCCGTGTCAGGGTAGGTGTGGCATGATAAAGAACCCTACTGTATAGTGCCATCAGTGCAATGTACAGACAAAATTTCTGCACTTTCACCTATAGCAGGCAACGTCTTGATATATGTGAAATATTCTTGACTAGGACATTAAATACAATTACTCAACTCAAAATGATGTAACTGCTCCCTACCATCAAGATCACTACTAAACATAGGCAATAATAATGTAATCATGATTGTCTTGGCCGTTTTCACCATGAGATGTTGTATTTTTACATGAACATGTAATGTTTGCATTTCCATGCATTTATTTTATTTAACAAAAATATTTTAAGTTTAATTCAAATATAGATTTTTTTTGTTCAATTTCTATTTCGTGTATGTTATTGCATAATTTAAGAAATAAATTTAAGAAATATGATAAATAAAAAGGTAATTGACAGTGTGTGGAGAAAATATTGCAAGGCTGGGTTATAGCAGCAAAAAACCCTTAGTCAGCAAAATTTTGCCATATAAAGTTATAAACCTAAAATCATTTTATTTAAATTCATACCTTACAAGAGGGTAACAACATCATTGTGGATTTTTCTAATATTGCACGAGCTGCTCCCATCTGAGCACGATGTTTCTCGCTCTTCAAATCCTAAAACAGATACACTATACATTAGTGAATGCATTGGAATAATTACAAGACTGTCTGAGTGGCTTAGTGGTAGAGTGTCTGCTTCTAGAAAGAAGGTCAGGGGATCAAAGCCCAGCTAGGTCATAAGACTTTAAAATTTGAGATACTGCCTCCTTGCCTGTGGAGTTGGAGGTAATTGGTTTGAACCCTGACTGGGTCTGACCCAAGACATGAAAGTGGGTAGTGACTGTTCTTTCGCTAAGCACTTGGCATTACGAAATGAATGACAGTTCTTTTGGATGGGAACTTAAAATAAATGAGGTCCCGTGTCAGGGTAGGTGTGGCATGATAAAGAACCCTGCTGTATAATGCCATCAGTGCAATGCACAGACAAAATTTCTGCACTTTCGCCTATAGCTGGCAACATCAAAATGTCAATCAAACCTCATATGAGTTAAGTGTTTAATAAACAAAATTTTATTACAATCAATCATAAAAAGTTAATTAATTGTAGGAAAAAGGTATTTGCAAGTAGATAATCAAATGCATTATCAACAACAAAGTTATGCACATTCAATACATCGAACCACTTCAATATAGAACACTAAAATTTGTAAAAACAACACGTTATTATTCAATGCCCACGGCATTAGCTATCTGTGCTTTTTACAATTTCAAAGGAAAATGAACATGTGGGGTTTATATCATGTTTTCCTCACTGCCTTGGTGGCCAAGTTGTCTAAAACATGCTCTGAGGGAACAGTGCCTCTCAATGCCTAGATCGAATTCAGCTCTCACAGATTCTTGTGCAAGAAATTTGTCAGTTCACTTGGATGGTTTTCTCCAGGTACACAGGTTTCCTCCACCATTTTAGAGTTGATGACCTTGATATAAGCAAGAGAATCTTGAAAAGGGCATGACACACGTTACTGAACTCGACTCAACTCATGCCATTATCACACTTACGTTCTGTCTATCACCAGTCAAATGTGCAAATTCTACCATTTCATTTCCAAAAATACTAAAGCAGTTAACAAAATCAGTAAATGTTGTCCCCGACTCCAGCTGATTCAAACTACATATAACCTAAAATATAACAATGTTAAAAATGTCTAAATATCAAGAAAAAATTGTCAAAAAATAAATACATAGATAAAAATATATAAAAATAAATAAATAAATTTAAGTAGACATAGATACATAGATAGATAGATAGATAGATAGATAGATAGATAAATAGATATAGATAGGATAGATAGATAGATAGTAATAGATAGATAGATAGATAGATAGATAGATAGATAGATAGATAGATAGATTAATAGATAGATAATAGAGAGATAGATAGATAGATAATCTATAGATAGATAGATAGATAGATAAAAAATACTTATTATTTACACCTTGTCATCTATTTTATGATAAAAAATTCAATAATCATAAATGTTGATGTCCCTTTTGACTGGGGACAACAGACATTTTTATGAAATGACACCCACCCAATCCCCTAACCAATGACACCACTGCAGGCATGTGTATACAGGAAAACCTAAGTCTCAGATTAAGTATTGGAATGAGAGAATGTGCTTTGATTTGAACAAAAAAGGCTTAATGACCACAACATACCTTTTCTCTTTATTTTAGTTTTGAGGAGTCCACATAAGGGAGATGCTTTTTAAAAATATTTATGTTATAACTTAGATACTCTATTATCATGTGTTTAACAATTTGCAATATCAGGAATAAATGGTGTTTTCTGTGTGTACACTATAGATACCTTGTCTCTGGACACCAGTAACTGTTTGACTATGACTCTGTCAGCTAGCAGTAGGACTCTAGTGATGGCAGAAAGTAGCTGTCGCGCAGCACGTACCATGGCTGTTTTCTCTGTAAAGGATTTAGGGTGTGTCTGACTTGTCAGGTAATCAGTACTTGTAAGTTTCTGTATACTCTCACCTGTAATAAAGGTATTAATAAGAATTTTGTGATTTAACAAAACATTAGAAATCTGACAACTTAATCAAATTAAGAATAAATGAAAAATAGCAGATCGACTAAGAACACCTAAATACAGACAATTGCAACACTCCCTGCACAGATATTAAATACTAATTGAGCAGATCCTAGTGCATGAAAAATTTGTTGGTTAGCTTGTGGACATCCAATGTTTTTATCTAGTTTCCTCCATGATATGGTTTTTTTTTCATACTGACCACATCAATAAAGTTGAAAGGATCATAAATGGATTTTAAAAAGACTCATTATTAACCTCCACTCTGTTTATGCCCAGGTCTGCTGATTACTTTCAAATATTGAAAAACCTTTCCACTTCTATGCTGGCAGTCTCCCCATCCCAATATACCGCTCCCTTTATTGAAAGAATCATAAATGGGTTTTAAAAGACCCAATATTAACCTCCACTCTGTTCATGACCGGGTCTGCTAATGGCTTTTCAAAATTGAAAAGCCTTTCCATTTCTATATTAGCAGTAAACCTCTACCCCCAATATACGTCTCCCTTTAAATAATTGTCATAACTAACCTGCCATTCTAGCCTCTTGACATGCCTCACACATATCTGTTCTAATTTCTTCATTTTCTTCAGCTATTGACTGTCCAACACAAACAAACCTCTCCACTGCTAGACTGACTGTCTGTCCTACCCTGACCAGTGCCTTAATGGTCCTCTCGGTCACTCTAGCTTTGTCCTTGTGGTTAACAAGAGTTGTGATCTGAAAAATACAAAACACAAATAAATCTATCAATTTTATTGTAGGATGAATATAATTTCAGTCCTTAATTTTTTTTATACAATACAGTAAAACCTGTCTACAGAGGTATGTCTTGAGTCTCAGAAAACCTCTGGTAATATCAGGTAACTTATACTATTGTCTCACGTATATAAATATTTGCCTGCAAGAACGCATGTAAGCATATTACTAATTGAGATTTTTTATCATAAACTAAGAAGTTGAATGTAAAAGTATCTACATGTGTATAATGTCCATATCCTCATATTTTTAACAATAAGGAAACTACTAAATGTAATGAGAAACTACTAAATGTAATGAGACTATACAACTTTTTTTTTTCTTTTTTTCTTTTCTCTCTCTTTTTATTTTTTATTTTTATTTTATTTTTTTAATGGGTTTCTAAAGTACATCCTGGTACTTTCACAACTACACATCCTGGTAGTTTTCTAACAGTATGAATACTATAATAAATACTGAGAATTTTTTTAACACAAAACCAACAGATTTCTTTTTTAAAAAAAAAACCCTGTTTTTTCTCATAAAAACTAAAACCAGAAAATTAGGACTTTTACTAATATATTTTTTTTCTCATAAAAACTGGGATAAGTAATGGTTTGTTTTTGTCTGACATATTTACATAGACAATGAGTTTTATTGTGGTCAAACTTTTTTTATCATCTGTTTATTGTTTTACATAAAAATGTCAGGAAACTGAATCTATTTCCTACTACATCAACCACATCTGTGAAATACACAACTAAGTATATGTAATTATATATATAACATGCTGTAGGTCAAGTACAAACTGAAGAAATAAAATCTTTTATCAAAATGCCTGTAGTCTTGGATATTCCAATAGAAACTAGAATTGTACTAGTACTAAGAGCTCTCATATTACCAGACCTGACCCCAATCTGCCCCCCACCCCTCACCCCCACTCGTATCTGTTAATGTCCATGTTATGATTCTTCAATCTTCAATTAAATTAAGGCAGTCATTTTTTTGGGGAAGGGGGAAGGGTGTTAGAGATTGTTCATCGAAAACAATAATTCAGTTGTTATCTGCCCCAAATAGAATTTGAACTTAGGGAATGAAGACATTATGATCTTCTAGTATGAACTGACATCCTTCCCCTCCTCATCCTACATAAAATGTCTCATAAACTTGTAATTTTTACTGAAAATTTTCCTTTCTGTGATCTGCCTTAAATGGAATTTGGTTAGGTAGTAAAAACACTATCCTATATATACTGACATACCTCCATTCTACAAGGGGTATCAATTGCTGAGTGGTATAAAGCATGCTTATGTATCACTGCCTCTTATAGCCTGGGTTCAAATCCCACTTCGAACAGATCCTAGTGTGAGAAAGTTTGTCTGTTTGCTTGCCAATCATTGGTAGTTTTCTCTATGCACTCTGGTTTCCTCCACCATCCAAGATCTGATGGTTTTTAAAATAAGTGAAAGAGTCTTGACTGGGGCATAAATACTGTTACTTCACTCCACTCTTTCTACAAACACTGTCTTATAAACAGGTAACTTTGATTAATTACCTGACAATTATATCATTAATATTTTCTAATAAATAAGTATATTTTAGTCTAGACAAATTTTCTGTTTATTCACTAAGTCTTCTGTTTATAGAGGCTGTGCTGTACTCTTTTTATCACAGAGGTAGATCAATTTGACTGTTTTGTCAAAACAGGGTTTGGGAAACATCTTTCTAAATTTCACCAAAATGTTTTTCAGGTATCCTCCACAGGACCCAGTGACTTTCATTTCTAAATGCCAAGTGTTTGGCAAAAGAACAGTCACTAAAAACTTCAAGTCTTGGTCAGACCTGGCTGGGGTTGAACCCCCAACCTCCCACATAGGACGTGATCACTCTACTAACTGAGCTACCATAGTGGTTGTCAAAACAGGTTTAGCTAAATATCTTTCAAAATTTCACCAAAAAATGTAGAAGAAAAATGTAGAAGAAGTGACATTTTTCTGTGACTAGATGAGGTAAGGAAAGCATACACTGTGGTATTATCATTACACACCATTCTTTTATCAATACAGAGCATTCTTTTTCGATTTTTGCAATGGCATCAGAATACCTTAACAAATAATAAACATTGTTTAGGCAGATTCTCTGACAGACTGGGATTACAAGAATTCAGATATCATGTTTAGAATATGTTACAGGCAACATCATTTCATTTATCAGTACTGGTATCCAGAGGACTGACCACCTACAATGCCTAACTTACTAATATAAAACAGACTATAATCACAAAGATAATTTATACAAAATTGCATAAAAAGTGAACTCAATATTTTTCAGGAAAATATCAATAATTTACAACAGCCAACTACAGATACTATAATTTGTATATAATACCTTGGAGCAAAATAAACCCAGAACTTTTTATGACTACAGCACATTTCATTAATATTTTTGCATACATTTTCGATCAGAAGCCGACATTTTATTATCATTCTTTGTAAACATGTTACCATCTGCTCACACAGCTGTTACACATTGTTGCTGCACATTTCTTACATTTCATCTGTTGCATATTATTTCCACAGGTAAAAATAAATTACTGTAAACATTCTAATATTTCAAACACATTTTAAAAAAGAACCTAGAAAAATATTATAATGACAATGACAGACTAAAATCCATTTTTTTACATTGGTATATCTATATTATTTATGTGATAAGACTCAAAACATTTTTAAAAATTAAATTATATGAAATTTTCTGATTTTAGAAAAAAAAGGTTTTTTTTAGTGATTTTCAGAACTTTTAACATATAAACAATATTAAAAATGTTTACAGAAACGTCTGCCAAATTGGCTTTTTGGATTCTACCTGGTAATGAATCCAATGACAAACAAATTTTAATCACTTCATCCATTACTCCATTTTACCTCAAAGTTTCAATATCATTAATCTCAAATAAATCAAATAAAATTTAAACAAAGATCTTATTATTCAACATGAATCATTATTACATAATAATAATTTCATCAATAATACAGTTGACAAAAAATCAATAATTATGTAAATTTTATCAAAAAATAAAATCTCTAACCGACAGCCCAAGCTATTGTGACAAATTTAAACATTAAAACTATAAAATAGTTCTTTGTGTAATAAAAGACAACAAAGAACAAGAAGGTACTGCATTAATTAATCAACCATATTAAAATTTATGATTTATCAATCAATGTTAATTAAATAATGTAGTTCAAAGGAAGGAAACAAAGTGTGAAAAACAATTCAGTTTTTATGTGTAGTATCCTGATTAGATTAATTGTCTATTATGTCCCAGTCAAGATTCTTTCATTTTTATCGAGGCAGTCAGTTCAGGGATGGTGGGGGAAATTATAATGCCCAGTAAAAATCACCATCTTTGGCAAGTGTATCTTGGGGATGGGAATCATTGTGATCTGTAAGCACATGCGTTAGATCACTCAACCACCAAGGCCCCTAATAACAACTACAAACACCAATAAAATGCTAAATCAATTAATTTATACTATTAATATTTAATGATGAGAAACTGACAATATTTTACTAGATTCCAGAGAAATGTATTTTTTAGCTGCTGTTTCTCTCATTTTTATATATAGATATGTTATAGATTGTAATTCGTATTTGTTATGATTAATAAGAACAAAATAGTCATAATTCTTGTCATGACATGTCACCTAGTCTACCATTTACAGAACACTTGATCTACAACTTTTGTGATAGTGTACTTTCTCCCAGGGGGGAGAGTACCCTTTGTTGATTGTTGGGGGGGGGGGGTGGGGGGGGTGGGGGTGGGGTGGAGTGGGGTTGATGTACACTTTGCCTACCGCCGATTGACCTTACCGGCATTTGTGGAGCCCTTACTTTCTCGGATCATTCTTTTGCAGAGCATTAACACATACTGATAGTTTTTGGATATTCTATTTTCACCTGATCTATAATTTTACTAATAGTGTACTTTCTTGGATCACTCCTTTGCAGACCATTTACAATTGTTTTGGTAGTTTTTGGATATTCCATTTTTTCATTCAGAACTATCTACATGTATTTTGCCTGTATCCTTTTCTTGCTTCTGAACAAATAGACAAGTTTGGTTGTTCCTCTCTCTCTCTCTCTCTCTCTCTCTCTCTCTCTCTCTCTTGGTGTTTTAAGCATGTTGCAGAATTTTTGAAATAATGATCCTGGATCAGTGAATTTCTGTATATAACAATTAAGTAGAATTCACAAAAGTATCGGATCAACAAGTATTAGGAAAGAAACATAATTTTTTCTTTTTTCAAAATATAGTTTGGGACTAGCACAACCTAGAATAGCGAAAGTGTTATATCTATCCAATAGGTTTTATGCTTATAAGGGTTTCAATTCAAATTAAGCAGAGATTTTCATAATCAGGAGTTCAGTTGAGTTGAGTAATGGTGTTTAACGTCCCAGTCAAGAATATTCCACTTATATTGAGACGTCGCCAGCTATAGGCGAAAGTGCAGAAATTTTGCCTGTGTGTTGAGCTGATGGCATTATACAGCAGGGTTCTTTATCATGCCATGCCTGCCTGCCATGACACGGGACCTCGCTTATTTTAAGTTTGTGACCAGTAACGATGCAAGGGGACCCTAACTTGATTCACAGTCCTCGGTAGCTGAATGGTCCAAAGTGTACACTTACAAATCACAGTACCTCTCACAGTTCAGGTTTGTATCTCACTTAGGCAGACCCTAGTGTCAGAATGTTTGTCACTTCACTTGCGGAAGTTAAGTGGTTTACTTCAGGGCACTAGGTTTCCTCCACCATCCCAGAAATGATAGCCTCAATATAAGTGAAAGAATCTTGACTGGGACATAAAACACCATTACTGAACTTATAATTTGAATCCAAGTGTATTATATCCTTGTACATAATTTTAAAAAAGAATGAGTAGATTTCATATCTGCAAGTACAGAAAGTGAAGCTAAATTCAAGTTATTCCAACACATTTAAAGCTGCATTAAGTTTTCCAAAGAAAAAAATAAAATGGTGCTAATCTAATTAATGATGTTCCTAATGAACAATGTTACATTTGGTTCAATGATAAAAGCTCAAATAAATACAGAAATTACAGTAATTACCCAGCGAGATGCAGCATTTGGGATCTAATATAAGAACATGGTTACGTCATCAAAACCCAGGTTATTTAAACACAACTTTAAAAACGGTGAAATATGATAAATTAAACACAGAACTTCGTTGAATTTGTCATTTGTGACTTAGGAAGGGATACATAACACCATTTCAAATACATCTGGATATTAATTAAAGACAATTAATGCAATTTGTTATGTTTCGCATTCGATTCACGTGTTTTTCCATACATCCATGCGCATGCTCCAAGCTCATAATTACCATCGTTAAACATTGACCAACAGGTCAGAGGATTCTGTTTATTTACAGCTAAAAGAAATGAAATTTTAGAAAATGAATCTCACTGAAATTTTAGAAAATGAATCTCACATATCGTGGTTAGAGGATATCAATTTTTAAAAAAATATTTTTAGAAAATGAAAAAAAAATCAGAAAATTGAAAAACTTAATGCAGCTTTAAGGAAGAATGGGTTTTGTTACAATAACAATATTATTAGACTCAAAACTTATTTGTAATTGCAGTGCAATGCAATTGTACAAAAGTTGTTACTTTTATCTGATTAACTGGTAATAATTATAACACTGGACGAGTTAATCTATCAATTACAATAAGCAAGTGTGTCAGTTCTTTCAGTACTTTGATTTGTCTTGTCTTAGAACATAAATATTGATTTCTTAATCTATTGTATTTCTACGTCAGCTGTCCCAGATCACAAGATAAGATGCTACCTGTTTGGAATAGAAAAATGTTATCAAAACCCTTGAAAAGTGATAAGACTGTCAGGAATATCTTTCAACATATCAAAAACTAACACAAATGAGGAAAAACCAATCTCTTCAACTTAAAGTCTCCAATCACTATAATGCAGTAAAAGACCTACAATCTTTTAACCTTTAAGCCTACTACCACTTCAATCTCATATTGCAAGAGATATTGTTTTTTGAAGAGCAATACATTATACAAAATACAGTAAAGTAAAAACCTATTTATTAAGCCTTAAAAGGTCTATGGCAGCTTTGTTTTAATTCAACTTAAGAACATCGTTCAACATGTGTGATTCCAGATTCCAGGACGGACTCCAGATGTAAATTTCTGAGACAAAGCTAGCAAGTATACTAAAAGATAATATTTTTTAAGACCTCTGATTTATCAGAATGTCTTATCAATTTTAGATAAAAAATATTTCATGTGTTCTATCACCGGTAAGCTGGATTATAATCAGGAAAGCAAAAAGAGCTGTCAAAAGATGGCTTTGCTAATCAGTAAATTTAAACCATCTAAAAACTTTAATACTGTACAACAACACAGTGGTCATCCAAGGGTGTGACATATGAGCTAAAATGTGCCTTCTTGATAAAATTTTTAAGTAGTGATGATTATAACCGAATCAACAAAACAGAAAGAAAAAAATTCCAGAAACTTTAACATAATCACTCAATGGACCCCGTAATTGGGAGGTCATGGGTTTTAACCCTGATCAGGTCTGACCCAAGACTTGAAAGTGGGTAGTGACTGTTCTTTCCCCTAAAGCTCAGCATTATGAATTGAAAGTCACTGTTCTTTTGGATGGGAACTTAAAATAAATGAGGTCCCAATGTCACAGCAGGCATGGCATGATAAAGAACCCTGCTGTATAATGCCTTCAGCACAATGCACAGGCAAAATTTCTGCACGTTCGCATATAGCTGGCAATGTCTCGATATAAGTGAATATTCTTGACTAGGACATTACACACCATTACCCAACTCAACTCAACTCTATAAGACCATACTGGTCATGCAAATTTATCAAGATAAGACATAAGCTTTTCTGCTATAAGGACAGGTGAGCTAAAAATGACCAAAATAAACCAATGTATTGAACTCTTTTTTAAAATTTGCCAAATTTGTCACTTAAAAACTCTTAGCAATCAGTATTTGATGACAATTTTAACTGGAAGAATCTGGAAGAATTGTACTGGTTACTACTTCTAGTATAGCGAAAAGTGAAATCATAATAAATGACCATCAAATAATAATCAAAATCAATTTTTAGCTTTTTCTTGCTCCGACCTTATAATTAATCACTTAATAATTATAGGATCTTATTAATTTCAACATCAATTTTTGTTCAAAATTCAAGCAACTACCAATTAAGATTTAAGCTAATTAAGTATAATAAAAACATTTCTCAATACTTGGCAATAGCAGAAAATTTCTTAAAACTTTCACTTTGTATAAAATCTAAAACTCCAAAGTTATTATCTTTGGTAACAGTCCTGAATTCTACATGTTCAAATTTAGAAAAGGAAGAAAAAGGGAAAGGAAAGAAAGAAGAGAAGAAGAAAAAAATTTTCCTCAAAGTGTTATTTAGTTATTTGCCATAACAACCAAAGCCCTCCCTCCCTCCCCCAGTTAAAGTTCAATGCACTTAAGTTATCAAAACTTTCTCTGAACAATATATATATATATATATATATATATATATATATATATATATATATATATATATATATATATATACTAGTATATATATACTGATTTCTACAAGACAGCTTTATAGACAACTCATAACTTACAATGGCAGTGATCACTTAGTGATGACTGATCAAGATGAAGAAAATAATATAGAGATATATTTATAATTTTATACAGAAATAATGACTTAACTGTCTGTTTGTTCTTCAAAATACATTACATATCCAAACTGTAGGTCTTATTACATAATACATTACACTATTGAAGAATAAATAGAATTCTAATTATATACAAAACACAGTAAAACACAAATCATTTTACTTACTGAAGATCATTGTTTTTCCTGGGCACTTCTAAATACCTCCAACATTAAAGAGTGGAGTAATGGTGTTTTACGCCCCAGTCAGATTCTTTAACTTATTTCGAGGTGGTCAGTTCTGAGATGGTGGAGGAAACCTGGAGTGCCCGAAAGAAAACCATCGACCTTTGGCAAGTGAACTGACAAACTTACCACTAGGATCTGTCCCGAGTGGGATTCGAACCCAGGTGGTCTGAGAGGCGCTGTGATCCGTAAGTGCGCCCTTTAGACCACTCGGCCACCGAGTACCCCTCCCAACATTAAAGAACTGACTTGACTGTCTTGATATAGGTGAAAAATTCTTGACTTGGGTCTAAAACACCAGGTCTCAACTCAACTAGATGTTTTAAAAAGCTCAGTCAAAATTCTTGCACTTATACTGAGGTGATCAGTTCTGGGATGATGGAGAAAACTAGAGTATTTAGAGAAACCACCAACCTTCTGCAAGCAAACTAACAATTTTTTCACAACAGGATCTGTCCAACTGGGATTTGAACCTAGATGGTGAGAGACATGGTGTTCCATAAATGCAGACCACCAAGCCCAAGGCTTGGTTTGCAAGAAATAACCCGAAGAAAGACTTTTAATGCTACATTGCTTAAGTCAGAGTGATAAACGTATGTTAATGAAGTTGCTAGGTTAGACCATGTGATGGACTAGAATTCATGTAAATTGTAATATAACCAACAGCCTGATAAGACTATTAACTCTGGACTTTTATTCAATGTTGATTGATGGGTTACATATTGTATGTCTTTCAAATTTGAATATTTTCAGACAATTTGTATAAATATTAAATCTACACAAAAATTTATGTGATTAATATGTGAATTTTTGACCTGTTTTATATACTAAGACATTTGTTCATAATTATTCTTGCTGGTAATGTTGTATCATGCTAATTAATACTAGCAAGCAAATATTTTTTGACAAAGAACACTCCCCTTATATGAGAGGTCAAGCAGACTTGTACATAATGCACGATGACTGGGGTGTGAAAGTCTTGTCACTTATTTATTACAGAGTTGAGTTGAGTTGAGTTGAGTTGAGTAATGGTGTTTAACATCTCAGTCAAGAATATTTCACTTATATCGAGACGTCGTGAAAGTGCAGAAATTTAGCCTGTGCGTTGCGCTGATGGCATTATACAGCAGGGTTCTTTATCGTGCCACGACACAGGACCTCATTTATTTTAAGTTTCCATCCGACAGAACCGTGACTTTCATTTCGTAATGCCGAGTGCTTGGCGAAAGAACAGTCACTACCCACTTTCATGTCTTGGGTCAGACCCAGTCAGGGTTCGAACCCACGAACTTCCACTTCCGGAGCGAGCACTCTACCAACTGAGCTACTGCAGTGGCACTATTTATGACAGAGCAAATCTACATACTTCAAGAAAGCATTTTGTGATAACCTATATAATGTTAATTTTTTTTTTAATTTTCAAAAAGGCTGTTAGAATAAAATAGTCAAAATTTAATCAGTGGTTTTTTTTTTTTAAATGTTTTCTTTTCTGAAAATAAAAATCCAGAAATCTATTTTTAACCCAAGAATTTTCAACAAAGTCAAAGATTAGATTTGTCCTGTGGTTTAAAGTTCAAATCTACAACTGCTTCTTTCACATACATTGTATAATTCCACAAAGAAAGGGACAGAAAACCAACTTAGTGACCTAAAAATGACCCTTAAACAGCTAAATGTATTAAGTTATATAACAATGAGGATTTATTACTTCTCCAATATGTAATTTATTTTTAATATATAAGGTCTATAAGTCTATCTATGTAGGTATTATTGCATTAGCTTTCATGTATATAAAAGGCTGCTTGTTAGCATATATATTATATACATACATATATATAAATATGCGTATATTGTTTGCTGTTTATAACGACTTTGACAAGTACCATATAAACATGATAATGAGTATTTCATGTGTATTCCAAAATCATCACAGAACTATCAACATCATTTACAAATAAAAACCGAAATACATACTGCATGTACCAGTAGATATCATTCATAATCCATTATCAATACTATACACATACTGCAGACCAGTATATCTAGTTTCTTTGTTTCAAGTGTACCAGCAACTCAGCTGGTGTAGTGTTCACTTTGTAAGTGAAAAGTTGGTTTCGATTCCCATACAAGTTTGACCAAAAGACTTAATAAAATGGTGACTGTTTTTTTTTTTCACCAAGCACATACCAATTAAAAATCAAAAGCCAATATCATGAATTACCGTAATCCTTCTATGTATTCGGACAGATTTTAATAATTTCATTTTCAAGTGTCCGGGAATTTAGAGGAAATTTGAAAATTAAATATCTTGAAAATTGGGGGTGTTTGAATATTTAGAGTGTCCGAAAAATTAGACATTTTGGAGCCGATTTTGGGTCCCGGTTCCCTCTCGATATTTTAAGACATCATCAACAGCGTTATCCACGCATAAATCAATGATAAAGTAAAATTTTAAATAAAATAAAAGTAAAAGTTACCTTTTGTGTTGTTTATTTCATTAATTATTGTTTTTTAAAGCGTTTGTTGATCAATAATCACGATTCTCTAAGTAATACACATCGAGGTCGCCATTTTGTTTACAAGTAAACAACGTGACTTTTTTTATTAACTCCCAATGTTTGAGGTGCACCAACATGACGCTTTCTACTTGTAATTGTCTGCAATCAAATTATTATTATACATCGTGTGTTGCATTATTTGTGGATCAAGTTCAGAGAATTTCGTTTTAATCAAATACTCAATATTTTACCATGCGTATGTGTGTACATTTTAAGAAATGACAATGCAAAGATAGAAAAAGTCCCGACTCCCTGACTTCCGCAAATAAAAGGTTAAACATTAAAATATTTCAAATCATATTCCAAACATATTTTAATGACATTTTTATCTTGGAAAACAGTTTTTTTCACGTCTGTCAGCTGGAACAATCACATGGTTGTTTTTGGAATTCCCATAACAAACACTAAATGAGAATAAGTGAAAAACGTCACTTCCTGTTTTCATCAGAAAAAATGTCTTTGATGTTGAACTAGTGTACCGACAAGATTCTGTCTTACACGATTTTCTCGGCAGTGAACATTAATTATAATCAACTTTCACTTTCATAGAAAATTAAGCACTTATCAAAGGTATGATTTTATTTAGTTTACATAAAAACGTTAATACATTGCACATACCTGTTTCATGTTACGATGCAATGGCACCAATACACAATGAAATAAACGTGTGAAAGCAACAATTTATAGTTAAAATAATTGAAAACAACAAAGTTTCTTCTTGATTTTATTAAATGTTTATTTCAAGCGCTCTGCATAACATGCTGCAACTGAGTTTCAGCAAAAACGTGTCCGGATTTAGAGGTAAAAAATTGCTGTCCGAAATTAGAGGAAATTTAAAAATTATTAAAATTTAAAAATTAGGGTGTCCAAAAACATAGAGGGTCCGAATACATCGAAGGATTACGGTAATACATGTGCTTTAAGGTTCTTTGAGTAAGACTATTAAAATTATGCCATGTGTGACAAAAATCAACCATCAGTCATCCTTGTTTTAGTACTCTGTATAGATAAAGGGATTCAAACCCAAGACCTCTAGCTCTAGAGGCAGATGCTCTACCACTGAGCCACTGAGGTGGTCTCTAAGTTAGGGCTGGTGACATTTTGATGTATTAAATATAAGTGAAATAAACTTGATTTGGACAGAATATCCTATTTATTTCACTTTTTTTCTGTCTAGCTACATGTAAAGTGGGAGGTTGCAGATGTGATTCCTGATGCAAAACTTTGCAACCAGTATAACTTTGCAACCAATAAAATTGGATGGTTATTAGCATACAAAACAACAGTGGGAGTAATAGTAGTTTAAAATGATGCCGAGGTGTAACTACTACATATCACAATAAAAGTACTTGGCCAAGATAACGCTGGAGAAAATACAAATTTGAAATGCTATATTTAGATACCAGTAATTCCACCTTATAACCAAGTTAAAAACTGAAATATTTTAAAACTCTGGTAAAAAGAGCAACATTCTAAATGAGGAGTATTTATAATAAAATAATTGAAATATAAGTACTTTTCTGATGTAGTATAACAAGTAGCCTAAATTATTGAAAAAGACAAGTACTTATTTCCCGGTTACAGTTAATAAACTACTACATCATCCTCTAGTTCAAATTACTTGATCCAGACCGGAGGTGATGATCATCTAACAGGTCCTCCATTACAAAAGCCTAACCATCAGAAATCTGAAACTGCTTAGAACAGAGTACTTGGAATGAATTGATACATCAGCCATACAATAAGATATGTATCCACAATTCAAAAGCTGTAATTTGATATTTTTGATAACTTACAAAATGTACTTAAAAGGATTTTTGAAAAATTCTAGAAATAAAATATGTCCAAACTGCTTAACTTTCTCCTGTCGCACATAACTCAACGACTCTTGACTAAGAGAATTTTGTGACCTATATAATTACTAGTATATTTGCACCCATGACGTAATAAGAGGTAAACAATGGTGCATTATAATTGTAAATTTAAAAGACATTTTATCTGATTTAAACTACAAAGTCTACTGGTAAACACTTCAAGAAGATGTTGTTTTTTTTTGTGAATGAATTTATTATTTTTCTAAGGAGAATTTACAAATTTACTAAAAATAAATAGAAACAAATGTTTTATTTATATTTTTCCATGGTCTTGATACTCAAAAATTATTTTTTTACACTTGAAGCAGAGATAATTTGAAAGGTTAAAACTGTTGTGAAATATGTGAATATGTTATATATCAAATTTATGAAATGCATTTTTCGAATTTATCAGTTTTGCTTGCAAAGGTTCTCACAACAATTGATGAAATTTAAAATATCAGAAACTTGTCATTGACTCATTGACTGTTTGTGCAAATGCACACATTATGCTGTATACCCATAAACAAGCATCCTGTTCTTGTAATGAAATTTTAAAATATCTAAAAAAGCATGAATTAGACTTAGGACATGCTAAAAATTATTATTAATGTTTAATAAAAAAACTGTGACTATCCATTTTCAAGTTGTTGATATGCTGGAAATATAACCCAGACTTCTGTGACAGGATTAGCCCTGTGCATCGCCAACATTGCCAATTTCTAATTTAAAAAGTTTGCCGACAAATTTGACTTCTGGTGATTTTGGTGAATTGAAAGTTTGTATTAATCCAGATTAAAGACTTCTGCTGAAATTTCTTGCAACAAAATATTTGGAGCCAAAGCTATAACCCTTGTAGGGTGGAGCCAGAAATTTACGAACAAAATATTTGGAGCCAAAGCTATAATTTATCAACTAGCTATGGCATCTGTAATCGTTTCTGTATATATGAGCCCTAGGGAACAAAACTGGGACCAGTTGAGTTTGGTTTTGCACTTTTTGGTTTCTGATCTTCAACTAAAGCAGAGGCTGGTCGAGCACTGACAAACCTTGCTTTGTGAGAGGCAATATCTTAATTTACAATTTATTTTATCATCAAAATAGTCATTCTAGCAACCAACACATCTACCATTTGTTATTTAAAACAGAGATATGGTTGTAAGTCAAATTACCGGTACTTACAGTAAAGCCCATTGTTTACAAATTTCTCGTTTATATACCTGTAAATTTAATGTACAAAGTCCAATAATTTATCAATAAAACCTAATTTGCTCAGTATAATAATTTAAAAACATATTTTTTGAATTTGCAAAAATTCATTATATGGAAGTATTTGCTTTCAGTGTCTGAAATATTTAGCTGTCAACACATTTATTATGAATAATTTTGTAATTTTTGACAAGTGCACGATTGCGTGCAGGGCGAAATAAAGCACTTTTCTGTCGGTGAATGATCATTATGATGCGGTATAGCTATATCACACGGAATACATAAATGTAATTCTTACCTGTGTAACAAGAGGAATTAATGTTTGTTCCACTGACTTTGTTCTAATTTCCATGGAGAGTCTGGATTCATTCCTTGGCTGTGCGACAGCCATTTTGCGCGAAATGCCATGCAGCTTCCCAGTGACGTCACAAAGGTCAAGAGTTAAAACTGGTTAATAATTATCAATTAAACTAAGAAAAAGCAGAATAATTTGCTAAATTGAAATAATTTAATAAAAATGTCAATCTCTTTTTATTTTGCAACTGGAAGCAATTCACTAGGCCGATAAATTAAGCCCTAAACAAAGGTGTTTTAATGTCATAAGCGGTCATATAACATCAAAGGTTAAAGGTCAAATTGGCTGTCACCTGTTTGTAAGTGTCGTGTGCCGGTTGTAATCAAAACGATTTTGTTACAAGTCTGCGTAAAAATATGTTAAACTTTATATTTAAAAGGTGACAGTAAAATTGAAATGCTTTGGGTAAAAGCCATGGATTTAACAAGATCGTCTAGAAGGAAAATCGAGAAAAAGGTTTGTTTATAAACAAAAATAAGTTAATCTGTGCAGGTAAAAAAAATCCTGTCCCGATATAGATCGTCATATGATGAAGTCCCAATATAGATCTTTATGCAATACTGCACAATTTAAATATGATTTTATGTAAATATGGGCAATTTTGATTAAGCTAATGATTTGTTTTATTTATTATTTTCTTTTTTGAAAAAATGTGCATATCTGCTTATTATTTCTGCTTGCGAATAATTTTAAGTGAAAGGGGGCGGTACCATGAATAATTGTTAACTTTCTACTAGTGACTGTTTTAAAGGAATGTTAGACATTATCTATTTATTTATTTATTTATTTATTTATTTCTTTATTTTATTTTTTTTTTTTAATTTAAATCTTTCAACTTTATTCATTCATTTGTTTATATTTATTTTTTAAGAATTTAAAATTAACATATTATTTACTTATTTATTTTAAAATTTAAATATTCAAACTATAGTTATTGTATGTGATACAAAAACTATAGTGTTTTTGCAAACTGTAATTGCTAAAATAATCCAGCTACCAGTATTTTAAATCTACATTCTCTAGGTACTAAATGGATATAGACAATGTCTACCGACTCGGGCCCAATCATTAGGTAGAGCCCAAAATAATTATAATTATAATGATAATAATAATAATAAATAAATAAATAATATAATAAAAATTATAATAGTGATACCACCACCACCAACAACAACAACAACAACAGCAATAATAATAATTATGTTAATAATAATAATAAATACTAATTAAAATAATAAAAATTATAATAATGATACCACCACCACCAACAACAACAACAGCAATAATAATAATAATAATAATAATAATAATGTTAATAATAAAACAGAGCTGTTGCATCTATAAATGAAATTTCAGAAATTTTTATTTGAAATTGTCCAAGAATAATTTTCAAATGAAGATTGATATGTAAATTGATAGAAAGTTAAGATACATGTGATTACAAATTGAGCAGACATAAATTACAGTGATTAAAATCCAATGACAACACTTCATTCTGACACTTGTTCTTAATCCAGATTGTCAGATTAGATTATCTTTATGTTACTGTAAGTAGATATGAAATAATCCTTATTTCTTTTACAAATAATATTCCTTGTTTTTCTGCTTTAATAAAGACGGTTTAATGATGTATATATTTATCAATCAATCTGTCATTTTTCTACAAGGAAATTCTTATTTACAAATGAAGGAAATAAGAAAGATTAAAAAATATACCGGTAGGTGCTATGTTATAGCGCACAGTAAAAGTATTAATAATAATCCTGTTTTTTAGTCCATACATATGGTAACAAATTCATTACAATGGGTAATTAAGCTCAGTATTCATGAACTACCGGTATTAGTAGTCTTTTTTCCCATTAAAATCGGTTAGATTTTATAACATGATGATTTGAAAATTGAATGGTTAATGAACCATTAATATTTTAATATTTTCAATATATATGATATGTAATTAAGTTTTACCTCGTATTAGAAAAACCTTGTCACAACTTGCAACATTATCAAGAAAATCAGTATATTTTTTATTTGCTTGAAATTGAGAACATTAAAATTTTTATGTTTCAAATAGATTTATTTGTTTGATGAAATAAAATATTGTTTTATTTTTATCAATGAATAAAGAAATATTTGAAATTTTAAAACTCAAATGATTACATTGTACATGCACAATTCAAATCATATCGAAATATAGTTTTGATTGCAAATTAGATTTTGTTAAAAATTTCATTCATTGTAAACTTCAAACGAAAAGTGAAATTTATGCCTTATAACCTTCCCTACTATTACTAACTTTTGTGTAAGAGTATAACTTTAAGCTTTTGTGCTAAATTTAATTTGTAATGGATATATAGAACTCAACAAAAGAGAAGCCTATTAGAAATTTATAATTTCAATTTTGGACATTAAAGAAAGAAACTCCATACCATAATAAATTGGTTTGTTTAAGAGACCTTGTAGTGGAGTCATAGATTTTCGTATTTTCCATTTGGTTTCATATGTATGGAGTTTCATATTGTATTTGATTTTTATCTTTCTTGTGGGTGTAACATATATTATAGCACTTGTTTAAAAGGTGATTTAACCTGGCTGTCCGAACTTTACAGCCTGGTGCTTGGCATTATGGGTACAGAGTATTGACTTGTTTATTTAGTGTCAGAATAATGTGACAGAGAGTGGTATACAGTGGTTGTCTGCAGCATACTGACTCAATGAGCTAGCACCTTAACAGAAAGTCAATCTGAGTATGTGCTTGTACAATGCAGACCATAATACAAACTTGCACATCTCACATATACTTTTAATTTTATTGTTTATTAATCCTTAGAGATTAAAAACTTTACTCTCGTGCATGGCTGAAAAATTGCTGATTGACGTTAAACAACATTACAACCAACCCACCCACCATTACATATGACATAAATTTAGCTGCCATATATTTTTTAACTTTTTAAGAAGTGCTGGTAGCTGTAAATGGAGTTATGATATTTTATGCCCCAATAATTTTTTTTTTACCTACATCAACATTACTTCTTGACATTAAACAAGACCAAAGCACTCTGTTACATTTTTTTTGAAATTATCTCCCTTATTTTTAATGTCAACATGTGCATTTGCAAATTTAGATTTTTATATATTAAATGAAAATTAATGTATTTGATTTTTTGACCCATAAAAACACATTGCTTTGCAAATGTCTGATTTATCTTCTAAAAAATACATACATTTAAATATTCTTGAATAATAATTTGTTTTTGTTATTCATATATCTTTTATCAAAACAACATTTAAATGAATATAAATTAATTTATTAATGTATTAGAATAATTTGAGAAGTAGGGTTAAATGTTTGAATATAAAAATTTGAAATTGATATGTGTGTGTGTGTGTGTGTGTGTGTGTGTGTGTGTGTGTGTGTGTGTGTGTGTGTGTGAAAGAGAGAGAGATAGAGAGAGAGGTATTCTGACTTCATTTGAGGAAAATATCACATAGGGTGATTGACCTATTTTAACTGTGAAGTTATTGTCATTATATCAATTAATTATAATTTTTTTAAAGATATAAGTGTTGTTTATCCAACAAATACACTATTCTATTACCCTTTTTTATTTAGAAGTTTACTTAACTATATCAATATAAATTAATTCAAATCTACAATAAAATCAATACATTCTTATGGATAACGTTAGTTTATCCACTTAACCCCTCTGTTGAAGTTGGGCCTCAGTGGTGGGTTGGTATGGGGTGCATGCTTACTGATCATATGCCTGTCACAATCTAGGTTTGAATCCCACTCAGACGGATCCAATTATGAGAAAGTTTGTTAGTTGATTTGCTGAAAGTTGGTGGTTTTCTCTGGGAACTCTGGTTTCCTCCCTAAACTGGCTGTCTCAAAATAAGATAAATCATCTTGACTGAGAAAGATCACTTTTTTACTCCATGAGATAAGATTGTACACAGATATGCAACCAACCGGAAAAAAAAAACAACTAACATATAGGTCAACCAATCATACTAACCAACCTATACACAAACCAATCAATGCACAATCCAAGCAAACTAACTAACATACAAATTAACCAGCAAAAAAGTCAACCAATCAACAGACCAACCAACATATAAATGACCAACAAAGATAACAACCAACCAACTTACTAACCAACTGACATACTAAACAACCAACCAACATATCTACCAACCGCACATCATAGTGAACAGCCAACATACCAAACAATCAACATAATTAACAATCAACATACCAACCAAACAACTAACAACCAACTAACACACCAAACAACCAACATATCAAACAAACAACTAACAACCAACTAACACACCAAACAACCAACATATCAAACTAACAACTAACACACCAAACAACCAACATTCCAAACAAACAACTAACATACCAACCAAACAACCAACATACCAAACAAACAACCAACACATCAACCTAACAACCAACATATTAACCAAACAACCAACATATTAACCAAACAACCAACATTCCAACCAAACAACCAACATTCCAACCAAACAACCAACATACCAAACAAACAACCAACATTTCAACCAAACAACCAACATATCATCCAAACAATCAACATACCAACCAAACAACCAACATTCCAACCAAACAACCAACATTCCCACCAAACAACCAACATTCCAATGAAACAACCAACATATCAACCAAACAACCAACATACCAACCAAACAACCAACATACCAAACAAACAACCACCATATCAATGTTAACCCAACAACCAACATTCCAACCAAACAACCAACATACCAACCAAACAACCAACATTTCAACCAAACAACCAACATATCAACCAAACAACCAACATACCAACCAAACAACCAACATTCCAACCAAACAACCAATATGTCAACCAAACAACCAACATACCAACCAAACAACCAACATTCCAACCAAACAGCCAACATACCAACCAAACAAACTACCAACCAAACAACCAACAAACCAAACAAACTACCAACCAACAAACCAAACAAACAACCAACATACCAACCAAACAACCAACATTCCAACCAAACAACCAACATACCAACCAAACAACCAACATTTCAACCAAACAACCAACATTTAAACCAAACAACCAACATACCAACCAAACAACCAATATAATTACCAACAAACCAACAAACAACCAACAAACCAACTAACATACCAACCAAAATACCAACAAACCAAACAAACAACCAACATACCAAACAAACAACCAACATACAACCAACATTCCAACCTAACAACCAACATATCAACCAAACAACCAACATATCAACCAAACAACCAACATACCAACCAAACAACCATATAATTACCAACAAACCAAACAAACAGCCAACAAACCAACTAACATATCAACCAAAATACCAACAAACCAAACAAACAACCAACATACCAAACAAACAACCAACATACCATCCAACATTCCAACCAAACAACCAACATATCAACCAAACAACCAACATATCAACCAACATTCCAACCAAACAACCAACATACCAAACAAAAAACCAACAAACCAACCAACCTACCAAACACACAACCAACAAATCAAACAAACAACCAACATACCAACTAGACAGCATACTGAACAACCAACATATCAACCAAGCAACCAACATACCAAACAAACAACCAACATACGAACCAAACAACCAACATATGAACCAAACAACCAACATACCAAACAAACAACCAACATTCCAACCAAACAACCAACATACCAAACAGACAAACATAATAAACCAACCATCATTTTTCTATTTGGAAACCAACAAAACAAAAGGTTAATTGTACATGTTTCTGGAGATTGACACTAATAACTTTGAAAGTTCTTAAATAATCCCAGTTTTAGATATTATTTAATTAAAATGTTCTTTTATATAAACTGTACATGGATTGAATATGCATAATATTGTACCATTTAAAATGCACTGGGTCAAACGTTTGATACTGATTGGATCAGATCTGAATTGCACTGGATTGATGCTTTTCATCTGTAACCATTGAATTACTGGATAGTATAGTATTAATAATCCTACCCAAACAACCTCAGTGAGTTTCCTTTGGGATAATAATTTTGTAAATTATTGAAAGTTCTCTTTTCAACTTTGTAATATGCTAGTAATGAACATTTTTTGGGGGGTTGAATTGGTAGGTTTTTAATTTGCTATGTCATTTTTTTAAAGCTGACTTTAAGATGTTACCCTGATATGCCTTTGTATGTCAAGACATCAAGGTAACAAGTTTTTTGCATATTAAATGTCAAGTACATGTATATATAAAGGGTATATAATAAGTATCTTGTCTCATTGTGTAGGTATAAATTAGCATAAACTTGTACAAATTAAATACAAACCTAATAAATATGTCATCTCCCCAGGTAACCACCAAAGGCCAAGCCAGGTACTAACAGAAGTCTGATTTAAATTCACTCAATAAAATATATGATACTTTGATGTTTTATAGTTCCTGTCTTATTTTTACTTATCTATATATTTTATAGTGCTTACTTCATATATATATATATATATATATATATATATATATATATATATATATATATATATATATATATATATATATATATATAAATATACACACACACACACACACACACACACACATATATATGTGTGTGTGTGTGTGTGTGTCTTCAGAGGTGTCATGTAACAAATTACCTATCAATAATCAAATAAAATATAAATTGCAATCTTTCAATGCTTTGTAAGAGATAATTTTAATTAGAAAATAAACTGTAAAGATAAAACAAGAAGATGTTTAACATTTATTGAAACACCTTTGTATAATGAACTGCTGACAAGATCGTGATGCACTGCTTCAAAAAGTAGTACGTTAACACTGACTGTTTAGGACCAAGTGATTTATGAAATTGGAAGGTCCTGAACAATAACTTATTATAATGTAAACCAAAAAGTTTACCAGCTCTATTTTTCTTTATAATTTCATTTGCCATTTTCAGATTTATTGAGTATGTTTATGTTCAACTTTCATCTTGAATTTTTATGTACCATTTTTAGCTTAATTGGAAATGTTCATCTACCATTTTTAGTTTCATTGAAGATGTTCATCTACCAATTCTGGTTTGATTGGAGATGTTCATTTACCATTTCTATTTTAATTGGAGATGTTCATCTACCATCTCTAATTTAACTGAAGATGTTCATCTACCAATTCTAGTTTAATTGGAAATGTTCATCTACCATTTCTGGTTTGATTGGTGATGTTCATCTACCATTTCTAGTTTTTGTGGGGATGTTCATTTACCATTTCTAGTTAATCAGAGATGTTAATCTACAAAAATATTATCTATTTTAATTGGAGATGTTCATCTACACAATTTCTAGTTTTATTTGGGATGTTCACTTACCTTTTCCAGGTTTATTTTGGATGTTCATTTACCATTTCCAGTTTTATTGGTGATGTTCATTTACCATTTCCAGTTTTATTGGTGATGTTCATTTACCATTTCCAGTTTTATTTGGGATGTTCATTTACCAGATCTAGTTTTATTGGTGATGTTCATTTACCATTTCCAGTTTTATTGGTGATGTTCATCTACACAATTCCAGTTTTATTTGGGATGTTCATTTACCATTTCCATTTTTATTTGGGATGTTCATTTACCATTTCCAGTTTTATTTAGGATGTTTATTTACCATTTCCAGTTTTATTTGGGATGTTCATTTACCATTTCAAGTTTTATTGGTGAAGCTCATTTACCATTTCCAGTTTTATTGGTGATGTTCATTAACAATTTCCAGTTTTTGTGAGGATGTTCATTTACCATTTCCAGTTTTTGTGAGGATGTTCATTTACCATTTCCAGTTTTATTTGGGATGTTCATTTACCATTTCCAGTTTTATTTGGGATGTTCATTTACCATTTCCAGTTTTATTTGGGATGTTCATTTACCATTTCCAGTTTTATTTGGGATGTTCATTTACCATTTCCAGTTTTTGTGAGGATGTTCACCTTCAATTTCAAGTTTTATTGGTGATATGCATTTACATTTTCAATTTTTGTGTTGATGTTTATCTACCACCTGCAAGGGGTGTAAATCTACTATTCACAGTGTATAGATGATTTTTATCTACATTTTCTATTTTTATATTGAATGGTTTATGTACTATTTTAAGTCTTTGATGCACAATTCTTAGCTAAGCAACCAGCTTATAGATTAAAATTGTGTTTGTTTGACGTTTTAGGATGTTTCTAATGACAAAGATAACTTTTACCTAAACTACATGTAATTATATTACCTGTAAATTTACTTACTCTATAATAGGTAAGAGATTCAATTTTTTTCAATTTTGCACATTTATATTCACTGAAAAGTTTCTGCACTTTAATCTTTAAATTATGCAAAAATATACCAGTAGTTCATTGTTCAAAAATGGAAGAAAATCATATACATGTATTTGGGCATTTTAGAAAAGTATTTTGTTATAGGTAATTATAAGTAAGACCTTCTAATTTCCACATTTTTCTGCACATTTAAATGCACATCTTTACCATTACTTTTAGATAATGAAATAAACAGTTGTTTGCTTTTAAATATAGAAAATAAACATCAACATTTGAAGATTCATTTGTAATTTTTGTGCATTATGTATATGATATTTTTGCACATTTAATTGCTTATATCTTTATTAATAAAAAATTAATATGTTGATAAAGTGATGTAATTTGTCAAAAAAAAAGTCCATGTTTATATTGTCTATGACGTAAGCATACTGTATAGTTTTTGTAAAATGACAAACTATAACACCCACAATTTACGTCAAATCTCAGTTTTTAACTGTTGAAGCAACCACACACTCTAAAGGTTACCATAAGTGTGCACTAGTACAGTGCAGATCAAAAATGCACACACACACACATGCATCAACACACACACACACACACACACACACACACACATGCACCACATGAACTTGTGTTAAGATTAACCTTCGAGATTAACCTGTAATTTTTAAGATTCATTATATGCCTTAAGCAAGCTTTAAAGCCTTGTAGTATATGTTAGTAGGTGGCATTCGGGTTGTGCATAGGAAGTTGAGTTGAGTAATGGTGTTCAACGTCCCAGTCAAGAATATTTCACTTATATCGAGACTTCGCCAGCTATAGGCAAAAGTGCAGAAATTTTGCCTGTGCATTGCCCTGATGGCATTAAACAGCAGGGTTCTTTATCGTGCCATGCCTGCCATGACATGGGACCTCGTTTATTTTAAGTTCCCATCCAAAAGAACTGTGACTTTCATTTCATAATGCCAAGTGCTTGGCGAAAGAACAGTCACTATCCACTTTCAAGTCTTGGGTCAGACCTTACCGGGGTTCGAACCTACGACCTTCCACTTATGGAGCGAGCACTCAACCAACTGAGCCACCACAGTGGCCTTGTGCATAGGGGCTGTGGTGGCAAAATGGTCTAAAGAGCTAGCTTACAGAATCTAACAACAGCCACATCTAAATGCGAGAAAGGTTGTCAGTTTTCAGTTTGCTTGCTGAAGGTGGGTGGTTTCATTTAGGGTGTTAGGTTTTTCCATCCCAGAACTGAACTTCTTGATAGAAATTGAAAGAATCTTGACTTTGGTGTAAAACATCATCACTTTCCTCCTTCTCAAGTTGTGCATATATTAAACACCATAAAGACCAAAAAAAAAGGTGATTTATTGTAAAGAATTCACAATGCCCTCAAAAAACAATATAGTTTACTTTTTTTTTTGGGGGGGGGGGGGTGATTTGATCCAGTTAATCTACCTCCCTGTACCATCTTCAGACCTAAAGGTGGTCTAAATTACTAGATCAGAAACCACAGTGACCTTCACTAGTTTGGTTCTAGTAGCACTTGGACCTGTTCTAATGTAGGGATTTTGTCTGTTCACTTGCCAACAGTTTTAGCTTTTTTAAACACTGGTTTCCCCAACCATCTTAAAACTGGCTGTCAAGTGTTATAAATTTTGTCTCACATGTAACGATTTGTACCAACCAGCCAACTATTCTATAATTTTATAGAGTCAGGGTGTCATGCTGTCTGGACAAGTGTCATTGGTCAGAAGTAAACTCTATCTAGTATACATACAAGTTAGATAGTTATTTATTATTAGACATACAGTATGATTTACGCCTGTTGGATATGGACCTTAAATTTGACAGCCAAATGTTTTATTCATTTCCTTACCTTGGTGCAAGGCAAATGATACTATAAGTAATACAGTTTTTGGCAGGTTACACCCCTTCATGTTCCTAAAGATGTATGTAACCTGAGCTGCAGGCAAATAGTGCATCAACCTCTGACAGCGTACATGGGACCTAGTAACATGAAAAAAACATTTATAATACCATTGTCTCCCTTTAAAACAGTACAATTCTGTCTTTTTGAATATTATTCTTCAAAATTTTCTGGATAAGCATGCCCCGAGATCCCCCTATCATTTCAATTATCATACCTGTTCCCCCTTTCAGCACAATTCTTATTTCTTTATTTTGAACTCCCTCTTTTCTATTTACTGGATCTGCCTATTTTATTGCTGCTGTGTTTGGGATTCTTAGGTTGTTTTGTTGATCAATTACATGTATATTTCTGCTTTAATCTGTATCCCTAGGGTTTAATTTACAGACCCATCAAAGCAACTTAAGTTTGCTAATAAATAAAAATAGAAAAGTAAAACTTAAACAAAGTGTACTGCTTCATTATAACAATGCCCTTGTGCTAAAGTCAAGGATTGCACAAGCTGCTACTTGCAAATTTAAAGTTCATTCCAACAACTAAATCACCCACACTACATTCAAGATATGCCTGCAGTGATTATTACATACAAGAGTTAAGAAATTCAAAATATGGGAACCAGATTTCTTGGTGAAATTGAACTTAAGCCTGCAAAATTCTGCCATATTCTAAAGACAAAAACAAAGTTTTTTATTTCAAAGGTGTATACAGTCTGACAGGAAAGGAGTTAAATTGCATTGAGATAAATAAGGACTGTATTTAGAAATATCAATTTATTACCATAAATAGTCTACTCTTGCAACATGTTCCATGAAATATCTAACCTCTCCATGTAACAAACATTGAGCTTGATAATTAGCATGCATGGATGAAAATTACATAAAAATAGTTTAACGAATGACAAAAAATGGTATTGAAATATATACTGTGACATTCGGTGAAGGAAATAAATTTAAATCATTAACAGGATGTGAAATTGTGTAGACATGGGAGTATTTGTAAAATTCTATGGGAATTTTTTTGATTTCATAACTGAACCATAGGTTATATATATTATAAGTAATGATTTTTTCCTTTTATAGGTTTTAAAATTTTTTCGTCAATTTCTCTGCTGGCAATCCTTTTTTTGTCAGTTAATACAAGGATGTAGATTTTAAATTCTCATCATGCAAGTATATGCACATAAAAGTGGAAATATAGTTTGTTTTGTATATTACGTGAGTATCTTTGAAAAGAACAAAGTATCGTGACTGGGGGAGTGGTATGCTTTTTCTGCAGGATATTGACTCGGTGAGCTAGCACCTCAACAAAAAGTCATCCTGAGTGCACTAGAAAAAGGCAGACTAAAAAACACCCTTACATCTCATGCATATACAAACTTCTTCTTAGATTAATCTTTAGACATTAACAACCTTGCTGTCATAGCAAATTCCTACAAAAAATGCTGATGTGACGTTAAACAACACTACAACCAACACACCAACCATGACTTATTTGGAGAAATCAATGATTTAATTTTATACACAATAATACACATAGAACCTGATTTATATAGTTTTATTGAATACAATGCACATGAATTATCAGTGATTAACAACCAGGTGCTCTTTAAAAGCAGTCTATGCCATGACTTACAAAAATGAAATAAAAACAACACTTGTCACAAACTGATAATTTTATGGAAATGTACTCAAATTTGGCAGGTAAACCAGATTAAAACACAAGTTTTAAAATTTCAAAAATAAGAAGTGCTGATTTAAAATCAAAACATGTATTAGACTTTTATTACAGAAACCACTTTGAATTAAACCACTATGAAGAACCTTAAATCAATCTGTTGGTTGCTCACCACTGACGGGCAGATGAGCGAAAAAACCTGATGAAAAAACTCAGACAACAACCTAAAGATTTTTCAAATAATAAGATTCACAATACCAACTAAACTATCAGTGGCCAGGTCGTCTATTGAACCCTGTCTAACATTCATTGTTCAGAAAAAAAGGTTTCAGGAAATGTTACTGTGTTATGGTACCTATATCAAAATAATAATAATAATAAAAAATTTAAAAAAAAATTAGAAAAACTTTACAGTTGGCTGGGACACTTGTGTTTTAAG
Organism: Tegillarca granosa; assembly: GCA_029721355.1. Lineage (NCBI taxonomy): Eukaryota > Metazoa > Mollusca > Bivalvia > Arcoida > Arcidae > Tegillarca > Tegillarca granosa. The sequence continues at coordinate 26,119,165 of CM056597.1, forward strand.
ATGATTGACGCCATAAAAATAATCGTATTTATGTTGACAGACTTGTTATAACAATTAATTTTGACATTATTCTTTATTGCGGTATGATCATTAATAAAGAAATATTAAACGACAGACAAACTACGACAATGACAGACACAGGTGACGTCAAGTGTTTCTTAGTGTTTGTCGTACAGTATATAAAAGTACTTATCATAGTATATTTGTACCTAGCTGCACCAGGAACAGTGAGGCATGTTTATCTGTAAATAATTTACACATCATGAAATAAAAAAGTTTGAACCTGACAAAATATTATATCCGGTCATCCCCCAACAGTAGTTGTAGAACCAGTGTTCATTCCAAATCGTAGTTTTCAATAGTTATTATTTTGTACATGTATTTGAAGGTGAAGAAGGCAATATCGATATTGAATAAATTAGGCCTTTTAAAAACTATCCAAATAAAAGTACATGTACAATGAAACACAGAAAAGTAGTGGCTGGACTTTTTAAGGTACAGCTGTGCTGAACAAGTTATCTTATTAAAATAGACAACAATAAAGACCATTTGACCAATCATGCCTTCAGATCACGATATCATAAGTATTTACATTCCATGTGTCAAAAGTCAGACCCTTTTATATAAGGGGCCTGGCCACCTGTCTATTAGGGCTTTCTAATTCCCTCAGAGTCGTTTTATTCAACCATGCTGTTGCCAAGTCAGAATCAACCCATATCTTGTCCCCAAATGGTGTCTCACTGCATGAACCTTTTTATAAAGGCCAATTTAAAAAAAAAATTAATATCTAAAAATTTATGCAATTTTTATATTCCTAAATGCTAAAATTCAGTTTTTAAAAATTTGAATCATAAATTTTAATCAATAACTCACCCGAACTTGGTATTGTTAAAAAGGGAATCTTTTCATTTTTTTTTTTTTTTTTTTTTTTTTTGAAACTGCGATTACTGGTTAATAGTACTACTTTCAGTTATTTCATTTCACTGACACAGGGTTAAATGTGTGTCTGTTGATGATGATGTTTTTGAACTAAGTTGAGTCATGATGAGCCCATAACCTTTCAACAGCCCTTCATGTACCTGAGTACAATGTATAAAGTTTTTGAACTAAGTTGAGTCATGATGAGCCCATAACCTTTCAACAGCCCTTCATATACCTGAGTACAATGTATAAAGTTTCTGAACTAAGTTGAGTCATGATAGGCCCATAACCTTTGAACAGCCCTTCATGTACCTGAGTACAATGTATATAGTTTTTGAACGAAGTTGAGTCATGATGAGCCCATAACCTTTCAACAGCCCTTCATGTACCTGAGTACAATGTATATAGTTTTTGAACGAAGTTGAGTCATGATGAGCCCATAACCTTTCAACAGCCCTTCATGTACTTGAGTACAATGTATATAGTTTTTGAACTAAGTTGAGTCAAGATGAGCTCATAGCCTTTCAACAGCCTTTCATGTATCACCTGTACCTGAGTACATGTATATAGTTTTTGAATAGTCAGGATGAGCCTAGACTTTCAACTGACATTTATTTATCACATGTACCCATATAAATTTTGAAGTAAGTCATAATAAGCCTATATAGACTTTCACTAGATTTTTTAAAAAATATACCTGTGTATGAGTTTTTCAACTAAGTCAAGTTTAACCGTATCATATTTTGGCACTATACATTAAAACTTTGGTACAGATATCTAATTTAACTTAAATATTGAGGTCAGGCTTTACAATTATATTATCTTTATTTGAACAATTTTAGATAAATTTAATGTACTGTCTAACCAAATTGAAATAAGTTTTATTTACATCTTTAGTATTTCAAATTGCAATTCACTGCATAAAACACTTAATTTATTACTTATTTAAAAGTTAACATAAAGAACTAGAAGTAAAGTAGTTTAGCACCCCCTACACCAAGGACTATCTTATTAACTTATTTGACTGGATGCTGGTCACCTTGGTCATTCTATGGTGGTCACCAAAGGGGCTTTGTTGGCATTTGTCTGAATATTGAACTGTAAGTTTTATTAAAAGTTATAATGATGTACATAAATATAAAAGTTGGTTGACTGATTTAATGGGGTTTTACATCCCAGTTAAGAATATTTTATTTATATCAAGACGTCACCAGCTATAGGTAAAGTGGCAGAAATTTTAACCTTTGCAGTGCACTTAAGGCAATGTGCAGGGAGGGTTCTTGAACCTGCCATGCCTGCTTTGACACAGGGCATCCATCAGTTTTTAAGGTCTCATCCGAAATGACCCCATGACTTTCATTTCTAAGTGCCAAGTAAAATATGTTACTGTTAACTGAAATTTAACATAAAAGAAGAAACATTGTCACCAGCTTAGCAAATAATCAGTTGCTTAATGATGTCATTTTATTTGGTTTTTAATTATCCTATTGTTCCCTGGAATCACACATATTGCTGGTTACACAATGAGATCCCCCCAGTGGCTCAGAGAAAGAGCATCTGACTGGAGAACAGAAGTTCATGGGTATAAACCCTGGCCAGGTAATATTTACTATTCAAAAAAGTATTGCATCGCTTAGAAATTCGTTAGTAACACACTAGGCGTGATTTTAGGATGTAACTTTTTGTAGGTTGAATAACAACAAAAGACCAGCATCACAATATGCAAAATAATTTTTAATGCTAAATTAATGTGAATCAATAAATTTCATTGGTCTGGGGGTCAAAAATAGTTATGCATAACCATTGTTAAACTTAAATAGCTTGTATGTCCACCTCTTGCATCAATACAAGCTTGTTATCTCCTTCTCATGCTTTGAATACAACGTTAAATGAATGCCTTGAGGATATTCTGCCACTCTTGTACAAGCCAATTCCGCAAATTGCCATAGTTTGTGGTGGGGGGTCCCTGTAAATTTGATGGCCCAACTCGTCCCACACATGTTCAATTGGATTCAAATCCGCTGAGTTAGATGGCCACAGCATCCTGTTGATGTTATTTTGCTGGATGAACTGGTTCACAACATGTCCACGATGTGGCCGGGCATTATCATCTTGTAATATGGCAGACCATGCAAGGAAAGGCAAAGTAATCTGTCCTAAAATTTCATCCATATAACACTGAGATGTCAAGTTACCATCAATAATGTAAATGTACGTCTGTTTAGAGTTATACCAACCCATATCGTGATGGAACCTCCTTCCAAACGATCATATTCTTTGACGTTACAATCAGCAAAGTGTTCTTCGTGACGACAGTAAACCCTAATTTTACCATGGTTAAATTTAAGATAGTACCTAGACTCATCTGAGAAACCAGAAGCCTATCCTCACGTTGTGTTGTCTTTTTTGGTCTTCCTGACCTTGGGCTATCTCACACCATACTAGTGTCATTGTCATATACCACTTTTTAAATTTAATCATAAAAATATATTCAAAAAGTGGTATATGACAATATGTATTTTTATGATTAAATTCAAAAAGTGGTATATGACAGCATTATAGTATTGAAACAAATGCAAGATAGTGCTAGATGAAACTCCAAACCTTCCTGCAACTCGATGTGTAGACATGCCTACCTGCAGCATCCATACAGCCATATTACATTGCTGCTCTGTTAGAGATCGTCTCAAACCCATGGCTGAAAATGATCAAGTATTCCACCCCGTGAATTGATTTGGGTAAATTGTTATAATACACGTGGTGAAACATTAATGTGTGTAGCCAGGCGTGACACTGTTTAAACTCTATTGGGCTTGCTAAAAACTTGGCAATGGTATTTTAGACAGAAATATTTTCAACCAAATTGCAAACAAAATGTCAACTGTGACATCATATTCACGTCAATATAATGATGAAAATTCGCTTTTAAATTAAAACACATGCCACAATCAAATCTTTTTGTCATGCACTTTTATTTTTTCAATGTATTTTACAAACAATATTTACAATCAGAATTTGGGTGCAATATATCGGGTGCTGCAATACTTTTTTGAGTAGTATATAAGACTTTAAAATTTGAGAACCTGCTTGGTGCTAAGCATTAACAGAGTGTAGAATACTAGTTCATCTAGTGTCAGGATAATGTGACAGAGGGAGTGGAATGACCTGAATATGTGAACTAGCATATTGAAGTCCCTTAAACAAGCTAGTACAAAGGCAGACCATATTACACACTTGAACATCTCACACATACACTATCTTTTTTTTTAGATTAACCTATAGAGATTAATAAACTAGCTCTTCTGCAGTAGCTAAAAAATGCTGATGCAGCATTTAACATCATTACAACCAACTAACCAATCCAACTCATTTTTATTTGTTTCTGAACAGAATTGAAAACATAACAGAGATTAGCACTTTTATTTGAAAGTAATTTGAGATATTAATTTTAGTCAAAACAGTATCATCAATATACCAAGCTATACATGGGAGGGGAGGTTCCTTTGTTGAAGTAATTTATGTTATATCTAAGTTATATGTAATATTCATTGTTTCTACTATCCACTTGTCCAAACGTATAGTCTCATGTGCAAAAGGATGTGTGTTCAAACTCCGTCAGAAACAGTTATGGATACACATAACCTGACCATTAATGGAATATGTAAAATCTACAGAAATAATTCACATTATTTACCTGCGTGATATATCATTATACTTATATCATTACTTTATTTCCGTGTTAAACACAGGTAATACACCTGAAGGTTAATTGTGTTACATATGTAAATCCCGATACTTTACAGCCAGACATGTAACACCCCTGTACTTTACCGTTTTAAGTGTTTTTAAGGTAATGTTATGTGGGAAGATTTCTCTCTATGCATTTCATATCAGTCCTTTAATCTCTCTGATTTTTTATTCATTTTTACCGCAAAAGCCAATTGAGGTATATAAAATGGCCTGTACTCATATTGTTGCAAGTGTGCACGTAAGTTTGTGTTTTTAAGGTAATGTTATGTGGGAAGATTTTTCTTTCCATGCATTACATATAAGTCCTTAAATATTTTTGATTTTTTTTTGTTTATTTTTACCATGAAACAGATTGTGAGTAATATTAAAATGGCTGGTATTTTTGCGAGTATGCATGTTAGTTTTTTATTTCCAATAATAGTGTGTTTATAAAATATTTTCTACTTTTATTTGGCCAGACCAGCAGGTATTAAACTAAACTTTTCTACTTTGAATTTTGATAAGCACTATAAATCCATTTTGGTCCTTAAAACCACCAGTGGTAAACTACATATGGTCTTATTAGTATGAGAACGAGTATTAGTCTATAAAGCATCATGCAAGTGTTGGGAAGGTTCCTGTCTTAACTCCAGGCCCCATTTTTACAATTGTTTCGAGAGAAATGTTGTCTAAAGTGCACACTTACAGATGACAGCACCTCTTAATTACCACCCAAGTTTAAATCCCAAATTTCTAGTGTGAGAGAGTTTATCAATTCACTTGCCTAAGATTGGTGAATTTTTCTATGTACTCTGGTTTCCTCCACCATCACAGAACTGACTTCTATTATATAAGTGTAAAAATCTTAACTGGGGCATAAAACACCATTAATCCAATCTAATCCAATGTATCTACAAGTTGCTCATAATGGTTAGTTTTACTGGCATCCTTGAAAAAAAAGTTTATAGAGATGTTTAAAGGTATCCATTAAAAATTATTTATTTACCGAGTATGGTAAGTAATTGACCTTGACCAAGAGAAGACCATAATAAGGTTAATTTAATAATATAAAATTTATGATTTGATTGGGTAATCCACAGTACATAAATATGACATCATTTGTATTTCTTAATTAGTTGTTGGGGAAAATTTGATTACAGTACTAAAACCATTATCAAATTATGTTATCATGTGGGAGACAATATTAAAAGTGTATAGCATTGTACAATAGTATTACTATAAAAGATTTAATGTTCAAAGGTTCATTTTGTGGCCAGAATGGAATATAGAAAAGTATGTATTTTACAACTTAATTAGTTATACAGTGAAACTTCCACAACCCAGAGTGTAAGAGACTTCCATTTTTATTTTGTGATAAAATTCAGATTGGAAACTTGATCAAATAATAATTTGGATACCCATGATTTCTGAGGAAATTATTTTTGTGTCATTGAAGTTCTACTGTATATCTCACTTGAGACCACTGTGTCCTTTTCTGTTGGTAGTAGAACTTTTTTATTTAACATGATGTGAAATAAACAAAATTTTTTTTCTTTTTGAAGTATAATTTGTTTTTATCTTCTGTAACATTTTTTGCTGTCTCTGATGTCAGAAATCTCTTTTTATTTCCTTACAGGCAGTTGTCTTAACTACTCCAAGAAACCTGAGATTTTATCAGTAATGCAAAAAAAAATAAAAATAAAGTAAATAAATAATAATAATAATAAGCAGTGTTTCCCATCTCCTGATTTTACATCAGCTTCATCAGAAATGGTTTTTAGTTAGAAATGAATTTTCAGATAATTTGTTTACATGACTGTAAAACTTATTAGATAGAAGTCACATGACATTATCTTGACTGAAAATGAATGTTTGCCTGGAGTTGTCTCCCTTTCTTAAAGTTTTACATCAAACCTTCATGTTCTGGCATCTTTCAAAAATTGGGAAGTGGGAAAAAGAAATCTTAAACTGCTATTTGTTATAATGATTTGAGAGTGATTTTACTGATCTATTTTCTTTCGAAAAGATCTGGACACAGCAATCCTTGTATGGAATTTCACTCATATTCACAAAAATCAATCCAATATTCACACCAGTGTACTGTTCTATTATTCCCAAATATCCAATTTCTGACACAGTGTGAGATTTTAAAAATTATGATACCAATAGAAAGCATGAAAATAAATGAAAATTCCTATTTGATAGAGAGAAAGTTTTTCTTATTTGGAAATTGATACTGAGGACTGGATTGGATGGAATTAATTGTGTTTTATGCCAAAGTCAAGATTTTTTTCACTCAAGTTTGTCATTTCTAGGGTGATGGATTGGTTACATAGATATAACATTCCAGTCACATTGTATAAACAGTAGTTGCTTCCAAGAAAATGGATAAAAGTGACATGCATGGAAAATTGGCAAATGAGCTGACAGACTTTTTCACACTTAGGCCTGCCCAAGTTGAATCAATATGCAATAGATAAATAAGAGCTTCTCCTTTAAGACAATTTACTATTAGTGTACATTCATGGATTTCATCTCCATGTACAACTGGTAATTGTAAACAGACCACTATGGAATCATTTGATAGAGTGCTTGCTTCTATATGGGAGGTATTAGGGTTCATACCCCAGTCAGGTCTGACCAAGACTTGAAAATTGGTAGTGACTGTTCTTTTGACAAGCACTCTGCATTTAGAAATGAAAGTCATGGGGTTCCCTAAGTGCACTGCGAAGATAAAATTTCTGCCACTTCACCTATAGCTTGTGATGTCTGGATATAACTGAAATACTTGACTGGGAAATAAAACAGAATTAAAATCAAAATTAAAATCTAGAAAAAACAGTTAAATGTCAGAGTTGTTTTTATATGTGAATATATTAATTTTATATGAAAAAAATCAATGCACTCTTTTTTATATTTAATATCAGTGGCACAATGATAGATTTTAATGTCTATTTAGTGGTTTTTTGAGCATTTCCTGGTATTTTGATATCCTTATTGTTTTTGATAGTAGCGAAGTGTAAACATGGGATATGCATTTTGTTCATTTGTTTCCTCATTAATTAATCACAAGCACACTCGTATCCAGTTTCTTTTCTCTACACATATTTCCTATTCATCTTATATTTAAATTTCAGTATAGGCATATAATAAAATTTTATTAACAAAGTGCACAGTAGTTGATTAAATGAAGAGAGTTATGTCCCCTGCTCTTCAGGATAGTCTTTACCAATATGCATTAGTTCATTAAATTTTCAACCTTTTTAATTAAAAAAAATACATATACATAACCATATACCTGTTTTACAACTTTACTAGTGTAGAAATAGGATATATATATATATATATATATATATATATATATACATGTGTGTGTATATATATATATGCCTGTAGCAGGTTTCAAGTCAAGAAGTCAAGATACTTCTTGTTTAAATATTTTTTGTGCCCATCTACATGACTCATGCATAATATTATCTACCATACTGCTTTTAGAATTGAACTGGTATAACATTTATAATGATATGCTATAAATTAATTATAAAAAATTTAGATAAAATTTAATTAAATATAGAATTATTTGATAAAATTTTCATAATTTAGACCTCACTTCATTGTGTATGTACAGAGTATGGTAATTAAAAAACAAAAAAATAATGTAATTAATATGAAATAAAATAAGTTGATAGTAATTATAAAAATAAGTTAATAGTAATTATAAAAATAAAATAATATGATATACAGAATGATAAATACCGTTCTAGGAATAGAACAATTACCAGTAAAACATTAATATTTTTAGTGGCACAGAAATAAAAGTATATTTATGAATTATTAAGAATAAAGGTCAAAAGTGTAATTGATGAATGATATGAAGTGTTAAAATGTTATAAACACTACATAAACATCGACATTTCCTTATAATAAAGATTTCATTATTCTAACAGCTTTTTATTTATCCCTGACTTACTCACTTATACAGACAGGAGACAATAAACATGTGTATTGCAGAAAAAATTGGATATTGTTTAGATTGTACATCATGCTGTTTCTTTAAGTTTTTTAACATTTTTTTTATCAAATTTCAGACAAAAAATTCTGATAAATTTCTTTATCATATGTGATAACTTAATGGATGTTGTATATATAAAAAATATTAACATTATAAAAAAAAATTCCAACAAAAAATTCTGAGGGATTTTTTTTATCATTTCATCATGTGATAACTTGGATATTTTACAAAAGAATATATTTACAGTATAAAGAAATATAGATTCAGATATACAAAATATTTTTGAGTGGGTGTGTATTAGGAAATTAAACATTGGATATTATTTAGACTGTTGGTGTAATGCAGTTTTGTAAATATTTTTTTCAAAAGTTCAAAAAGTATATTGGAAACAAATATTAACAGAAAATTATCAAGTTTAGAAGGATGTGTATTGCAGTTAATTAGATGTTTGTTTAGATTATAAAAAACCAGAAGAAATTAAAATTGACAAATAGATAAAGTTTACTGTTGCAGATGTAGATTTTTACAAAATAATTAGTGAAAGTTTATAAGGATTAGTATTGCTATAATATTTGATACTGTTAAAACCATACAAGAATCTGTTTCTCTAAAAGTTTTAATAATGAAAACTTTGATCAACAGGTTGTGTTCTGGCTTGTATCATGTAATATAAATATTATAATGTTTGTTCTCTGAGCATCAACTGTTATTTATCTGTGTTGATTTAAGATACAGTTAAACCTGTGGTAGCGGTCACTTGTGTAGAGCGGTCACCTATCAGTAACGGTCAGTCTGAAATGGTCCCTAACGTTTTTACTATATAATGAACCTCTGTAGAGCGGTCACCTGTCTGACGCGGTCAGCGGTCACCCTAACGGTCGCCAAATCGAAAAAAATTACCTGTGTACAACGGTCACTAATCCCATTCTCGGGAACATTTTTTGGGGGAAAACAGCCATAAAAATCCATTAAAAAAAATGGTAAAACTCAAGACATAATGATAAAAACTAATAAAAATAATTTTATCAATCCATGTGTGCTATGGAAAACTTGTAAATCGGGAAATAAAGATGTCTTACATAGAAGTCAGGACAGTAGTCATTTTTGCCGATTTCTTCTCAAATTTATAAAATTAACACTTGACAATAATTAATCCATTAATAAGAAGCTTATAATACAGTTAAACCTGTGGTAGCGGTCACTTGTGTAGAGCGGTCACCTGTCAGTAACGGTCAGTCTGAAATGGTCCCTAACGTTTTTACTATATAATGAACCTCTGTAGAGCGGTCACCTGTCTGACGCGGTCAGCGGTCACCCTAACGGTCGCCAAATCGAAAAAATTACCTGTGTACAACGGTCACTAATCCCATTCTCGGGAACATTTTTTGGGGGAAAACAGCCATAAAAATCCATTAAAAAAAATGGTAAAACTCAAGACATAATGATAAAAACTAATAAAAATAATTTTATCAATCCATGTGTGCTATGGAAAACTTGTAAATCGGGAAATAAAGATGTCTTACATAGAAGTCAGGACAGTAGTCATTTTTGCCGATTTCTTCTCAAATTTATAAAATTAACACTTGACAATAATTAATCCATTAATTAGAAGCTTATAATAATATCCTCTGAAAGATTGTTCATCAATTATCCACAATAAACTCTATATTAACGGTAACCTGTTACAGGTAAAGATTTAAACACTGTCAAAAAGTCGGCTATTCAAGGTGAAGTATTGATTTTTTTTTTATCACCTCTCAGTGGGGCTCACAAAGGGGTTAGGTTACCTGGACATGTATTACCGGTAAAAACAATTTTTTATATTTTATTAGTCCTCTTGTTTCTTAAATACAAGTTTTTTTCTTGTCAGTCATAATTATTTTTGAAGTGGAAGTTGTCCAGATTTTTTTTATTTTTATAAACAAAAAATTCCCCTTATTGGCAACCCTTCTAAAACTGAAAGTTGTCAGGACAACTTCTAGAAATGGGAGATGCAGATTATTAGCCTAGGGGTTTAGGTAGTGTAAGAATGGTACAAATGCCAATGCAGGGCTTTTTGAAGCTCACCTGATAAACTGGTTCTTTTCAGAAATAATTTGAAAAAGATATATGGATGCATAGAAAATTATATATTCAATAAATGACACAAAGCCAATAATTTTTCTTGCATTTTAAGAGTCCCTAAAATATTAAAATAAAAAAATTGTCCATTTTAATAATATACATTTATACTGGTGTTTTGTGCATTCGTTTTATAATTTTAAATTCGAGAAGTTGTATGTATAATGCAAATCAAGGGACATAACTGGTCTTTAGAATATCAACCCTGTCTGCAAAGGTCACCTGTCAACAAAGGCCACTTTTAGCCAGTCCCTCAAGTGGCCTTTGTAGACAGGTTTTACTGTATTATATAAAGTCCTGTTTAAATAGAAGAAAATTGATTGTTTTAAAATGAGAATATACTAGTGCTAAGTTACCACGGAGAAAAACGGCAGACTAGACATGTTATATATACAGGTGTATGATAGTTCATGTGTATATAGAAAATAATTTTATTTTTCTTTAACTGAATGCGTTTAAAGATTGTTTTTCTTGAAATTGTGTTTAAAATGTCCCGCAGGTGTTATAAAATGCAATTAAATAACAATTATTTATCATGAAGTAAAAACATATTCAGTTGCATTTTGAATTCTATTATGGACAACATATGATTGACATGGATTTCTGCGGTCTTGTTAATTTCCATTTCTATATTTAGGGACCTGTCATTTACAAACTGTCAAGAATATTATCTGACTAAGAATCGACATTGTACGTGTTGTCTATAAAGTTTTTTAGTCTTATGAAACAAATAAAAAAGACAAGTAGTTTTGTTTTCATCCCTGGAAAAATATGATTTTAAAATTTCAAAGATACAGAATTGAAATCTGGATTATTACCAAGGATCTTGTGAGTTTTACTTCAGGAGAAATAATATATAAATGATAAGTTCATTTGTGAAAAGAAAAAAAAATCTGAAAGGATATTTATATCAACTTTTGAAGGAAATCATCTTCATTGATTCAAAATTTGAAAAAAGCAAGATGGAATGGATTAAATGGTCTCAGAGTAGTATTTGCAGAAAAAATAAATATTGTGTGGTAAGTTTTTTGTAAATTGAAAGATAAATCTGTTTATCTCTTATAGGCAGGGGGCCTCTTTTGCAGAGTGGTATGTGCTTACACAGTGCCTATAGGCAGGGGGCCTCAGTGGCAGAGTGGTATGTGCTTACACAGTGCCTATAGGCAGGGGGCCTCAGTGGCAGAGTGGTATGTGCTTACACAGTGCCTATAGACAGGGGGCCTCAGTGGCAGAGTGGCATGTGATTACACAGTGCCTATAGACAGGGGGCCTCAGTGGCAGAATGGTATGTGCTTACACAGTGCCTATAGGCAGGGGACCTCATTGGCAGAGTGGTATGTGCTTACACAGTGCCTATAGGCAGGGGGCCTCAGTGGACAGAGTGGCATGTGCTTACACAGTGCCTCTCACTATGTTTGAAATCCACTACAGTAGAATCTAGTGTATGAAAGCTTATTAGTTTGCTTGCCTTAATCTGTTGTTTTCTCCAGGCATTAGTGGCAGAGTAGTATGTGCTAACACAGTGCCTAAAGGCAGGGGGCCTCATTGGCAGAGTGGCATGTGCTTACACAGTGTCTATAGGCAGGGGGCCTCATTGACAGAGTTGCATGTGCTTTCACAGTGCCTATAGGCAGGGGGCCTCAGTGGCAGAGTGGCATGTGCTTACACAGTGCCTCTCACTATGTTTGAAATCCACTAGAGTAGAATCTAGTGTATGAAAGCTTATTAGTTTGCTTGCCTAAATCTGTTGTTTTCTCCAGGCACTCTGGTTTCCTCCACCATCCCATAACTGACTGCCTCAGTAAAAGTGAAAGAATCATGACTGGGTCATAAAACGCCATTACTCCACTCATCCCTTACAGGGAATATTGGTGTCGCTGTGACAGAGTAGTGAGTGGTTTATGTGTTAGCCTTTCAGAGTGTTTCACTGCTGTGGGTTTGACCCCAGTTGATCACAATTAAAAGGCCTTTACCTTGTGGTAGGTCTTTGCTGGTTGGTTTGATACATGAATAATAGATGATTGGTCTGGGATGTTTATCTGTGAAATTGAGGTCAAATGTACTAGCAATTGAAAAGTTCTAAAAGTACAAACTAGCACAAAGCAGTTTAGAAATAATGCATAAAATTGTATATAAGAAAGAAACTTGTCTTGAAAATAGCTGAAATGTTGCTGATGTGATGTTAAACAACTTTCATTAAAAATGAATAGGGTTTATCCCTGTACCTCATGGCAATCCTTTATCTATGTACAAAATTATTTTTTCCATTTGATATAAAATAGCATAGCTTTATAATCAGAATGCTTTCTGTTATTAACTGTTGTGAAATACAGCTTGCAACAAATGTTGCTACCAGTCAAGTAATTGACTTTCTGATGTTTTTTCTGCATATTATTGACAGTTAATCATTATAATTTTTTCAGGCATTTTTTATATTGTCTAGTCAGTATACATGATATTGTCTGAATTTTTGTATTTTGCTCATTCATAATTGATTGGTTTTTGTCTGTTGTTTTATAATTTAATTCTGTATGTCAGTTTCAAATCATTTCTTTTTATGGGCCATGGTGCTCAAGTGGTATAGGCATTAGCCTTCAAACTCAAGAGTCAAGTTGTCTCACTACTGTGGGTCTGATCCCAGTCAGCTACAGGTTAGAAAGGTTTTCCTTAATGTAGGCCTTTACTGGTTGACTGGTACATGCACTAGTATAATGGACCAAGTGGTCTGCACTTTATCTGTGACAGTGTGGGTGAGTCTACTAGTGCTTGTACCAGGATATTGGACCAAGTGGCCTGCAGTGTTTATCTGTGACAGTGTGGACGAGTCTACTAGTGCTTTTATCAGTATAATGGACCAAGTGGTCTGCAGTGTTTATCTGTGACAGTGTGGATGAGTCTACTAGTGCTTGTACTAGTATAATGGACCAAGTGGTCTGTAGTGTTTATTTATGACAGTGTGGGAGAGTCTACTTAGTGCCTTTTATCCAGTATAATGGACCAAGTTGTCTGCTAGTGTTTATATGTGACAGTGTGGGTGAGTCTATTAGTGCCTGTACCAGTATAATGGACCAAGTGGTCCTGCAGTGTTTATCTGTGACAGTGTGGATGAGTCTACTTAGTGCTTGTACTAGTATAATGGACCAAGTGGTCTGCAGTGTTTATCTGTGACAGTGTGGGTGAGTCTACTAGTGCCTGTACCTAGTATAATGGACCAAGTGGTCTGCAGTGTTTATCTGTGACAGTGTGGGTGAGTCTACTAGTGCTTGTACCAGTATAATGGACCAAGTGGTCTGCAAGTGTTTATCTGTGACAGTGTGGGTGAGTCTACTAGTGCCTTGTACCTAGTATAATGGACCAAGTGGTCCTGCAGTGTTTATCTGTGACAGTGTGGGTGAGTCTACTAGTGCTTGTACCAGTATAATGGACCAAGTGGTCTGTCAGTGTTTATTTATGACAGTGTGGGTGAGTCTATTAGTGCCTGTACCAGTATAATGGACCAAGTGGCCTGCAGTGTTTATCTGTGACAGTGTGGGTGAGTCTATTAGTGCTTGTACCAGTATAATGGACCAAGTGGTCTGCAGTGTTTATCTGTGACAGTGTGGGTGAGTCTACTAGTGCTTGTACCAGTATAATGGACCAAGTGGCCTGCAGTGTTTATCTGTGACATTGCGGGTGAGTCTATTAGTGCCTGTACCAGTATAATGGACCAAGTGGTCTGCAGTGTTTATCTGTGACAGCGTGGATGAGTCTACTAGTGCTTGTACCAGTATAATGGACCAAGTGGTCTGCAGTGTTTATCTGTGACAGTGTGGATGAGTCTACTAGTGCTTGTACCAGTATAATGGACCAAGTGGTCTGCAAGTGTTTATCTGTGACATTGCGGGTGAGTCTACTAGTACACATGTACTCAGAAGTTTCTCATAAGTGTGCAGTAGCACAATGCAGATCAGAAACACTCACACATAATTAATCCTCCAAAAAAATAAAATATATTGTCTCATCATGAATAGCTGAAAAATTGCTGATGTGATGTAAAACAACATTCAACCAACCAACCAATTGGTTTGACTATTCTTTGTATATGGCCAACTAAACAATAATTGCCTGTGGAACAACTGTTTATCATGTAGAGTGTTTTACCTTTGTGATGTTATTGAGGACCAGAAAAGTCAGTTAAAGAATTATCAGATGGAATCATTTACTCGGAAGGTTATAATTGTAAAATATCATCCTGAAAACTCGTTATAGAACTAGTAAATGATCTAATTTTATGTGTCTTAAAGTAACATTTTCAAGTTTTAGAAAATACATCTCAGTTAGTGCTATAGGGGGCCTTGGTGGCCAAGTGGTCCATAGCATGTACATAGTACCTCATACTACTTAGTTTAAATCCAATTCTGGCAAATTGGATGCCCTAGTGGTCTGAATTGCTCATTTCCAGATCACAGTGTCTCTCATTACCTAGGTTTATATTGCTCTGGCAGATCGTATTGTGAGGAACATTGTCAGTTTGCTTTTCAAAGTTTGGTGGTTTTCTCTGGGTACTCCAGTTTCCTTCATCATCTCAGAACTGACCACCCTATTGTAAGTGAAAGAATCTTGACTAGGGCATTTAACACCATTACTTCCCTCCACCAGTGCTGTTACTAATTATTTGCATGATTACAGGTATTTAAACTATGAAAGTTTAAAAAGAGATTCCTTTGATATTTGGAAATTTTTTTTATTAGCATTCATTTTTAAGCATAGTTTGCAAGAAGTAAGTGTTCAGTCTAGGTAAAAGAACATGAAAAACTGAAACTTGTAAACTTTTGAAATTTTAAGAAATTTTTTCTTTATATATTTATTTAGTTATTTATACCTTAAAATTTTGCTTATTATTTTCATTGTGCATTCAGGAGGGTTTTTTTTCAGGCAAGCTCATATGGACCTCATTGAAGATTTTGCCATAACTGACCTAAATAATATTATATGATTGGTTGGTAAATGTAATGTTGTTTGACATCACATCAGCAATTTTTCAGCTATTCATGACAAGAGCAAGGTTATTATTCTCTGAATCAATCTAAGAACAGGCTTGTTCATGTGCAAGATGTGCAAGTGTATATTATTGCCTGTTGTTAACTAGGGCACACTCAGGACAACTTTTTCTTAAGGTGCTAGCTCAGTGTGCCACAAACAAGAATAAAACTACCCAACCCATTATTTTTGCACAAGTGAACCAGTCAGTGCTCCATCCTCCTTATGCTGAGTGCATATCTCTTACATTTTAAGAGTTATATATGACTTAGCCAGGGTTCAAACCCACATCCTCCGACTCTCAAGTGGACTCTATTGATATAAGCTATAGATATTTTTGGATGACAAATTTAAAGGAACTACTCTGCAAAGTTAATATTTTCGATCTTCACTCTTTTCACTTTTATTTATTTAAACAAATCAAGATTTATTATTTTAAGAATTTTACTCTGAGTACCATTTCAGATATATACCAAAAAAAAAAAAACCTTAAAGTACTTAAATGTTGATCAGCCCATAAGTTCTGTCAAACAATGATAAACACTTATAGTGTTTTTCTATGTATAATATTTTAGATAAAGTTCATTTCCTTTACTTGTGTATGAACTGTCGGACTTTAAACCACAATCAGTTTATCATCATATTTGTAAACTAAATGTTAGTACTTAGCTATATCGTGATAAAGTGACCACATCGGTCGGTTGGATAATGCAGTAATATCATCAACATTTGATTTAAATTTTACAGATTTTTATTCAGGTTAGTGCACATCTTATTTCTATTTCTCAAACTGAAGCTGTAGTTATCCAGTTGCATTAATGTAATTATGACAGTTGTGGCTTGAACTATTGTGAGTGATGTATGAGAAAAGGGTTTGAACCTCCAGTTTTATCTTTGGCTTGTTTACTAGTTAGCTAGTCTTGTCAATTTTATGTGATCAAGTTACAGTTCCAGTCTGTGCCGAGCCTATTGGCTGATAACAGTGCTTAACCTTGTGTCAGTGGTTCGAAGTAACCACAAAAACAAAAATACACCCAACCCTACCCAACCCCTGTCACCCTCATGAATTTGCTGCACTAACATCATGAATCTTCTTGACTAAAGCAATGTGATTAATTGTTTAGCTCAAGCATGCACCATGAACATCAGCTGTTGCTATCCTAGAATCATTAGTCTTGCAGACTGAGGCAATGTGAAGTCCTATATCTTGCCCAAGTGCATACCACCACTTTGATAGCTCAGTTGGTAGAGTGCTAGCTTCAAATGTGGGAGGTTGGGTTTGAACCCCAGCCAGGTCTGAACAAGACTTCAAATTTGGTAGGGACTCCTCTCTTGTCAAGCACTTGACATTTAGAAATAAAAGTCACTGGGTCCTTTGGAGGAGACCTTAAAAACTGATGCCCTGTGTCATGGCAGGCATGGCATGCTAGAGAACTCTCTCTGCACATTGCCATCTGTGCACTGCAAAAGTCAAAATTTCTTCAACTTCACATCTATCTGGTGATGTCTCAGTATAAGTAAAGTATTCTTGACTGGGACATCAAACCTCATTAAATCAATCAATCAAGTGCATACGATGTGTAACAGTATGATCTTGAGCTTTGTGACTGTTACCACTTGGCCCACATGCCTCTATAATGTGATAGATTGGTTTGTAAGCATAATTAATTTGTGTTATTGTTGATTAATGTGCTACCACTCAAATGCAACCAATTACGTTTTTTTCTATGTGACTTTTGTGGCCCATAATATTGTTGTAATTGATTTAATGGGTTTTACATCCCAGTCGAGAATGTTTCACTGATATCAAAATGTCACCATAATAAACTTTTACCTATGCAGTGCAATGGTGGCTTTTTTTTTTTTTTTTTTTTTTTTTTTTTTTTTTTTTGCAAGGTACTCAATAAAACTGTTTATTAATACGTAGTATTTATAGAGCCAACCAAAATAGAAACCCTCACTTCTCATTACTTTATTATATTGAATACCAGTATAATAAGATTCTTGCAGCATTCATATATAACTGATGCTGGTAACATCTCGATATAAGTGAAATAATCCTGACTAAGACTTAAAACATTAACTGCCTCAAATTCTTAATTTTCCTGCTTTAAACAGTTGTAAATATAAGTATAAAAGGTGTGTTATCAAACCACCCCATAAAAAGGCAATAGGTTATCTGTCCAAATGAATTAATTAGCAAATTTTGTTTTTGATTTTATCAAACTTACTACATGTATTCATTCAAGGATACATATGTAGATTGTTTATGAATGCAGGTTAAAAGAAACAAAAATGATTATTGGTTATATATCTGCCCTAATGCATTAATTAACACATTTACAAATAATTTTATCAAAGTTCAAACTACAAAAGTGAATTTAATGAAATATATTAATATATGTACTCTTAAAAATAGGTCTACTATCTACTAATGGCAGGTAAAAAGGAAAGTGTTTTTTTTATTTATGTACGGTATTTAGATATATCTTTTCTTATCTTTGGTTATCTGTCTAAAAACATTCAAAGGGATTGACACTTTTATATATATTATATATATATATATATATATATATATATATATATGTTTGTGTGTGTGTGTGTGTGTGTGTGTGTGTGTGTGTGTGTGTGTTTGTGTGTGTGTGTGTTTGTGTGTGTGTGTGTGTGTGTGTGTGTGTGTGTGTGTGTGTGTGTGATAATCAAAATTAGTTTCTAAAAAGAAAATATTTGATAAGCATTTTTAAATACAAATGATAAATATTGTTTGATTGTACATTGGAAGGTTGTGTAAATATTTGCTTAAGCAACATGACACTGATACCACTCTATTTTAACCCAATACACAAAATTTAATCTCCACACCCTTGTTTATCAATTAAAACTGCAAGATTGATATGATTTAATTCCTATAATAACCTCAAACCCCCCACCCAAGCCCCAGCCTAATCCTCTGACCCAAAACTCCAATGTTAGATGATGGAAAAAACAACAATATTCTTAAGACATTATTCAGTCATTTATATAAAAAATTCAATTTACATTAAAATTTTAGTGTAGAGTACAAACTTTTTTTAGCAGAATTTTGTCAGTGAGTACTTGGGACTGTAATTCTTACTTATCACACTTGTGATTGTAAATGACACTTAAATAGTACTTATACAGTTTAAGTAGGCTACACTGTTAGTCTCAGATTAATTTTATGTCCATTTACCAATAAAAGGTAGCTTTTATTTTGGTTTTAATGTAAAGATTGTTTGATCATTCATATCAGTTATATGACCAAGTTTTGTCTTTATTGTTCTATTATTGAGGTTAATAGAGGTCATTAAATCCACTGTCCAGAGTTTATTGTTTACATGGTTTTGTTTATATTTTCACTCCATTTAACACACTTTTTTTCATCCCATTAGTTTTCCAGACATTTTTCCTAAATGCTTGGAGATACTGAACTCAGATTTGGTATATGAGTCTACCATCATGACTTACAGACCATGTTTGAATTTTGTTCTTGTTCAATGATTTTTGGTGAAATTATGGGACTTGGACTTATCTTACATGTGGACTTTATTGTTTACATGGTTTTGTTTTTGTTTTCACACAGTTTTACACATATTTTCTTACACCATAAGTTTTCCAGACATTTTTCCTAAATGCTTGGAGATACTGAACTCAAATTTGGTATATGAGTCTACCATCATGACTTACAGACCATGTTTGAATTTTGTTCTTGTTCAATGATTTTTGGTGAAATTATGGGACTTGGACTTATCTTACATGTGGACTTTATTGTTTACATGGTTTTGTTTTTGTTTTCACTCTGCTTAACACACTTTTTTTAAACCATAAGTTTTCCAGACATTTTTCCTAAATGCTTGGAGATACTGAACTCAAATTTGGTATATAAGTCTACCATCATAAGGTACAGACCATGTTTGAATTTTGTTCTTGGTCACTGATTTTTGGTGAAATTATGGGACTTGGACTTATCTTACATGTGGACTTTATTGTTTACATGGTTTTGTTTTTGTTTTCACTCTGCTTAACACACTCTTTTTAAACCATAAGTTTTCCAGACATTTTTCCTAAATGCTTGGAGATACTGAACTCAAATTTGGTATATGAGTCTACCATCATAAGTTACAGACCATGTTTGAATTTTGTTCTTGGTCACTGATTTTTGGTGAAATTATGGGACTTGGACTTATCTTACATATAGAATATGTACTTGCAACTTGGCTTGTGCATCTTGGTACCTGTGGATTTTTTTTTATAGTTCTTTAGTAAAGTTTTAAAATTGCTGCTGAAACAGACAGAAATTTTGATTGATTTAAAATAAAAACAAAATCTTGGATTTTGAAGAAATACATTGTTAAATCTGAGATAACTATTCTACTCAGGTCAAAATTTTTTCAAGTCAGTCAAAAAATTCAATTCTTGTATGTCATTAGACTGAAATTTTAAATATTGTGTTCTTACTTGGCACTCAGCATTAGAAGAGTACAGAGTATTGATTAGTTCATCCAGTTCCAGGAAAATGGACAGGGATAGTGGTATGTTTATCTGCAGCATACTGTCTCAGTGAGCTAGCACCTTACCAAAATGTCCTCCAGAGTGTGTGCTAGTACACAAAAGGCAATACTGCACACTGGCACATCGCATGCATATAAATTTGTTATTAGGTTCATAGAGATTAATACCCTTACTCTCACCATGATTAGCAGAAAAATTACTGATGCGATGTTAAACAACATTTAAACAACATTATTCTTGTATTCATTATATATATATATGTACTAATTAAGAAACATTAAGGGTTATATTGATCTATATTAGCATTTGATAAATGCATTATTTATCTTTGTTTTGAGGGGTGATGATTGGATATTGATAGCATAATTTACATAAGGAGTTACATGGAGCCAAGGAGTTTAGTAGAACATGGTCATTAGAATGTAAATTAAGTCACCACAGATATATCATTAATGAATATTTCATGAGCAATCATTTGTAGCCATTAAACATGAAATTTGAGTACAGTATTTCATTAAAATTAATACATTTACTGGTATATATATTGCAGAATGAAATATGGAAAGTCAAGCTTAGTAATATGTCATGTTGTAACAGGCGCCTAGCTTACTATGAGGCAACCGAAGATTGCCTTGGTAGAAATCAGATCATATTTTTTTTATTTGTCAGAGAAACATGAAGAAAAGATAAAAGGATAAAAAAATGATTTATAGTGAACAAATATAAAATTATATTTTGTCCTTTGTAGTGCAGACTTGATTATACAAACAGTCTTGGCGTGTATCAGGCTCAGGTGTCTCCGGAATCCATCATTTAATGCCATTTTTTTTTCAATTAATTCTGAAGGAACATGTGCCTTGGACCCTCTAGATTTGAAACAACTTTGGTGCTTATATTGTTTGCCTCAGTTTTAATTGGTTCCTATCCACACTCCTGTGTATGAACCAGAGAAACCAAAAAAAAAACACAAGAAGAATGAACAAGTAAAAAAAAACAAAACATGTTATGACAGCAAGCTCAGTTAGTAGAGCCTATGCATAACTGACCTTACAGAATTGAATTTCAATGTTTTGACAAGAAGTCATTATTTCCCAGAGCCCTAACATTGGTTTTTACTTCAACAAAGAATAAAACTATATATATTTCAAGTTTACAACTATGATCATCTTTGCTAGATTCAAATCTTGTCCAAGTCATAAAAATTGACATTAAAAATTTCATTTACACAAATGCTTATATAGTTTATTATGTCTCAGAACTATAATCCTTGTAATTAGCCATGCAATTGAAATTTGTATTTCACCAGTATATATAATATTAATATTCTACTGAGATAATGATGTCATTCTATTGTTGTAACATGAAATAATATCACATTTCGTGTGACATATTGTTTGTGTGTATTACCCACATTTTGACCTTTTTCTTTTAGCGACGAACAAACTTTCTCTTACAGAAACAACACTTTCTAAGAAAAGAATGATATATTTCTGTTGACATGAAATTAAATTTATTAAACTCATTGAAATGTATATTCAACTAAAATGATGGTGTGTAGGTTCAGGATCACAGTACCTAATCCGGGTTCAAGGTTCAGATCCAAATCTGACAGATCCTAGTGTGAAAAAGTTTATCAGTTCACTTGCCAAGGGTCTGTGGCTTTCTCCCGGTACTCCAGTTTCCTCCGTGAGAGTATATTAAGTTAGATTGATTTCTTCTATATTGTCATTACATTGTATCCATAACAACATGCAACATGTGACTGTTGATATGTTATTTGATAAAAATAAAAAATCCTTCAATTTTGATAAAAAGTAGATAAATGTAACTAAAGTTTGCATAATACAATTGATTTTCTTTTTATATGTAAAATATATATGTATAAAGTTATGCAATTTAAACTGATGATATATCCGACGTAATACATGTTTTATAAAACTGCTCTTACTAATGAATTAGATGATGTAAATTTTGTTAAATAACCTATGGTACTGTTATAGAAAACTAATGCTATTCAAAAACTACTGTTTATAGGAAATTATTGTTTTTGTCCCTTTAAATGAGAAAAGGAAGAAATTAAGCCTTTCGTGAATAGTTTTTTTTTTTTTTTTTTTTTTTTTTTTTTTTTTTTTTTTTTTTGATGTATTTCACATGCATTTTCAAAAGTTGCCCAATTCACACAATTAATATCCAAAAAATCATTACTTCTCTGTATTCTGAATTCTCTCCAAAATGTTGGTAATTGGCACTGACTATTATTGAATGATACAAAAAATAAAAGTACCCTAACACATGTATATTGAAATGACAGTAAGAGCACTACTCTGTAAGCATATACTGTGAACTACTTGTTCACCGAGCTTCCAATAGATATAAGGCCTTACTGTACAATGTGTACTTGTACTTTTATGATTGGACATTGGTGTTTGGTTGATACACAAAATGTTAATAGATGTATAGATGTAGGCTTATTGTAAGATGCTTTTATAGTTAATAAGAATTTTCCATAAAAGAGATTAAAAGAATTCGATTATGACATTGCAGACTGGGTTATGAAGTAAAATGCATTATTGAAGTCTACTTCTGGTACTAAAGCATTCTCAATGTCGTGAGATTGTGAGATCGTGAGATCAAAATCTCCAAAATAAGTGTAAGAGTAATGGTCAAGCAGTACATGGGCAGATATGCAAAGTGATACTAACTGGCTTTCAAAGTTAAGGGTTATGGGTTGGAACCTCACCTGGGACTTTGAAATTTTTTATTTTCATCTCCTGTCTATGCTATAACTGTAAAACAAATAATTAATAAAGTGGTCTGTGAGATAATACTCAAAGCCAGGGTCATCTGTCCCAGCATATAATAAAAGTCTCATTAGAGATTAGGAAAGTAGGTCACTGTGACTGTTATATAGAACCTTACAACTAGAAGCAATCAAAATATGTACATATTCATGTGTTAATGATCTACATTTTATTTATAGCAATTTCTGATGTGGAAAAATCGGGGATCAGTTGGAGCTGATTTAGACCATCTTGAAGCTGAACGAGCAATCACAACAGACCCCAACGATAACAGAAAACGTCGTACTCTTCAATTATTCAAACAAAATGGTTCATGGGGATTCACTTTGCAGGTAATTTTTAAATTTAAGATCTAGGAAACCCCATACCCTCACACTAGAATCTGCTCAAAGGGTCCGGTATTTGAACTAAGGCACTAAGAAGCATTGTGACTCCATAGGCCTTAACGTCAGACCATTTTATTACTGAACACATCTTTTTCTATGTACTCAAATTAACAGTTACAATTCAGTCACAATACCTGAAATAATTCTATATTTGCATGTACATGTATTTGCTTCAATTATGATGAAGCATTTCATATTAAGAAATACAAGGGGGTTTAAACAAATCAAGAAACAAGATACTGTATTTATTTTGGCTGTTTATTAATATTGGCAGTTTTGACATTAATTTCATTTCAGCCAACATTAATACAGTTCAGTGTTAATGTTAGCTCACCTGTTTAAGGGGAAACAAATGAGAGGGCAAATATAAATATATGCTTAATATTTGAAACCCTTAGGAGTGCCAAATATAATACATGCTTATAAAAATACTTATACAGTAAAGTAATCTTAATCTTGTTACTTATTTTTTCAAAGAATGATTTGAAAAACTTTGATTATTTCCACCTTTAGAGGTGAAGTGGCAAAATGATGTTTTACGGCTCACTTCAAATTCTTTAACTTATTTTCTGACTGTCATTTCTTGTAAAGGAATCATGAGTTTTCCAAGGAAACCATCCTGTTAGCCAGTCAACTGGCAACTTTCTTATATTAAGATCTGCCAAAATAGCGTTTAAACTCTAATCAAGGGAAAACTATATGATAATTATTTGGTAGATTTTGAATTTGATTTGGTTGTTAGACTAAAAGTAGTTGTGAAACATGTTTACATAAAGCTCTTTAATCTGCATACAGTTTTTAACCAGATTAGGATATATTTCAGACTTATGGTGTACGGCACAAGAAAACACAAGAAATTGATATAATGACCTACGTTGATTATGTAGATATCCATGGCTCAGCCTACGTGGCAGGATTGAGAAAAGGTTGGTGAATCAGGAAAATGTTTGATGTTTGTTGTGTATAATTTTGCATCAGCAACCTTCAAGTCATTTACAATATTTTCTTCTCTCGTTCTCTCTCTCTCTCTCTCTCTCTCTCTCTCTCTCTCTCTCTCTATATATATATATAAATATATATATATATATAAATATATATATATATATATATATATATATATATATATATATATATATATATATATATGTGTGTGTGTGTGTGTGTGTGTGTGTGTGTGTGTGTGTGTGTGTGTGTACATTACCATGTACTGCATCAGTTCATTCAGATGACTCTGATATGCTTGAGATATCAGTACATCGATTGGTTGGTTGGTAATGCAATTGTTTACAGTTGTACATGTATTGTATCAGCAATTTTCATCTATACATGACAAAAAAAAATTTATTAATTTCTAAAGATTAATATTAATTGGTTTGCCACAGACAATCATACCACTTCCCAAGTCACATTATCATGGTGTGGTAGGAAATCAGTTGATACTCTGTCCCAATGCCAGTAGGCACTTATGTTTAATTATCTCTGCTGCTGCTGCGGGGATTTAAAATGCCAATTTGGCAATTTTTTGAAACTACAGATAAACATTTTTTTTTACAAAATACAAATATGATAGAATTGAAGCAATCTTCAAAATGACAAAAAATGAATATCTTTAAACTTAAGAAAGTTTTTAAAAAAATTGCCTGATTTTAGGTAATGAATGGTTGTGAAACTGGGGCCTTTTTGTTTTTAAGTTATATGACAAAGATTTTTATATGTTAAATCTTTTGTATTTAGGTGATGTAATTATTTCAGTAAATGGCAAAGGTGTAGAACTTGCCACACATCAGGAACTTGTAAATAGGATAAAAAGTTGTGGAGAATCCATGAGGTAAACCTGAAATGATGTACATATAAAAATGTAAATTTGGAATTACTAATTTTCTGTTGTTTGTACAGTGTACTGACTATGATGTCTCTACCCGTACTAAAAACGAGTTCATTCAACATATCCGGTCGATCAATTTTGCCCATGGGGCATATTCCAGTTATTTGCATATTCTGGTTAATTGCATAAAATTTTCTGTCAGACAGACTGTGCATTCAAGCGGAATCTACTGTACTATTAAGTACATGTACAAATGTACTAAGGGACTGAAAATGTTATTTTAGGTACCAACCAATATGACCGTAGAACTTTAATATTTTGAAGTGCATCAGTTAAACCAGTTGATACTCTATTTTCTTTATGTAAAGCACCAGACAAGGAAGCAGTGTCTCAAAATTTAAAGCCCCATTTTTGACCTTCCTTGAGGTTTGAACCCACAACCTCAACCCTTGAACTCTTGAGACAGAGTCTTTACCTATGTCACTGAGGTGGACTGAAACATGAGTATCAATGTCAATAATGTCAACAATGTCAAGTTTTTAAGTACCAGAAGATGTACACTAACAATGTGGGGACATTCAGACAAACAGACAATAACATTTTTATGTTAAAATTTATAAAGAAAAAAAAAGAGGTTTTGGTCATGGACTAAGATATTTGTGTTTTATTTATTATTATTATAATGTATGGGTGGAAAAAGTTCTGCAACGGAGATAATTAACGGTATCTACTTAGCTTTCATTTTTCCGTCCTTTATTTAAGGTTGGTAGTTCTGTTTGAAGATTGCTGTAAAAAAGTTGAGCTGTATGACCGCATGATTAAATTAAAGGTAAGTCATATTATAAACATACTGCCATGGTTCTGGGTGTTATAGTGGATTATTCCATGATGGAAAAAAATTAACACCCAGAACCAAAGGTAGCATTTTTTTTTTTTTTAATTATATTTCATGTCTTTTCAGCTTCAGCACTGTAATCCTGTACTTATTTCAGCTATAAGAAATATTGAGAAACCCCATGGTTTGATTGCTTTTTGTATACAATGTTGTCTGTTGTACGTTTTGTAAGTGAGGGCGGTAGTTTTTCATTAACATCTGTGGTCAATATTACCCTCCAATTGTTCAGGAGGAGTGTGGCTTTATTAACATTACCACTTCAGTTATAAGAATTGGTAAAATTATACCAGATTAACTCCCTGCATTTGACCAATCAAAATAGAGAAATTTATATGAAATATAATAAAAAAAAGATAAACATGAAAATTAGTACATTTAGTATATGTTTATAGCTGAATAGCATGTGCTTGCTTGGCAATACCTAGAGCAACAGAAAAGAATAAACAACAATAATTTTACTAACTTAAAAAGGGCACAGGTAAATACTTCTTGTAACTGCTGATTATAAAAATCCTTACTTTGAGTAGAAAGAAGTAATGACCCAAGTCAAGATTCTGAATCAAAGTGGTCAGTCCTTGTTTAGTGGGGGAGTTATGAGTATCCAGAGAAAACTATACCTAAAATAAACTTACAAACTCTATCACTAAATTTTTTCCCCAAATAAATAAAAATTGATTTACAGAAAAGGTGGATGTTTTATCACAAATCAATGAAATGTAATGATAAAAATGTTGTTTTTCTTCCTTGAAAAAATTGTAGTAAATTTTTACTTGTGAATTTTGAATGGCTTTCTGCATACTAGTGCCACATGTTTGCCTTTATAATTTAGAAGGAGTATTATTTCAATGAGATATGGAACCTAATAATTTGCCATTTTTTTGTAAAAAAATGTAATTAAAGGAATTTATAAAATAAGTCATTTTTCTATAAGATTCCATTAATCACCTGGTATCTGCCAAACTCCATTAACACACACACACACACACACACACACACACACACACACACACACATTTATTTATTTAGTTTTTATTTAAATTTACAGGACATCCTGTCTTATAAAGTTGATGAACTCAAGGCACTTGAAATGCAAGAAAGAGAAATTATGAATGGTACAGTATATATGTTATTCTATTTATAAAGGGATTTGGTGGCCAATTGGTCTATGGAACACTGTTATAGGTGGCAGTGCTTCTTTGGTCACCCTTGGTTACAAATCCTGATCATCCAGATAGTGTGAGTATTTTTGTCAGTCTGGTTTTCTCCACCACCAAAGAACTGACCACCTAAATGCAGGGAAAAAATTTTGAATAGGGCATAAAACTCCATTTTACTATTCTACTCAAAGTTAGGATGTGGTTTTTATTATAAACTAACTCATGGAGCTTTTAATGCAACAAAAGGATGTCCAAATTCAATAATGATTTTGTTGTATTACTCATGCAGTAATAAATTACCAAGTACTTTAAGATTCCTTTTTACCTATCAATAACTGTTAGTGTTATTCTGTTAATACAGCTTTTAAAGGTTAAATGATAAACAATTTAGACATACAGTAAATAGTTGTCTACTTAAAATTTGGCGACCAATTTTGTTAACACCTTCAATCTAACTCATCCAGACTGACAATTTTATTCCACACCGAATATATCCATGATAGGGTGTATTATGGCTTCATGTCTATCACTGTCAAAAAACTGTTCAGAGTTAATGCTAAAATCCTCTGTTAGTACAGTTTTTTACATGCTTGGTGATTTGAAGTTGTAATTGAAAAATCTATCAGTTAATGCTTATTTACTAGTTATCTTGTAATTTACAGGTATATGTGTAGCACGTGGATTAAATCGAGAAGACGTATTTCGTCAGAGTATTTACAGTAACAAATCTTCCTTGAATAGCTGGGACGATATAAGTCTTATTAGTTCTCCTCAGATGTTACGCAATCAAACAAAATCATGGGCTACAAATTCAGGAAGTAGTGATAACATCACATTAAAGAGTTCCAATGAAGGGGAAGATAACTCTATTGAAGAATCATTAAATTTTGATGATAGTTATATTGATATAACATATGCTGATTCTGACAGTGATAGTGGAGCATGTATGAATGATAGTGTTTTTGAAATAAACCAATCAAAAAACAAAATAGATGAAAATAGGGAAAAAGAAGAGATTAAGATGAATATAAAATTGAATGTGTTAAAAAACAAAAGTGTTCTTGCTGATAGTAAATCCATTAACAGTATCGGTTCGTGTGAGATAGATGTGTTGAAAACTGAAGAAGAACAACAAATTTCTCAATGTGATATAAATTCTGATATCCAGGATAGGCTAAATTGTGATTTAACAATAAAAAACATAGAAACCAATTCAAGTGATACAGATATAGGAATGAATACAAGTGATTCAGATGTGGTTTTAGACGAAGATACCTTATCAAAAATATCGGTATCAGAACAAAAAGAAAATATTTGTAATGAAGATGTTATTCCGTTTCTATCCCTTGATCAAGTTTACATAAATACTACTGATGAACACACAAAATTATGACAAAATTTTTATTCAGTATTTGATTCTAACAGTGCCATCAAGGTTTTCAGAACTGCCATATTGTGTCTTTTTATCCCAAAATGCTAGTGTGGAACTGCAATATTTTCATGTTTATAAAATTATTTTTTATACATTGCACTTCTTATTTTACCATTGTTTTAAAAAATATATTAATGTTACAAAAAAAGCTTTTCCATATTGGCCTGGCCAAATATCTTGGTGAATTTTTTTAATGTCTTTGTTGACATCATTGCCATTATTTGCCATGGTGGATAAGCAGAGAGGGAGACATGAGTAAAACTTTTCTGTTGTCATCTGTTGTGCCAACGGGCTGAATTGAATGAATGGTCAAGGCATTAGCTTTCAAACTTTATGCATCTCACCACCTTCTTTAACCCAGGTCAATGACGACTGAAAAAGATTTTCCTTGTGGTAATACCTTTATTGGTGGCTCAATACCAGTATAGTGGATTGAGTAGTCTGCAATGTTTATCTGCTTCATTGTGGGCAAGTGTACTACCATCTTAAGGTTGCCATAAGTGCACACTATAAGTACAATGCAAATCAGAAATACTCAAGCACCACATAAACTTGTGTTAGGATTAATCCTTGAAATTAAAATTGTCTCTATATGAACCACTAAAAATTGCTAATGTGGTGTAAAACATCATTCAACAAACCAATTTGTTTATAATGGGGACATTTATTCCATGCTTTGTTTCTTGACTGAATTTATGTAACCAGCGAAGACGAAATTACAAGACCTAATTCCAAAGTCAATCTTGTTATCTCAATTTCAGGAAAGTTTACTACCCTAATCACTTATACTTTATATCATTGAAAATATTGCAAGTCTGCACAATGCATATGTGGAATAGTCCATATCACCCAATCTGAATGATTATTTTCATAGTTGCACAAATCATACATTATTGAAAAGATTTTTTCTCTAAAAAATATATATATAAAACATAAAATGTGTACCATATTATTTCAAGAAAATGTGTACTGTGTGTGTTGAGAATTGTAAAAGCTGATTTAGGAATTCGAAATTATCATGGAAAATATTAAAGATTTCAAATAAAAAGTTTGTTACTTTTCATTAACGTGCATCTAGATGTAATTGAACATTGCTATGCAATTCTTCCATTACCAATTACCGGTACCCTAGAATATTGTCTGTATATACAAAAATGTTGTCTATATTGCATGATGTTCATATGTTGAAAAATCAGGCACAAGTTTCACAATTATTTCTAGACTTAGATTGTCCTTATCTTAAATCTGGCAAATTTGAAATCTTAATAATTCTATTAGTTGTTAAGATACACAGTTATATAAGGTGTCATTTTGAAAATGAGTGCAAGCTTATCAAAAATGTTTACACTAAGTTCCAAAAGAGATTGCCAAATTTGCAAAATTTTAGAAAAGGAAAATCTTAGTTAAGGAATGATTGTGAAACTGAGACCATGCAAATGAAGTTTATTTTTGTATATTTGTAATGGAGTATATCACCAAACACATTACATTACTCTATGTAAGCAACATTTTAAATTCCAACATTTTGTTCTCTGTGATATCTCATCATAACTGAGGGATGACCATTGTGATTTTCAGTTATGATTAGGTTCAGTTAAATGAAAAAATACCACATTTTATCAGATTTTTCTTTTATTTCACACTAGAAGTATACAGTTACTTTTCTTATCATGTATTCATCAACACCATATGTTCAGGTGTTGCGAAGATATGTGTAAACTAGTTAAACCCAGTTAATTGCATTTAATTTTGAATCACAGAGGCTATAGGATTAACTGGGTCTGACTGTATTACAAATTACACAAATAATTAACATCTATGTAAAATATTTCATGTAATCAGTTATAGATGCATGGTGCATAAACCATATAATACCATTCGTATGGAAGATAATTGCCTCTGTTGACGATGTAGAATGTTCAATTTTAATTACAGAAATATGATAATTTTTAAACTGGAAAGAGATATTACAGAGTATACCATGGTTCATTTGTTTATGTGTTCTGGTCACTTTAATTAAGGACATAAAATGCTTTATGTAAAAATTTTCATATAAATTCATCTACAGTGTCATTTCCAGAAATCAGACATTTTTATGACTTAGTTCAGAGCATCTTCCAAACATTTAACTATATTCAGATCTCTGTAAAGTAGATGGAGTGCATCATGTTATTGAGGAAGTCTTCAGATTTTCCAAAATTTGTTTACCTTAGTAACGCTGATGTGCTAGGAACTCATGCAGGTCTGTTGAAGAAAACTGGTTTTCTGGTTTTATTTCTGCTATGGTTAGTGCCATATTTTTACTTTGGTGTGGGAGATCTTAATTGATTGATCATTTTTCATTGTTAGATATGGTGTGTTTGAATAATCTCATAAGCTCGAAATTTATGTTCTGCATTACATTAAATCTACCGACAGAATTGGGTGCAGTTTATAAAAATATCAGGGTGGGAATGATGTTTGAATTGTGTTATGATCATACAAGATATGTATCAACATATATCTTTTATCAGTTTTATAAGTACTAATAATGCAGGTATCATTATCAGCTATTTATCATTAAGGTGATAATACAGGTGATAAAACACCAGGAGGTATAGATAAGCATGCAATACTGACAATTTATCTTTCGGGTTTTTATCTGTCCAAAAACAGTTTTATTTAGATAGAATCAATTGTTCATAAATTGTTAAATTTTCATATTTATTTTTGTTGATGTCTCACTTTTGATATATTATAATCTATTAATATTGCATTGATCCAACCCAAAATATTATCAAGCAAAAAAATTCCTCTGATTGGCTGAAACATTTTAAAAATCCTAGTCACTTGGGTGATTGCATCAAGAGATATCACATGATCTCTAGATAGATATAAATAGACATTTAAATATTTATGTTACATCTTTGATCTGCTGAATAATGATTATTAAGACCTTTTATACAACCTAGAAATCAACATTTTACCTAGATCAGGAAGTTATTGTATGTACCCAGTAAACTTTTATCACATTATCAGAGTACATACATTTCCTGGTATATGATCCTAAATAAAATGTTGGCAAATTACGGTAACCTTATAAATGATTGATGAACTTTATTTTTACAACTTTTTTTACATAAAAAAATTTATTTCTTCATTTGGGTTTAGAAAGGCTTTGTGGCCAAGTGGTCTAAAGCATGTGGTTATGTATCATATTGCCTATGTTCACTTGAGCAGATCCTAGTGTGAAAAAGTTGTCAGCTTGCTTGTTGGTTTATTCCAATCATTCTTATTTCCCCTACCATCCAAGAACTGAGAGTCTTACCATAAGTAAATAAAACCTTGACAGGTTTGTAAAACACTAGATCTTACTCCATTTCAGTTGGATTTTTGAATCACATTTTATTTTCTGGAAAAAATTTCATTAATCTTGGGAATTTAAAAAGGAGCACTTTCCATATACAATTGAAACAAATGACTTCTATTCAAAAATATAAGGGGGTAATGTTACAAATTTGAATCCCCGTGTTTTCAGCTTAGCTGAATGAGTTTGATCCTAGATACTTACATTGAAATGTGCTTATGAAAGCTTTGGTAATTTGTGTCTTTAAATGTATTGGTGTTTTCACATATCTTTTTTTTAAATATAAATATAATACTCATGATGGTACCTTGTATACTCAAAATTTTAAATAATTTTATGTGTGAATAAAAAAACACTAATTGATTTTTTTACAAATTACTGATATGTAAATAATGTGTAAAAATGTATGCAAAATCTTAAATAGAATTTATTTTGAAATTGCAAAAGCTTAAAAGGTTAAAATAATATGGAGCGGAGATCCTCTTTGTTAGATTGAAGTAAAGTTCAAATAATTCTTTAGTTGCTATCAGAGATTAAAAGCCATATTGTTTTGGCTGTTAGCTCATTCCACAGCTGGACAACATAGTATGTGTATTTCAGCAAGATGTGATTTACTGTAATAATATAAATACATTACATGTATTAACTTTCATGATTTGTTTTATCGGGGGATTTTCACAGGTATTAATTTTCATGGTTCTGTGATTATTATATCATAAATCTTATTTGGATATAATGTTTAATGTTGGCTTAGTTTTGCAGTTGAATGGTGGCAACAAAAAAAGAAAACAAAAAAACATTCATATGCAAAAAATACATGTATTTTGTGCCTGTAATATAGGTATTTTACATACCTCAGAGTCCTAATTGGTATAGGATTTGCTGGCAGAAATTCTAAGGAACTGGACATGAACACAAGCCAGCTTAACAAGGACTGGACTTTGTTAATCAGGCATGTGTTTATGTCCATGAACAGAGAAACCAATTTCCAAAGTAATGACCACATGCCTCAATAACAAGGACCAGTTTCTCTATCCAAGGAAATTATCACAATCCTATTTAAGACTAAGATAGACTCTAGCTTCAGGTAGTTGTCATATTTAAGTTAATACTCATTGAGAATCACTGTAGTTATGAAGAAAAATAATGGGAAGTGAGGGGGTAATGCTTTAGGGTAGGTTGACCAAACAGAAACTATTCAGTTAATGACTATGTATATAATTTAGTTGAAAATTAACTCACTTGGAGCTGGTCTCTTGGTTAGAATACTTATTAAGGAAAAAATTAACAAGTTTCTCATATCAGAGAATTTAATTTATGCAAATGTAGGCTCAATATGTGATTTATAACAAAGTACTTTGTGTTGCTAAATGAAATCTATCTATAGTCTTAGGTCTATGTTTTCAAATGTGAAATGTATTTATAGATGTTTGAATAAAAGTTTTAAAACTACTGAACATGAATGCCTGATCATCTCTCTCTCTCTTTTTCTTTTGCACTATTCCAACGTCCAATGAAATGATCAAACAATTATATTATGTGACGTTAGTGGATGCATTCTAAACATTTTGTTCACTAAAATTCCAGACACATATAAAATCTAAAATTTTAGCATATATTTTACATGATACCAATACAATCAAACTTCAATGGATTGATAAGTAAATAATTATGCATTGTGGATTGATGAGTACTGGTATCCATAGTAACAATAAACATGGCTAGAAATCTGCTGGTCAGATTTAACGGTGCTGGTTCAGTGTCACGTTTATTTGTTTTGTAAGATTTTAGTAATTGTATAAAAAATTTGTTTATTACTCTAAAGATTTTTAGCAGTAAATTTTCATTTTAGAATAAATGTATTAAAAAAGAAACAATAATTTAATACACTTTAGCTTTTATGTAAGAATTACGGTTCCCCCTAAATTTTTTGCTACACTAATTGTATTTTTTAAAAAAAAAAAAAAATTATTATACATGTATATAAAATTGAGATTGTAAAGCAATGTGTTGATTTTGGGACCATCTTTCAAACCAACAAAATTTTACTTTATGTAAATTTAATTTCATATTGTTATTATAATTATTATATCATCATCATTATACGGAGGGGGTTGTACATTTTGTACCATTAAACATATTGTTAATTGTGATCATTTTTTGTTAACATAGCAAATTTTCACCAAAACAGTTTGAAATAAAGTAAATTGTGTTTAATATTTTAAAAATTCCTGTCTTTTTTAAACCCCCTGTAAACAAGATTCATTTTTTAGTTTGGGCAAAAAATGTTTTTATTTTACTGTACAAATAGATTAATCTTGTTTACCATAATTCATAAATGTTCAAGTTTTGTCCAATCATCATTAAAACATGTTTAAAACTTATTCAGTCATCATTTATAAATGTTCAGTTATTTCCAGTCTTTACTCATAATGTCTCCATTTTGTCCCATCAACATTGATGTATGTCTCCATTTTGTCCAATCACAATTCATTCCCAAGTTTTGTCTAATTAACATTGATGTATGTCCCAATATTGTCCCATCATCATTCATATATATCCCAAGTTTTGTCCAATCACCATTCATACATATCCCAATATTGTCCCATCATCATTCATATATATCCCAAGTTTTGTCCAATCACCATTCATATATATCCCAAGTTTTGTCCAATCATCATTCATACATATCCCAAGTTTTGTCCAATCATCATTCATACATATCCCAAGTCATGTTTGTCCAATCATCATTCAGTATTAAATTTTCAAGTTTTTTTTAAACACTCACTGATTAGTTGAAGTCATGATGTAATGAATAATTCAACTAAACATTGTGTATATCATATACTTGACCATGGTAAAGAAAATGATCATTCAATAATTTTTATTTAAATCAAAGTTTGAAATAAAGCTATATTTTCAAATTTGTTGTAAACATTTTTAAAATGACTTAAAGAATAAATTTTGAATGTCATGTTTTTAAGTGTAAATTAAGTGTATATATTGTTGATCTTGTTAGAAAATAGAATTGAAAAAAAAATTATACGAAGATATGATTTAGTTCATAGAGATAATAGTTGTTAAAATTATCATTTTCATTGATCTGTTACTGTTCCAACTCAAATAATGTGATATTCTTATATGTGATATGTATGAAACTGATAGAAACAAAAAGTATGCAATTGATTAAGTTGGTGCTAAATTTAATGCATATATATATGGAATAAAAATCCAATAATAATCTGAATTAAGCGTTTGTTATTTTTAATTTAATTTTTGACAGACTTTGTCGGGTATTGATTGTTCATTTTTTTTTACATACTAGATTTTATCCCCAATATAGCTTGATAGATATGAAATGTTTGTCTCTCTGCTACAACAGAGTCAAAGACAGCTTTTAGGCCATGGGTGTGAGGTGGAGTAATGGTGTTTACACACAATAAGAGATTCTTTCACTTAAATTTGAGCAGTCAGGTGTAAGATGGTTCAGGAAGCCCAAGAGCCAGAAGAAAACCAAGCAAACTGACACCCTAGGATCTACCCAATGCCATAATCCAGTTTAGTTCACTGCTGGCATTGAAGTCCCAAAAACATGCCATTGATAGTTATAGTATTATACTTTACAAGTACTAGTTCTTGTGTGCGTGTGTGTGTGTATGTGTGTGTGTGTGTGTGTGTGTGTATTGTAACTAATACATGTTTAGTAAGTAATGTTTTGATTGGGTTTTACTGTCATGCACCTGACCTGGTATGTTATCTACTGGCCACATACCATTCCATACAGGATACTTACATCGCATGTAACATATAATAAACCTACATGTTTATAGTCAATATTTTTTCAGGCCCCAGTTTCACAATCATTCCTTAACAAAGATTTTCCTTTAACTTAAATTTAGTAAATTTCAGCAATCTCTTTGAACTATGAATAAACATTTTCTTTCAAGTTAATTACAGATATAACAAGCTTGAAGTGATCTTCAAAATAACAACTTAGATTACTGAATATCTAAACAATGAATAAAATCACCATGACTTCAAATTTTCCTGCATATGTTAAGGAAAATCTTAGTTAAGAAATGATTGTGAAACTTGCACCAGGTACTTAAAGAAAGACAAACGCCATAAATTGCAATATCACATTTAATCGGATACAAGATTTCTTATGAAACCAATGTTATACAGTTCAAGATTTGATAATAAATTGTTGCATGGTGTTGCATAATAAAGTTAATTTTTTATAAAAGATACTATTGTTGACAAAATCATTATAAATCACACAAAATCTGATAATCTGTCACGTAGAATCATGTACGATACTCAATGTAATATATAAATATATTCTGATTTTGTACAACTTACTGAGTTGTAAGTTGTAAGCTTAGTCTATAAAATAATTAACAATAGCATTTAATTTTGGTAAAAAATCATCAAAAGAAACCAATGCCTGAAATGTACGAAGTTGTCCGTAATGAAAATATTTCAACAAACTGAAGAAAGTTGACAATGACCCTGAAAACTTCACTACTTACATGGTATATCTCTGCCTTTACCGGCAAAGGAAAAAGGTGACCAATATTTCATACAGTAGATGTACATGTAGTTTGAAAAGTCATATAAACGATATACAATGTCATCTAATAAAGATCTCCTGTGAGTTATTCATAACAAGCACAATTTAAACAACATATAAATAATGGACCATGGCCGCTGTACTCTAAACCATACACTCTCCACATCATGCACCACACAGATATAGCACTTGAATTACATTTATTTTTTGCTCATCTGAAAATAGATTTTTAAAAAATATACAAATGCAATTTAAACTTTTATTTTTCAGTGCAAGTTAAGCTTAAAATTATCTACCTCAGAACTATCAACAACATGATTCACAATCTATAATGTGGTTTGTCTATGTAAAATGTGACATCCCCAAAATGTTTGTATTTTACATTTTTTTTGACAATCACCATAGAAACAATAAACCTGTTTAAAATCTTTTGTGCTAAAATTTTTAAAAAAAATCTTTATGGAAAGATTTCACTTCAGTTTTCACTGTCAAAGTCAGAAATAGTTAAAATCTTTTTATACATTTTAAAAAACAAAATTTTTGAGAACTCACAATAGAAACAGTAATTTGTGCAATCATGTAAATACCTATCTCAAGAGATACTACATATACCATCTTGATTGGATATTGACCAGTGGTATGACCCTAATCAGCCAGCTATTCAACTTTTCAGTGACTTGACAACCATACCTGACACACATTACTCTTCATCCTTCTAAAAATGATACATAATCTGTTAAAACTGATAAATGTTGTTCACTAGGTAACTGTGGATCCGCAGGTGGTTCTAAAAAATAAATTATTTAATTATATATGATCTTTTCATGATAACTTCAACCTCCATAGACAGACTATTATTCTTATAAAAATGGTTTGTATAACCTATGCATTAAAACTGAAATACATGTAAATTCTGCAATGATTTAAAATGCAACTGACAGGCATGATTCAGCCTGTATTCTTCAGTAAAATTAATATATGAAGCATGTCTCTGAAAGGGAATATCACATTTATAAGACTGCATTTCCACTTCAGATAAATGGCTCATTGTAACTATCTCCTGAAAGTTCACATCATAGGGTGTCATTCACATACAAGATACACAAATAAAATTACCTTCAAGTTCATGTATTCAAATAGCAATGATATCAATAAGTTCACTATAGTCTTTTAATTCTTGCAGTAGATGCATTTTACAAAGACTAAAGATTTACAAGCTGTTGTCCATAGTTAAACAAGAGGCCCAATTGGGCCTGTATTGCTCACAAACTGCATTTAATTTTATATCAATGCTGGCCATCTTAGATGCCAAAAGAAGCCGATTTGTATAAACTTAAACTACTTTACCTAGGGACCTTCCACACCAAAGGCTTTAATTTGGTCTAGCAGTTTAAAGAAAAGATTTTTAAATAAAACAGCTTTGATAGCAGTTTATTTGCATATTCTGCTAATTCAGAGCAACCTGTAACATATGTTTAATGACTATCTACCGGTATATACTCTGCAAATATCAAATTTGAATGAAATTGGTTGATAATTTAACCTGTAATGGCCATTTAGCAATTTTATGCTATTTACTGCAGTGGTAGCCATATTGGATGTTGCAAGAAGCTGATTTGTAAAAACCTAGGCACCTTCCAACCAAAAATGGTTCCATTTGGCCCAGAAGTTTTAGAGAAGATTAAAGTTTACACACAGGCGAATGGGCAGATGGATGGACACATGCACCCTTCCCCATGCCATAAGCTCAGCTGGATAAAGCCAATGAGCTAAAAATTGCTGCTGTGACATTCAACAACATTAAAACTAACCAATAAAGAACTATGAAATAAGTAATAAAATTAAATATTTACCTGGTTTCTTAGGTGTGATAAATTTTGTTTGTGGATCAGCTCCCCATCCTCTTGATGTTGCAGCTGAAAATAATGTCAGAAGTAAATAATCCATTAAAGCAGCATTCTTTATGTATATTTTGACCTGCCTATTACCAGTAATTATAAACCAGTCATTTCATTATTCTAATACACATTTATACAGAATGGAAAACAATTTAACAAATTATTTCACAGATATGTAAAACTTTAACCTTGAGAATTTCACAGATAAAATTTTATGTTGAAAAATTGTTATGTTCTGTTCATTTTCAAAAGGGGAAGAGTAAATCAACTTCAGGAGTTAAACAATTATTTTACACCATTTTCATTCTTCAAGACCATGACCAGAGTTTTTTCTGTCAATGAACAACATGCAATTTGAACCTCTCTCTATCATGCATATTAAGACTTACCTTGGACAGCTTCATTAGTTGACATACCCATAAACGAAGCAAATTCATCGGCATTGATAGAAGAATAAGCTTGACCTACTAATGCTAATGCTCTTTCCCTGGTAGCTTCTGAAATGTAAAACATAAATATTCAGTTTAATGTTTAAGTGAAGTAATATGTCCATTTAGATAATTTTTTGATGAAAGTACATGCAGTAACAGGTTTTGTTATTTTATTAACCTTTATGGTCAAGATTATTTCACTTACTGTTATCACGTAGAAATACTATGTTTCAAGAGCTTGATCATTTTGCAATAAAAATAGTTTTATATGCTTTCACAACTGGTGTTTCCATTCCTTGTAGCAAAATTAAAATGTAAATAATTATAAAAAGATAAATAATTGACACAAAAATCAAAATTCATGTTTGTGAATATGATAGATGCATAAGTGGAGTGGACAGGAGTAATGACGTTTATGCCCAAGTCAAGATCATTTACATTGAGGCTGTTAGCTCTGAAATGGTGGGGTGTCCAGAGAAAACCTGACAAATTTTTTCACTTAATGATCTGCTCAAGTTGGATTTGATTCTAAGTGATTAGTCGAGGCACTGTGTTCACAAGCCACACTTTCGACCTCTTAGCCACCAAGGCCCTTTTTATGTTATAAGTATCTTTATTTAATACAGAAAAAAAAAAACTGGATAAAGATTTATTACACTAAATGACTGAGTGATATTTGGTCATAAAACCATATATCATACACTGGAACTTTGCATCATGAACTTTGTTTTCTAAAATACAATGGATATTTAACTCAAAGTCATTATTTTGTATTATCAGCTGTTATGTTCAAGTTGAAATTAGTAGTTTAATATCATAGCATACAGCTTGAGAGTTCATGGTTGAGAGTTCAAAATCCAGCAAGATCACACATTAGGCTTTGAGATGCTTCTTCCTTGCCAGATGCTCGGCAAAGATAAGATATCAAGTAGATCAACCACTGTTAGGATAATGTGACTGGGGAAGTGGTATGCCTTAAAAAAAGATGCTGCTCTGAGTGTGCACTTATTCAAGGCAGACCCAAAATACATACTCCCATATCTCACACATACATGAAATTGTTCTTAAATCCTTA
Source organism: Tegillarca granosa (assembly GCA_029721355.1). NCBI lineage: Eukaryota > Metazoa > Mollusca > Bivalvia > Arcoida > Arcidae > Tegillarca > Tegillarca granosa. The sequence goes on from CM056597.1 coordinate 26,159,316, forward strand.
CAGATTGAAAACTTCTCTCATTGTGAAAACTGAAAAATAGATGCAATGTTTAACACCATTACAACCAACCGATTTGAAAATTCAAACTTCTGGGTGATAAGTCAAAACAAGAGGCCCATGGGCCTTAACGCTCACCTGAGTATATGTCCAAAATTGTTTGCAAAGCGCAAAAGACAATATATTAGGTACAGAAACTTTACAAGTTTTCTCAAGTTAAGAACTCCCACAAAACTTAATCAGAAATATATCCACTCACATTTCATTTATTAGTAGCTTATATAATATGCATGAAGTAACTGTAATGCAATGAATAATTTCCAAATCATTAACAAATTTCAATATACTTATGCAACTATGTCCTTGACCTTTGAACATATGACCTTGAACCATATTGATCGCAATGTCAATACCTACAATATTCTAATATACATGCCTATACAAAAAGTTAATAGTTTGAACGATAATAAGCAATTTAAATCTTCTTTTGCAGCTGTGACCTTGACCTTTGAACATATGTCCTTGAACCATATATCAAAATGACTGTCATATCAATACCTACAATATTCTTATATACATGCCTATACAAAAAGTTAAAAGTTTTCAAAATAATTAGCAATTTAAGTCTTCTTTTGCAGCTGTGACCTTGACCTTTGAACACATGACCTTGAACCATATATCAAAATGATCGTCATATCAATATCTACAATATTCTAATATACATGCCTATACAAAAAGTTAACAGTTTTCAAGATAATTATCAATTTTTGTCTTCTTTTACAGCTGTGACCTTGACCTTTGAACATATGTCCTTGAACCATATATCAAAATGACCGTCATATCAATACCTACAATATTGTAATATACATGCCTATACAAAAAGTTAACAGTTTTCAAGATAATTAGCAATTTTAGTATTTATATGCCAAAAATAACATTTGAGGGGCAACAACTCCTACATGGATTATCATATAGTTATGAAACTTGGTACCTTTAAAAATTTAGCCATGCTGAACATTTTTACAATGTTTTGATTTCATATTTCTCTTAATATTTGCAAGAAAATTGCCTAAAACTGCATAAATCAGGTCATTTCAAGAAAAAGTCAAAACTGGAAACCTCATGTCATTATCTGTTCAAATAGTGAAGTTATAACAATTTGAAGCCATTTTACGAAATTTTTTAAATTAAACGCAAAAACACGTAACCCATTTTTCGACCAAATTTCACGAAATGAACAAACTTTAGGCTTAAGACCCTAGAGAAGCCAAATATCACATCAGATTTTTTCTCCAATCATTACTTTCGGAGAAGAAGATTTTTTAAGATTTTTGGACCCCTAGGTCACCTTGATCTAGTTTTGGTAGCCATGGCAATGCCATGAACAAATCTGAATTGCACCGGCCCATATATGCTTCTGACTAAGTATCATTGAAATCTGTCCAGCAGTTTTGGAGAAGTCGAAAATAGGCGTTAACGATGCACGCACGCACACATGCACGCACCTACACACGCTGCGCCATGCCATAAGCTCACATGACCTTTCAGTCAGGTGAGCTAATAAAAACCCAACAAACTTCAAGTTGCTGAAGATATGCTTTAACAAACCAACTGTCAGTTTTATATACCTAATACTGCATTCATTATTGGTTTAATTCCTTCTGACCAGTCTTTTTTAAGAGTTTCGTAAACACCAGGGAAATCTCTAACCCACATCTTCTGACCAACTGCCCAAATAGTAGCTAACTCTGGGGTAGTCTAAAATTAACAACAACAAATGTTAAAACATTATATCAAACAGTAATGTATTAACTTGCACATTAAATACTAATATACTAAGTTTTGGTATCAGTAGATGACTCAACAAAGTTTGAAAGAATGGTTGAAGATTAGTCATTCAATCAAAAGAGACTGATTATTCAGCAACTTGAAAGCACATAATGGAAAAAATCATAATTTGTTTAACTTGTAAATGGGATTAATAGATTATTTATTATAGTATATAGACATTTTGTACTGAACATTTAAGAATATTTTAACTAGAATTCTTTTCACAGGCTATTTTACTTTTAGAAGCTAATTTCAACATTTCAAAATCATTGTATCAAAAGCCACAAAAAAATTTTGATTGAATCATGAAAAGTTGTATTTTCTTAATTTTCTGCTTTTTGGGTTTCAATAAGCAATCAACCTAAAAGTGCTCTTTCATGAATATTTTCTTTATTTTCTCTTCTCTTTGGGTTTTTTCATACTGTAAATGTATTATTCACTGTAGGTATTTTCGACTTTAACACAATATGGGTCACTTTTCCCCTCCTCTGCCATAAATATTGAGGTATTTTGTACACTATTTTATGAAGCTATTATATCTCTTATTCTAAATGATATTGGTTTTTAAAATACTATTTTAAAAAATCACTTACATTTTTTGTTGCCTGTGGTATTCTTTTCCATAAAAACTTTGCCTGACATCTAAAGATTAAAATTAAAATATTAATTTTAATTTTAATTAAAGGTGGATTTTATTTGTTTTTCATATATACTGTACATAGTCCATTTCAATTACCATACAAACATTCCTTCTGTATAATATACAATGCAATCAATAAGTTTTTATACATGTTTAACACTAGTAATAGCATACATAACAGACTTAAAATTTTTCACAAAATTTAATTTAAAACATCATGCTGCTTCAAGTGATGGTAATAACTTCACTGCATACATTTACATCATTAAGTTAAGAAACCACTTTCAAATATAGCAAGATTTAATTGAGGAACTCAGTGGTTGAGTGGTCTAAAGTGTGCTTACGGATCACAGTGCCTTTTACTGTCTAAGTTTGAATCCTACTCTGAAAAATCCTAGTGTGAGAACGTATGTCAGTTCACTCACTAAAATTTGTGTTTTTGGGGGCATTCTGGTTTCCTCCACTATCCCTAAACTGACCGCCTTGATATAAGTGAAAGATTCTTGAATGGATTAACACACAATTAATCCAATTAAATACTGAAACAGTGCAATTTATGTGTCTGTAAATTTCTGTAACATGTAACATAATGGATTTCAAACTCCTCTGCGGCTCAGTGGTGCCTTATAGAGCAGGAGATCATGGGTTCAAACCACAGCCAGGTCATACAAAAGACTTTAAAATTTAAGATTCTTCTTGGACATAGGATGGCAGAGTATCAACTGGTTTACCTTGTGCCAGGATAATGGACTGGGAGAATAAAATGCTTGTCTGCAGAATACCTTCTCAGTGAGCTAGCACCTTACCAATAAGTCACTCTGAGTGCATGCAAGTATATAGCAGACCATAATATACACTTGCACATAACATTCCCATACATGAACTTGTTCTTAGAAAAATAACCTTGTTCTCTTTGTGAATTGCTGGAAAAATGCTGATATGACACTAAACATCATTACAACAATATCATAACAGATTTCATCATTTAAAAGTTTATAAGTACAAAAGTCAATCTGTTAATTGTGTTTGATATTTTTACTTACATTTCATTGTGTAGTAAATGCAATGCAAGTAACTGACTATAAATCTGTGGTGATGCCACTCCTCCTGCAGACTGAATAGAAAAAAAGATTAAAAATGTCATACAAATCAGGCATTATTTTTTGAGAGTCTAGATTAGTCTTTACAATAAACCAAACTCAATATTAATGACATCAATGGAATGGTTTTCATGTGTTTTTTTTTTATCTACCCATATCTAAATGGGTACACTAGTAGAATGTAGCAGGTATTATTAACACCAGGTGTGTCAGCAGCTGCAAGAGTAATGATCAAGTTTACTGACGTAATAGGAACAAGCATCATATCCACTGCAGGTCTAGCTTCATTAGAGTCACATAATGTGACTACTGTCTGATTCACGTCTACTGTAGCACTAGTTTTTCAAGGTTTTAGAAGAGATATCTAAAAAGCTTGTACCATGTCACATACTGTTATGACGTATGCATTTTGTCGTAATTAACTGACACCAAAATACAAGCCATCTTAGCTGGAGTATAAGATGCAGAACTTTTTAAAATCCTTGTGGGGATTTAATATGGTAAAACACAGAAACACGACAAAATGCATATGTCATGATTACTCTTCTAAAACCTAGAAAAACTATTGCTACGACAGACATGAATAAGACAGTAGACTCTAGACTGTGACCTTAAAAATAGCAATTTACCAATTTCACTATGAACTGTAATGTCCTGTACTGTAACAGGAAGAATAAAAAATGGAAAGTAAACAAAAAAAAATATTTAGAATATAAACAAAATAACATGTGGCAAAAACTTGCATGGAACAATTTGCTGCATTCTCTACATAGGCTATGCCTACAATCAATTTCCAATTGAAATAGAACATATACTGATGTTCACTACCTACAACAAAATGCTGCTGTGATGATGTGATGCATTGCAGTTATGGTGGACGAGTTGAAGGAAGTTTGGTTTGTATTCTGTAACTCACGTGCATAACACACATTAGGAAGGTAACATTTCATTTTTTTCTGTTTACCTATCACTTCTAGCATAGCTGTTTATTTACTTTGTATAGTTGAGACCACTGCGGTAGCTCAGTTGGTAGAATGCTTGCTCCATAAGTGGAAGGTCGTGGTCTGACCCAAGACTTAAAAGTGGGTAGCGACTGTTCTTTCACCAAGCAGTCATGGCACAATAAAGAACCCTGCCATATAATGCGTAGGGCTGGCACGATAAAGAACTGCTGTATAATGCCATCAGCGCAACGCACAGGTAAAATTTCTGCATTTTCGCCTATAGCTGGCGACGTCTCAATATAATTGAAATATTCTTGACTGGGACGTGAAACACCATTACTCAACTCTCTATGTATAGTTTGAGTTTGTATTGAAGTATACTGCGAAAGGACAAACTTGGTTCGCCGCAGATATACCTTATTTGACACTGACAGCAGATAAAAATTTAATTTTCGCACTACAGATAAAGATTGACATGTCCTTTGATATGAACGTTTCTTTTTACCTCAAGTTCCTGATCTTCAAGATCTTTTTTCATCGTAATGTAGTCTGGAGTGCCAGTTGCTGCAACTTCGACAGCCATGATTGAAAATTATAGGACCGCACTAAAGGTGACTAAAATAAAGATTTTGCAAACACATAACAAATTTTCTTTATGTAGTTTCTCTTAATGTAAGGAGAACCGGATACGCAAAAAACCTTCAAGATTACTAGTTTAAACTATTAAGGAATACTGAATAAAAACTGGCAGCATCATTCAGTGCCACAACTTCAGACCGATTTATTTTATTAGATATGTGAAAATTCACCACTAGACCTGAAACTGGAGGTAAATCACAATGTCCGTCTTGTTAGATACATATTAAATGACCACAATCATGTGCAGGAGAATGTTATGAAACTAAAACCATTAAAACAGTTCCCCAGAATTGTGATTTGTTATAATTTTATATAAATTGTTGTAAATGTATGTAAAAAAATGTAAAAAAAAAAAGAAAAAAATCTATGTAAAATAAGAATCAAACCATGCTCTTACATTATAAGTATCACTATGATATGATTTTGTAATCATATAAAACCATTAAAACAGATTTATGATGTATTACAATTTTATATAAATTGAAACAAGTATTTCTATGTAAAATGAGAAACAAACCATGTTCTTACACTGCAAGCGATTTGTATTCGTATAAATCTATTAAAACAATTCCCCAGATCAGAGACATATATAACGACTGAATATAACGTTAGACTTAAGAATAGACTATAAATTGGAAAAGTATTTCTATGTAAAATAAGAAAACAACCCATGCTGTTACATTGAACGTGTATACGATTTTGTAATCATAGTAGTATTTGCCGACAAAACAAATTTCATAAACCATTGTATCCAGGATTCTTATCCTTTCCTTGTTTTACTCTTTAATAGGAACCAAAAGTCGACAAATTTGACAGAATTTTAGGTGGATCCAAAATCATGAGGGGGGGGGGGGCGAAAATTTTAAGTCTCTGATGGCGACCTGTCCTTGGGCTGCTAAAGGCCCTCAGCGGGTGCAAGGTAGTGCCTTTGGGGGGGGGGGGGAGTGAAGCCCCCGACCAGCGACATTTAAAACGCCGTTTTAAATGTCGCTGCCCAACGAAAAATAATTTTTTCAATATTTCTGGGGATCTTTTGACCACACTTTTCTCTCTGCTTCTCTTTTGAATTTTTAATTTCTTTCCCTGTATTTTGCATCCCCTTCCTCAAATTCACCAGTGCCTGCTCTATAACTTCCAGTTACTTTTAAATGTATTACTGAGCTACTGATTTACCTAACTACATGTAACTATCTACGACTAAACTGGTATACAGTTGATCCTAACAGAGGCTGGAAATACAACAAACAAGAAAGAAAACAAATTTTAAAAATCTTTAAAAAATCAATATATTTATGATAATTTTAACCAATTTCACAGGACAAGTTTAATTACGAAAATACTTCATTTGAAATTAAAAGACCATCGCAATTTTTTTTAGATTTTATGCGGAGTAGAAAAGGTCACAGGAAGCACATGTAAACAAAGAAATGAAAACAGTACGTTTTGTGTAAACATTAGCTGGTCTTTCAAAAAATGGGTGAGTTATTCGAAAAATTAATTCATGTTAAAAAATTATAGAGTGCATTGTCTTTAGATGATTAATCAAGTGAAATAACAGGCTGTCACTGTCTCGGGTTAAAGCATTTCTGTATAATTCCTTTACATCTCACAGCATCCTGAAAAACTTTGTTTACCTTAAAACCAGTGGTTTTCAAAGAAAGAGGTTGATATTCAAAACTGCAAATTTGCATAATTCCCACCATTTTTGCATAGGAACAATATCACTAACTTGAGAATCTTTATGCCAAATAATTTGTTTTTGTTAGTTGGCAAATAATTAAAATTATAAGATGGCAGATGAAATACATTGTAAGTTGGACATATAAATAAATCGATTGTTCAAAGCACTGTTAGTTTAAAAGTTCTTGACACTTTAAATGAATCTAATTTTTTTCAAAAATTGCAAATTTGTATAAATTTGTTAGTATAAAACTGCACATTTGATAAACTTTAAATTAAAAAAAAATAGATTATTTCATAACTAAAGCAGTTTAATACATATTGTCAATGGAATTCTCCCCATGCAACCACATCATACCTCATAGCACTTGTTTGGGACAATTATTTCCGCTGACAATGGAATCACATAAGATGACAATTTCCTGTAATAATGACGTTTTTCAGGATATTTTTATGTAAATGTTATCAAATATGTTATGTAAATACATATTGTCAATGGAATTCTCCCCATGCAACCACATCGTACCTCATAGCACTTGTTTGGGACAATTAATTCCCCTGACAATGGAATCACATAAGATGACAATTTCCTGTAATTATGACGTTTTTTCAGGAAATTTTTATGTAAATGTTATCCATTTCATTTTGCACAAGTGTTCTGAGATATTGATCATGTGGTATGTTGGCGAATTCCTTTAAGAAGAGTTTAAATTGTTTTTATTGCAGAAAGTAACAGTTTAGGAGGGTCACATTTATTCCTTAACAAACTTAACGAGCATGACTTAGACAGAGATATAACTGAAGGAATGGATGACAGTAGAAGTTCATTGTCGATTACACCAGAGTCAGCTGTCAGGTCTTCAGGAAGGGGGATCAATATCCAGATGTTGATATCAGATGGAATCTTAGAACCAGGAGTAGGAGTGATGTCTGTTAAATATATGGTAATGTAACAGGAACAAGAAAATGTGTAGTGGCAAAACTGAAACTCATACCCGGGACCTTCCCAATATTAACAGGATGTTGTACAGACTGAGCTACCTAGCTATCTAACAAACCCAGGACCTTTCAAATACTTACATCACACTTTACCGTCTGAGCTACCCAGCCATCTACCAAGTCAAAACCATCACATTTCTCCTTTCCTTTTTTTCTGATTCAAATATATTGAATCAGAACCACCAGGTTTTACCCTGAGACCAACCTATTGGTTGGCCACTTCCCGGGGTTGGATAAGGGAAAAAATGCAATGACCAAACCAGGACTCAAACCTAGGTCCTTCCAATTGTACTAGCAGGACTCTGTACTATCTGAGCTACCCAATCACCTGTCAGGCCTGGACCACCACAGTATATTAATTATTTCTGTTTGTGTTGTTTGCAATAAAAGCCTTCTCTATGTGAAAAACATTAGACATACATCATATCTAACTCGCTGTAACCTGATCAAGAATTTCTATATCAAGACCTCCGAAATAAAACTTTTCAGCTTATGTATGAATAAAAAATATGAATCATTAAAGAAAATTATCAAAGTAGGGCTTGGGATTCAACACTCAACCCTTTATTTTGGAAATCAGCTGAAAAATTCACTGGGTTATTCTATCCAACTTTATGTTGAAAACTCCCAAAGTTGGGCAGATGAGACTGCTAGTAGAGAAATGATGTTTTTACACCCGTTAAGATTTTTTTACTCTAAATATTGAGTTAGTCAGTTCAGGGATGGGGATGATGGAAGAAACCAGAGTACCAAGAGAAACTTTGCAACCTAACAAACATTCCTGTCCAAAGCAAGATTCAAATCTAGGTTATAAGAGTAAGAGTTGATTAATGGAGTTTAACGTCCCAGTCAAGAATATTTCACTTATATAGAGATCTTGCAAGCTAAAGGCGCAAGTGCTGAAGTTTGCCTGTGCACTGCACTGGTGGCATTTTTCAGCTGGATTCTTTATCATGACACTGAACCTCATTTATTTTAAATTTCCATCTGAAAGAACCATGTCATTCATTTCATGATGCCGAGTGCTTAGCGTAAGAACAGTCATTACCCACTTTCAAGTCTTGTGTCAGACACCGTCGGGGTTCGAACCCACAGTTTCCCCACTTATGGAGCAAGCACTTTACCAACCAATCTACAGTAGTGGTTATAAGAGGCACAGTGCTCTGTTAGCTGGCAATTTAGACCATTTGACTACTAAGGACCTTGGTTTGGCACTGGCATATGATCTTGCAATCCTTAACCCCCCAAAAACAGTGACAGAACGACTAGTTCATGTCTGCCTATTTTATTTTGTATTGTTTTAGGGTAAGAAATTCTATGGGGACTTATTACCAAATGGAAGAATTAAGATGGCTGAAGCTAAAGAAAGTTTTAGTTCACCTACAGCATGGGCATTATATTGTAAAAAGCTGGTAAACCCAGAGAAAAGATCTAGATGTGGTTGGGGAATGGTAAGTTGGATTGTTGCGAATGGTAACTTTGTCTTGTGTGTATTGTAGATTGAAATACAGTACTGACATTTGACAAGTCAACTGAAATCTGTGATACTTTCAATACCATATAGCAGGTTATTTTAGCGGGGCTAAATTTTGACAATTTTGACAAGAAAAAGGTCAGTTGAAAATTTTTGTTTATTTATTTTGTTAACCTAAAACAACTAATGGTTAACTGATAGACAAATATTTTTAAATAGTTTTTATTTTGGCAATTTTCATACTACGCCAAAATATGCCAAAAAAATTGCACCCTGCAAAAAAAAAACCTGCTATGCAATATTTTCTTTCAAGGTTTTTAGATGATCATTGAAATTATAATCACCTTTAGAAAAGTAGCCAGTCTTTGACTGTAGGTGTCTCACTGAAAATTTTGTTTAGATTTTCAAAAAAAAAAAAAAAAAAAAAAAAAAAAAAAAAAAAAAAAAAAAAAAAAAAATCATGTCTCAGAATGCAGTCTCTGTCATTCTTTAACTCTTTCATCCATTAAAACAAATTTTAATTGTTCCATTGTTTTTCTCAAAGGTCTATTATAAAGGTAAAAAACTGGAATTGTGGAAATCTGTGTGGATGCATAATCATACATTAAACAATGCAGCAGTAAATCATGATTCTAAGGTAAGCAAAATAAGGGATTTTATTTTGTAACAGACATTTTTGGAAATTATGTATGTAGTACAGAGAAGCTTGGAGTGGTGGGTTCAAACCTAAACTGGATCATACATAAAATCTTAAAATTTGAGACACAGTTTTCCCGCTTGGTGCTCAACAATAAGAGGACTGAGAATGGACAGGTTTACCAGGTGCCAGGATAATAAATTTGGGTAGTGGAATGCTTTTCTGTGGCATACTGACTTGTTGAAATAGCACCTTACCAAAAAAGTCGCCCTAAAGGTGCTCTTGTACATGGCAGACCATAATATACACTCACAAATCACACATACATGAACTTGTTCTTAGATTAATCTGTAGATATTAATATCCTTGCTCTCGACACAAGTAGCTGAAAATTGCTAATGTGACGTTAAACAACATTTCAACCAACAATTGACCCATACTTGAGGTCAGTCTTGAGTGTCCTCAGTGGTTAATGATTAGCAGTGTCACTATATTAGATGTCTCTTAGCCCTCCTCAGTAGTTGATGTTTATTGTCACTTCAATACATCAAGTATTTTCCGACCCTATTGCAGTGGTAAATGTTTAGTAACATACATCAGACCATCTCACTGATTCAATGGTAGAGTTCTAATAAGGAGAGCAAGAGGTGGTGGGTTTAAACACTGCTTGAGTGATTATTCAGACTTTTAAAATCTTAACTTGGTGCTATACATTAGGAAGTTTAAGTATCGACTGGTTTACCCAGCAGCAGAATAATGTTACTGGAGGAGTTGTATGTTTCTATTTGGCAAACTGGCTTGCTATTATCTTAACAAAAAGTTGCCCTCATTGCATGCTAGAACAAAGTGGAACATAATACACACTAGCACATCTCACACATACACAAACTTGTTCTCAGATTAATCCTTGGAGATTTATAAACTTGTTCTTGTTACAAACAGCTGAAAAACTGCTGAAATGATGTTAAACAACATTACATATCTCCATTTCTTACGATAATAGGGGTTGAAACTTGTAAGCTTCCACTGTCTACCAATCTATACATCAGGTCTCAGTTGACCATCCTCAGTGTTTAATGTTCAGTGACATCTCTATAAATAAGATATATTCATTTGTCATTGGAAAGCAAGGTGTTGGCCATCCAAAGATGTCTGAGAAAGAGCTAAGAGAGAGAGGTTGTAGACAGTAGAAGCTCACAAATTTCAACCCTTATTATTGTAAGAAATGGAGACATGGGACTAAATTTGCCATGCATGCAGCTAGACAGTCATCTGGAATGGAGCCTACTAGTGTAGACAATGCTTCTGAACCTGCGCATTAATCAAAAGAAACACATAATGATGATGATTAATTTATATTAATCTGTATGTTACAAAATGAGATAAATGTCACATTTAAAAGAAGTTGAAAATGCATTTTAAATGTTTTGCAGTCACCCAGAAATCTAGGAGCAGATCTTGGTACAAATGGTGAACAAAATGGGAGAATTTTGATGCCAAAGTCTTCTTCAGAGAACACATCATATACTGGTAATCTGTTAGATACTGACTCAGTCCCGCTAGACCTCACACCAAAACCAGCTCATACTGGTACAGCACTTAGTAATGGAAACAAATCTATGCAAAGGTAGGATTAAATATATATTAAGTGTACTAAATTAGCCCCCTTTTGTGAGGCATGTTGTAAAATAGTTGAAAGCTATTCAACTTTAAAGGGGCTGTGGAGGGGTTGCATCTGTGGTTTGATGGGTATGGGAATTCAAGGGACCTATGAAAGATTGTTGGGGATGCAGCTTTAAGCTCCTAAAAAATTAAATGAATTATTGACTATTTTTGTTGCTTTGTCTTAAATATATAGCAGGATAAACATGTAATTTCAACTATGAAAAAGGTAGACATCATTGGTAATGTATGTTCCTTTTATAATATCTTTGTTATATCTGTATTTTCAGGTCGTCTGTAGATGACAGCTCATACCAAGAAGAAGGTAAGTGATATACAAATATAACTGATACCTGTGCATTGCAATGCCCTTACAAAGGAGAATATGCAGGTGTTATATGTCTGATGTCAGCTTCATATGAACCCCCATTATAACTGAGGCAGAAAATAGAAGCACCAAAAGTGCTTCAAATCTAATGGGAGAAAAATTTGGGGGGGGGGGGGGGGGGGCAAAAAAAAAAAAACAAAAACAAAAACAGAAAATAAAGCAGTGTTAAATGGTGCATTGTGGCAACACCTAAACCAAATATTTGCTAAAACTGTCTAAATAATCAAGTTTATACATCCAATGACATAACATAATTTTATATTTGTTGACTGTTAATTATTTTTTATCCTTTTCTATTTTCTTTGTGTTTCTGTAAAAAAAATTAAAAATACAATCCGATTTTTACCCTGGCAATTGCCTTGGTTGCCTCATAGTAAGCCACACCCCTGTGAATCCTGATCCTCTCATTCTTTATGTGCATGCTGTACCACTGTACCACTGAGTTGGTTGTTATTTGTTGAAATACATCATTTATATTTTCAGCATTAAATTTGTCACTTAAAGGCCCTTCACCAGAATCAGAATCAAGATCAAGATTAAAAATGGAAAGTAATAACAGTAACAACAACAACAACAGTGGCGAGAAAGTGTCAATCAAACACTCATCACTTAAGAAAAGAAGCCAAAATATGTAAGTATTCTGTCTATTTGTTTCTTATCTCTTTTATTTGAGCTTCTATATTTAGTGTACTCTAAACACAGGCACTTGTTTCGTATACGGGGTTCCCCTACCTATATTTACCACAGGTAAATATAGGTAAATATAGGTAGGGGGGACCCCGTATACGAAACAAGTGCCTGTGACTCTAAATCTGGAAAATCCAGTGCAAGTTTAATTTTTGAAAAAAAATGCAAATGAAACTGTCACAATTAATTAATTTTATTATAATTAACTTAAATATTTATTCTAATGTAGTTTACACACATTTGCACCCACCAACAAACAATGTCAAAACACAAAACAAACAAACATCTTGAAAAGAGGATTCTTGTGAAAAAAACCAACATAAAAATTCCCAAAATTTACATTGGTTCCATTGAGAAGTGAAGAAAGAAAACCAATAACTTATATAACTTTTAAAAAAGTAAATAAGAATATCACACACACACACACACACACACACTCTCTCTCTCTCTCTCTCTCAGTTATTGAGTGGCATCTAATTACACTCTGTTGTGGGTGTATTTAATTTTTGATTAATATACTGCAATCCCTTGTGTTCTATTGTAGTGATCCAAATACCCTTGTAGAATGTGAAACATTTGATTGCCTTGGTAAAATTCAGCCTTTTACAGTTTCTATAGCAACCAATTCTTTGCTGTTAATGGTATGTATGAATATTAATTGAAGTTTATTTTTGGCATTTTATGTAATTTTTAGCTCACCTGACTGCAAGTCCAAATATTAATTTTTTTCAAACAATTTGTTTTCAAACTATGCATATTTTTTAGTTTTCAAAGCCAGTACAGTCCAGGTGAGCAAAACAGGTCCATTGTTTATGGGAACAAAAATCTAATCATTTATTGTTTCAGATATATTACATGCTAGAGATTGACTTAAATAGATTTGGGTATTTGCATGACATTTTTAAGAGGGCATATTTATTTCAAATAAAAGTGGTTTAACTTTAATCTAACAGAACTTTTAACAAAATTTACGTGTGTTAGAAGGGATGTAATAGACTTTTCCCACTTTCCACTTCCATTTTGAGCTCACCTGAGCTAAAAGCTCAGATGAGCTATTGCTATCCATCTTCATCCCTTGTCCGTCATGCGTCATCCGTTGTGCATAAACTTGGAAAAAATTATATATTTGTCAATATATCTTGAAAATTATACACTTTTTGTATAGACATGTATATCAATATTGTAGGTATTGATACAGTGATCATTTGATGTATAGTTCAAGGTCATAAGTTCAAAGGTCAACATCACAGCTGCAAAAGAAGGCTTCAATTGCTTATTATCTTGAAAACTATTAACTTTTTGTATGGCCATGTATATTAGAACATTGTAGGTATTGACAGGATGATCATTTTGATATATGGTTCAATATCATATGTTCAAAGGTCAAGGACATAGCTGTATAAGTATACTTAAATTGGTTAATGATTTGAAAATTATTCATTGCACTACAATTACTTCATGCATATTACCTACTTATAAAAGAAATGAGACAAGTTTTATTGCAGTTTTAACTTGAGAACACTTGTAAAGTTTCTGTACTTAATATATTGTCTATTGCACTTTGCAAACAATTTTGGACATATCCTCAGGTAAGCGTTAAGGCCCATGGGTCTCTTGTTATTATTGTTATTTTTTTTTTTTTTGTATTGAATGTATTAATCAGACTCTTTTTTTTATTACATATATTTGTAACAAAGCAACTAAAGAATATTTTTTCAAAAATTTATAGTGAAACATTTATGTTTATTTACTTTAATAGGAAAGCTATTTTTATTGATTTTTTTTAATATAAAACATTTTAACAGGATTTTCACTGCCATTTGACATCCAGTGAAGTTGTCGGATATTTAGGTGGAAAGTGGGATCCAAAAACTCAGCGTATGTACACATTTTTTAGCTTAAATTTTTAACAAACTTAGTATTATACACCTGCAGACAGTGATTCAAAGAGAAACAATTTATGATTAGCAATACCAAAAATAGACTTGTAAAGGTTCCAAAAAATCCGAAATGTCATACATTTTAAATACTGTAAATAGGGAAATTTCTGCGTCAGTTAATATTCATGAAAAAAACATGGACATCTATTCTTATTCTGTTAATTTCGCATAAACTGGTGACCGCCAGCACAAAAAAAATATGGCCCTTTTATGTTTGCGATTGTTTTATTTTTGCATCTAGCTTTACTCATGAATTAACATATAGATAAACGATCCGGAAAATTCCCCGATTAACAGTAGTCTATTTGTCAATATTTAATCACAAGTATTTTTATTAATTAAATTTTTACCTCGTTTAGTTAATGTTTGCCAAGTTATTGAAAAGAAAGAATGTAACCATAATCAATATTTATTTACATTGAATACATCTCACCTGTGATAAATTTCAACATAAAACTTGTTGAAATATGTTTGATTATCAAAATCCTAATTTACATATATTTTTTCTGTATTTTTATGCTTTTCCTAAAATCACAGGATGTCTCCAATCCTTTTTAGAAAAAAAGGGAAATTTTAAAATTGACAATTTTTTAGGACAGTTAAAAAATACAATATATATATATATATATATATATATATATATATATATATATATATATATATATATATATATATATGGGATTATATTATTGCTATTCAGATATGTTTCTTAAGTTGAAAATTCATTGAAGTTAAAAAGTTTTATGCAAGTGTAAAATTGATTGTAAAGAATGTCTAAGTTTGAATATCTGTGAAATGTACCTTTATAAATAGAAAGAAATACAAGAATGACATTTTTTCAGTTTTAAATTGTTTTATATTTAACAGATTTAAGTATTATTCAGGCGTTTTCTTGTCAGTGCCGCCTTGCTGATGCCACAAGAGCTATGGTTGTAGAAGAAGAGGTATTGATTAATTAAATTATACATTAATCATGTTATAGTAAAACTTTGAAGCTTTTTCCTATGTCTTTATAGGTTTTGTAAAACTTTTTTAATAAAACATTTCATAAATGAGTATTCTTTGTGAATTACTAAAATAAATCAAAAATTTAAAAATCAGATATTTAATTAAAAATTTACAAATTCAAAAAACTGTTGGATAAAACTTAGACATTTGTCTTTTCATACAATGATGTGAAGAAAAACTGCACCTTATTAAGTTGTTTTTTGCAGTATCCATGGCAACCAAGAACAAGGCAAAAAGAATAAGGGAGAAATATTTAGAAAATGGATAAACATGTATCAAGACTGCAGATTACAAAACTGAAGGCAAATATTTGACATACTGATGTTGTTAGAAATTGAGTTTATAATTTTATCTTTGTTGTTATAGTGCAGGCAGACTTACAATTTGTTTTTCCTGTTTTATTCATATTAATGAACTTGCTTCAGATCAAACAAAAGATGTACATAGAAGAATTATTTGGTTGAGTAACATTGCAATCAGTGTGTGTTCTGCTTTCAGTACTTTCAGTACTTTGATGTTTGTTAAGCTATTTTGTTGAAGATTGAATTTGTTCTTTCTTGTTTTATTCATATCATTAACATTGTTTCAGATCAAACAGAAGATGTATAGAGAAGGTTTGTCAGTTGTGGGCTGGTACCACAGTCATCCATTCACTCAACCGGACCCATCAGTGAAGGATATTGATTGTCAAATGTCATACCAGTTACGTATGAAAGGTTCAGGATCTACTTACTTCCCTTGTGTTGGTGTTATAGTGTGTAAGTATAACTTAAAAAATAGTATTGTTAATTGTAAAATCAAAAATGTTTGTTGGGGAATTGAATTTCCCTATTTTCATGGGTAAGTGAAATCTAGAAATTCATTTACAATGAAAAATTTTACTATGGCACCCAATAACCGAATTTCACAAGGAATATGAATTGTTCCACAGTATTGTTAATTTAATTTTTAAATTTCATTTACCCAACTTTGAATGGAACACCTGTCTTTTAATTCCAATATTTTACTCATTTATTTGTCAACCTTGCAGACTGTAGCTGTGTTAAATTGTGTTTTGCTCAAAGATATACCATACAGCCAGGATTGGACATAAACCAATAACTCTTCATTTTTGGGTTGTGTAGGTTAACCACTTTTGATCAGGATTTAGTTGCAAAATATTTTTTTTTAAAAAAATCATTAATTAAGCCATAATTAGCAAATTGTTTAGTGTTGATTAGGGTTTAATGAAAAATTAATTTTAATCATGCTTGGTGCGGGGTCTGGTAACATAAAAATAATAAGTGCAGAGAAGTGACTAATAGGTATTGACATTATTGTTCAATAAAAAAAAATGAAAAAAAATCAGCTACAGACTTTAAAAGTCTCTTTACATGACTAGGGCAAATTTACAATTTCTGAGTGCTAAAACAGGAGGTGTGATCAGAAATTGTGACAAATGACTAAATTGTGAAATAATTGATTTATTTGAAGTAATTGCTCTTTGAGGGGCAGTTTCATATCTGGGTTCTAAATAAGACTGATTCTCAAGTAACAACTATTTTTTTTTGTTAAAGTACATGTATATAAGTACAGTAGTGCAGTAGTGGTTACATGTATATCATCTTATTCATCTTTGATTACTCAGTAATAGAGCATCTACCTCCAGAGTGGAGGACTGAGGGTTTGAACTTCAGCAGGGTCATACATAAGACTACCTGGTGCTCGGCATTAAAGGGGCAGAGTTTAGGCTGGTTCACTGGGTGACAGGGTAATGTGAATGGGGGAGTGATTTACTTGTCTCTGACATACTGACTTGGTGAACTAGCACCTTTACAGAAAACTGCCTTGAGTGTACACTAGTACAAGCAGATCCTTATTCAGACTCATATCTCACACATACACAAACTTGATCTTCTATTAATCCCTAGAAATGAATTATCTTGCCTTCATTGCAAATGACTAAAAAAAATTGCTGTTGTGATGGTAAAGACCATTACAACCGTCAACTATCAAATCACTTACAGGTGCTTGATCATCAGTATTCATTGTTGAAATTTTTGGTTTAAATACAGTTCAATCTCATTATTTTGAATTCCTCAGGGACATGAAAATAGTTCAACAAAAAATTTTTCTTGTGTTTACTTTAAGCTTTATGATTTTTCTTTTTATTCTATTTTAGCACCATTTCACAAGACTGCAGGTAAAATAGAGTCCAGATTTAGAATGTACATGGTGATGCCACCACCAGAGGTAATTAAGGTTATATTTCAAGTAAAAAAAGTTAATCAACAGGGGCCAGTTGTTCAAAGCTTGATTACATGTAGTTTAATCAGTGATTAACACAAATTCAAAACATTGGTAAAAATCAAAATAATCATTATCAAGACAATAGTTCTTTAGTTTGATAAAATTCTATCCATTTTTTTACATTTTCAATATTAATTTCATTACATATTTGAAATTATGCAAAATTTAATTTTTGGTAATCAATTGTTTAAACACTTCATGCTTCGAACAACTGGGCCCAGTTATTCAATGTTTCTTTTAATTGTAATACAGTGCCCAGAGAAAACAAATGACCTTGGACAAGCCAAACTCGCAAACTTTCTCACACAAGTATCTGCCTGAGTGAGATATGAACCTGGGCAGTGAGAGACACTGTGATCTGTACGTATGTGCTTTTGACCACTCAGCCCCACTTCTTTCATCAGAGGTTTACAAGTAATTTAGTTTCATTCTAGTAAGTGAAAAATGTTAATATTTGAGCATCAGATATAACACTTATTGTAAATTTGAATAGAAAGTTTAAAAACAAATTTTATTTGTAACAGTTATTATTGTAAATTTGAATAGAAAGTTTAAAAACAAATTTTATTTGTAACAGTTATTATTGTAAATTTGAATAGAAAGTTTAAAAACAAATTTTATTTGTAACAGTTATTATTGTAAATTTGAATAGAAAGTTTAAAAACAAATTTTATTTGTAACAGTTATTATTGTAAATTTGAATAGAAAGTTTAAAAACAAATTTTATTTGTAACAGTTGTTATTGTAAATTTGAATAGAAAGTTTAAAGACAAATTTTATTTGTAACAGTTACTATTGTAAATTTGAATAGAAAGTTTAAAGACAAATTTTTCTGCAAGCAAATAAAATGTGCAAACTTTTCAATGATGTTGTTGAATGTAATTTACTGGTTAAGGATTTGAATATGTTTTGATCAATTTTTAATGATAATTTATTTTACTGTTTCTTTTCAGAACCATCCTTCAGATTATGGAGTACCTGTTTGTGTAAAGTATTCTTTAAGACAGAACCCCTCAGTTACCGAAGAATTACTAGCAGAAATGGTAAGTACACCAAATCTTTCCGAAACTGAACACAATCTGGCCTGAAGATTTTTGTCGAGCCTGGCATTGCCATAAGGCAAGACTTAGGTGTTACTTTTCCATTGTGTTGTAGGCGGAGGCGACGACGGAGACAGCCGCATGTCAAATGTGAAATTTAATTTAAAGTAATTATTTTCTGTTTGATCAAAAACTAACCAGACAAGACATTTAAATCTATGGAATTCTTGTTGTTTTTTTTTTAAAAAAAGGTATTTTTTTAATCACAGAGAAATTTTTCAAACGGTTAAAATCGAATCTGCAACCAGTGTATTAAAATTATTGCCAGCTGTTTAGCTTCCAAGAGTTTGGTTCAGATTAGACAGGGTATTGGATTTTGCAGGTTAATTTTCATGAATAATTATGTTAAGTCCTCATATAATGAATAATTTTTTTTTCATATTAATCTGAATACAGAATCTAAAAACAAGGCTTCCAATATGGAGCATTCTGGACACGTAAAAATAGTTCAGGTGCAGAAAAGATAGCTTCAGTGGGTTGTCTGGACGCATGAAAATTGCAGATCAATTTAAAATTTTTAATAAAACAGATTTTCACTTGGTGATCAAATTTGTTGGGAACAGTCAACAGTGATGAGATTGGAAGCAGAAACACTAATTAGTAGGATATATATTCTTAATTACTAGTTTATTATCACACCTTGAGAGGCATTCTCGTGTCCATCGTGAAATCATCTCCAGTCGTGACCATGTAGCATAATGTAAAAAATTATTATTATTAAATAATTTGATGTTTTTTCCAGTGAAATTGAAATTGTTATAGGAAATCATAGAAACAATGTGTAAGTGTTATATTTATCATTCTTTGAGTAAAGATGAAAATTAATTCAATCTGATATCTTTGCAATAAAAAAATTTAATTATGTCTTTAAAATTTCGATCTGTGGTGAATTTAATTATTTTCAATAAATTAGATTCCAGTATATTTAGTTTTTGTTGTTACAAGATCAGGTTTCTTTTCTGTATTTAAATGCATTATTTTGTAATTTTTATTTTACTATTTGTTCCTTTTACAGAAAAATACTGCAGATTTTTTCCATAATGCTCCTGATTGGTTGAAATTTAGACAATTGTGGCAGCCATCAATTACATATTTGGACAAGTTAAAAGTAAGGTTTAATATTATAGCCAGTATGTTACTACAACTAAATGTTTACGCAGTACAGTAAATTAAAATATTTTTTCACTCTGAATCTTCGAAAAGTTTAATGAAACAATTTTAAACTGTATCATCATATAAGATTGACAATGAAAGCATTTTGAATTTTGTTCATATTTATTGTTGCAGAGCAAAACTGCTCAAATTATAGATTGTGAACTTTTTTCCCACTGTTAGAAAACAACATGTTTGTTCTTGGCCATTATTTAATATGACCTATTTCTTCCAGGGTCAAATTAAGTATGAATCAAAAGGTTTGATTATATCGGATATACACTTTAAGAGTGCAAGTGGTATCTTTTGAGTAAGATCCCATTTTTAGCTCAACTGGCTAAAGCCAGCTGAGCTTATGGCATGGCGAAGCGTGCGTGCGTGCGTAAACTTTGGTCTTCTCCTCTGAAACCACTGGGCCAATTGGAACCAAATTCGGTGTGGAAGGTCCCTACCTCGGCCTGACTAAAGTTTGTACCAGACAACCCCGCCCGACATCCAAGATGGCCGCCGTTACTATAAATAGAAAAAACACAAAAATGGCCATTGTGGATTCATTTTTCGACCAATTAAGCTCAAATTTGAAATGTAGAAAGTATATAGTGGGGGATTCAACATATGTAACGGGTTTTTCCGAGTCTTTTTTCGTTGACCCAATTTTTACGAATTATGCAAATTAAGTGCAATATTTAGCAAAATCTTTGAAAATCTTCTCCTCTGAAACCACTGGGCCAATTGGAACAAAATTTTGTGTGGTTGTTCCCTACCTCGGCCTGACTAAAGTTTGTACCAGACAACCCCGTCCAACATCCAAGACGGCCGCCATTACTATAAATAGAAAATACACTAAAATAGCCCAATCTGGATCCATTTTTCCACCGATTTAGCTCAAATTTGAAATGTAGAAAGTATATAGTGGGGGATTCAACATATGTAAGGGGTTTTTCCGAGTCTTTTTTCGTTGACCCAATTTTTACGAATTATGCAAATTAGGTGCAATATTTAGCAAAATCTTTGAAAATCTTCTCCTCTGAAACCACTGGGCCAATTGGAACAAAATTTTGTGTGGTTGATCCCTACCTCGGCCTGACTAAAGTTTGTACCAGACAACCCCGTCCGACATCCAAGATGGCCGCCATTACTATAAATAGAAAATACACTAAAATAGCCCAATCTGGATCCATTTTTCCACCGATTTAGCTCAAATTTGAAATGTAGAAAGTATATAGTGGGGGATTCAACATATGTAAGGGGTTTTTCCGAGTCTTTTTTCGTTGACCCAATTTTTAAGAATTATGCAAATTAGGTGTAATATTTAGAGAAATCTTTGAAAATCTTCTCCTCTGAAACCACTAGGCCAATTGGAACAAAATTTTGTGTGGTTGATCCCTACCTCGGCCTGACTAAAGTTTGTACCAGACAACCCCGTCCGACATCCAAGATGGCCGCCATTACTATAAATAGAAAAAACACAAAATAGGCCATTGTGGATTCATTTTTCGACCAATTAAGCTCAAATTTGAAATGTAGTAAGTATATAGTGGGGGATTCAACATATTTAACTGGTTTTTCTGAATCTTTTTTCATTGACCCAATTTTTATGAATTATGCAAATTAGGCGCAATATTTAGCAAAATCTTTGAAAATCTTCTCCTCTGAAACCACTGGGCCAATTGGAACAAAATTTTGTGTGGTTGATCCCTACCTAGGCCTGACTGAAGTTTGTACCAGACAACCCTGTCTGACATCCAAGATGGCTGTAGTTACTATAAATAGAAAAAACACAAAAATGGCCATTGTAGTTCCATTTTTCAACCAATTTAGCTCGAATTCGAAATGTAGAAAGTATATTGTTGGGGATTCAACATATGTAACGGGTTTTCCTAGTCTTTTTTCATGGACCCAGTTTTCACTAGTTATGCAAATTAAGTGCAAAATTCTGTGAAATCTTTGAAAATCTTCTCTGAAACCACTAGGCCAATTGGAATGAAATTTAGTGTGGAAGGTCCCTACGTTGACCTGACTAAAGTTTTTACCAGGCAACCCCGCCTGACATCCAAGATGGCCGCCATTACTATAAATAGAAAATACAGAAAAATGGCCATTGTGGATCCTTTTTCCTCGGATTTAGCTCAAATTCGAAACGTAGAATGTTTATTGTGGGGGATTTAACATATGTAACATGTTTTTCTGTGTCTTTTTTCACTTTTTTCCAATTTTCACTTATTATGCAAATTAGGTGCAATATTTTGTGAAATGAAGTAAAAATCTTCTCCTCTGAAACCCCCCCCCCCCCCCCCCCCCCAAAAAAAAAAAAAAAAAAAAAAAAAAATGGCTATTGTGGATCCTTTTTTCCACCGACTTTAAATATAGAAAGTATACTGTGTGGGATTCAAAATATATAATGGTTTCTTTCCGAGAAAATTTTTATTGACCCAATTTTCAAGAAATATGCAAATTAGGTGTAATATTTAGTAAAAATTTTCTCCTCTAAAATCACTGGGCGAATTGGAACCAAATTTTGTGTGGAAGGTTCCTACATGTACATCAGCCTGAAATAAGTTTGCACCAGTCCAAGATGCCCGTTGTTACTAGATATGAAAAAAAAAAATAGCCATTGTTGATCCATTTTAAGCTCAACTGGCTAAACCCAGCTGAGTTTATGGCATGGCGAAAGTTTGTCAGTTAACTTGCTGCTTGGTCATGGTTTTCTCCAATACTCCAGTGTCCTCCACCATTTCCAAAACTGACAGTCTCTGTATAAGTGAAATATTCTTGAGTAAAGCGTTAAACAGCATTACAAACAAAAACAAACATTGTCTTACATATTCAGCCAGTTGAGCATCACAGGCCCTATTGGGCCTCTTGTAATCAATTTTCTGCTATTGGAAGGGAGACCTCTCTGACCAAGTGGCCAAAAGTGCAGGATCATGGTGCCTCTCACCACTAGGTTTGAATCCATCTTTTGCATATCTTAGTGTAAGAAAGTTTGACAGTTTGATTAACTGAAAGTCAGTGGTTTTCTCTGGGCAATCTGGTTTCCTCCACCATTCTAGAACTGACCACCTGGATATAGGTCTAAAATGCAAACTTATAAATCACAGTGCCTCTCACCACTAGGTTTGAATCAATCTTTAGCAGATCTAAGTGCGAGAAAGATTGACAGTTTGATTAATCGAAGGTCAGTGGTTTTCTCTGGGCAATCTGGTTTCCTCCACCATTCTAGAACTGACCACCTGAATATAGGTCTAAAATGCAAACTTATAAATCACAGTGCCTCTCACCACTAGGTTTGAATCAATCTTAAGCAGATCTGAGTGCGAGAAAGATTGACAGTTTGATTAATGGAAGGTCAGTGGTTTTCTCTGGGCAATCTGGTTTCCTCCACCATTCTAGATCTGACCACCTGAATATAGGTTTAAAATGCAAACTTATAAATCACAGTGCCTCTCACCACTAGGTTTGAATCAATCTTTAGCAGATCTGAGTGCGAGAAAGATTGACAGTTTGATAAATGGAAGGTCAGTGGTTTTTTCTGGACAATCTTGTTTCCTTCACCATTCTAGATCTGACCACCTGAATAAAGGTCTAAAATGCAAACTTATAAATCACAGTGCCTCTCACCACTAGGTTTGAATCAATCTTTAGCAGATCTGAGTGCGAGAAAGATTGACAGCTTGATTAATGGAAGGTCAGTGGTTTTTTCTGGACAATCTTGTTTCCTTCACCATTCTAGATCTGACCACCTGAATATAGGTCTAAAATGCAAACTTATAAATCACAGTGCCTCTCAGCACTAGGTTTGAATCCATCTATAGCAGATCTTAGTGCGAGAAAGATTGACAGTTTGCTTAATGGAAGGTCAATGGTTTTTTTCTAGACAATCTGGTTTCCTCCACCAACCCATAACTGACCACCTGAATATAGGTGAAAAATTCTTAAATGGGGCTTTAAACACCATTGATCAAATCTAATCCAATTTTACTGGAATGGTTGGCTCAGCCAAAGTTGCAAGATATAAATCAAAATATGTCCAAACAGTTCTTCCTAAATGACAAAAATATGGTTTATACATTGTATATGTTTGTGTAGTGGAGTGGAGTAATGGTGTTTTACGCCCCAGTCAAGAATCTTTCACTTATTTCGAGGCGGTCAGTTCTGGGATGGTGGAGGAAACCGGAGTGCCCAGAGAAAACCACCGACCGTAGGCAAGCGAACTGACAAACTTTCTCACACTAGGATCTGTCCCGAGTGGGATCCGAACCCAGGCGGTAAGAGGCACTGTGATCCGTAAGCGCACGCTTTAGACCAATCGGCCACCGAGGCCCCTTGTATATGTTTGTGGATTTTTCTCTAGATCCATCTAATTTATTTTTGATTTTTCATTTATATTTGCCCAGCACTTTGTTGACAGATGTTACTAATTGTAATAAATTTTATTACAGGCATCCCTTAGTACAAAATTACCAGAAGATCAGATGGAAAAAGGAACCTTCCTCGATTTTGTCCACCATCTGTTAATTCCAAAGTGACATTGAATCTTGAGCCAAAATATAATACAGTTATTTATAGATCTTATCCAAATTTGTTAATTTTTGAAGTGATAATGATTCGGAGAATTGGAAACGAACAAAAGATAAACTGAAACCAAGAAAATAGATGCTGTAAATCTGAAAATTTTCATGTGTCTGTCTTATTATCATCTTGGAGTTCATGTTTTGAAATTGGAATTATTAATATACAAAAATAAAATATAGAAAATCTACATATTGTTGTCAATAACAACAACTGTGATGCCACAAATGAAATGGTGTCAGTTCACAGGAAAAAATCATTTACAAAACTGTAATAAAGTTTGTTTTACTTTATTAGGGAACTAAATAAATAATTCTTTATTTTTTTAGTAATTTTCTTTAATAAAGCAATAAGGATTTGCTTCAAGAGAGATTATTTCTTTATGGATATAAAAAATTGTTTTGTCCACAATTTGCAATGTCCTGCCTCTTTTAATATGTTCTGTGTTTGACATTTCATGATATGTAGCATGTAAAAAATTGTTTATTTCTGAATAGAAAGAAAATTTATTCATTCAAATCAGAGAGAAGACCTTGTTTACATCAGATCTGTTATTATAACCAACAGGGGTGTAGATAGCAACTAATTATAACTGAGGACATCTTCCCCCAGAAAAATCGGGAAAAATTGCATTAAATAGTGCATTTTGGTGTCACCTGAACCTGATATTTGCTAAGACTGTTTGAATACTGTAAACCAACTTTTATTTGCGGCTATTAACTTTCGCGATATGGACTATAGCTAGAAATAAGAAAAACCATTAACTTTCGCGATACAGACTATAACTGATTTTTTTTAACTACTTCCGTAAACAAAGTGTTGCGTAAACAGTAGTATATACATCGTATGTACTAGTATACTAAGCGATATTAATCCGATAACGAATTTAATAAACAAGTGATTTATACTCACTAGCGTTTATTTGGCGTTTTTTGTATTGTTTAAGCTCATTACATTTTATTATTACTTGTGGTCTTAACCATGTCGGTTGTACAATGGCTTCAAAAATCGAAAACTGGATCAAATGTACCAAAGACACCAGTAATTTTTTTAGAAATATGTGTTCCTGACCCAAATAATGAAACACGCCACAGAAAACTGCTGACGTGCAGTATGCCAATTCGGAAGTTTTAAAAGTTTTGTCAACTTCATTGTGTATGATACCATTTTCGACAACAAGTTCACGACGATTAACTTTCGCGATTATTTTGCTCCCGCGAAACAGGCGGAAGTTAATAGTACGCGAATAAAAGTTGGTTTACAGTAATCAAGTCTCTACTATTAGGGACAAAACATAATTTTATATATCTTCACTACAAATTATTTTTTATCCTTTTCTATTTTCGTTGTGTTTCTGTAACAAATTTAAAAAATTAATTCGATCTGATATATTCCGAGGCAGTTGCCTTTGTTGCTTATAGTAAGCTATGCCTCTGACTATATAGAAAATTCTCTCATAAAAATGTTTTATCCTTCCGTCATATGTTTGTTTAGATAGTTGTCCATTTGGGAAGAAATATTCGCAACATTTTGGAACAGAATGGAAAGGTCAATAATATAAGTGCCTGGCTATTTTCTAGAATATGAGAGCTGATAGTTTTGTTATTAAAGGGAGGCAAAATTACCACCAATTATTAAAGGGAGGTAACACGACAAAGATTTGTTAAAGGGGGATAACTTCATTGAAAATTTTCTCTTGTGAACATCTTTAATTACATAGTATCACATGTTTGTGTAATGTTAATCTTTTCATCAATCAAATTAAGTGCCTATTTATGTAAATATGTATATACTGTAATTGGTATTATTATAAGCAATAAATAAAGCATTAAAGCTGAATATATATATATATATATATATATACATGTATATATATATATATAAATATATACATGTATATATATAACAAAAAATTATGATATATTTATAATATGCAAGTTGATTTAACATTTTGCAACATAAATCAGTTGTAGTTGTACAATGTCAATTTTTTAACCCTAGTATGTTTGTAAATAGATCTAATGGGCTTCATTCATATACTACATGGCCTTTAACTTAATTGAACATTAATAAATAGCAATCAGGTCCTCAACAAAAATACAAATCCAATCTGTTTTATTAATATACCACTTTATCTCATGCTGTATAAACATTTATTGTAATAATCTGGTCCTCGAAAAAATATATATCTAATCTTTTTCATCATATATCACATGACCTACAAATTTATGAAAGAGTTTGCCCTCAGCAAAATTATAAATTCAATCTGTTTTATTAATATACAGTATCATTTACCGGTAATCTAAATGTGAATTGAACTTTTACCTATGTAATCATTTTGTCCACATAAATAATTCTAATGGGCCTCATTCATGTAGCACATGTCATGTAAGTTGAAGAAAGATATAGTAATTGGTTTTACAGTTTAACTCCTTCAAAATAATAGTTGTGGAAATAATAATTAATTATTTTATAAATATGGAGGGTTACCACAATGTATGCTGGTATATGGATGAACCCCACCGTAGGCCTTTCTGCACACCTTGTTGCAGTGGACAATGCCAATTTAATGACATAAATGATTAAGTTTTGTGGTTGTGATGTCTTTTTTTTTATATAAAATTGTTTATTTTAATTTTAAGTGATTTATTGAATGAATACATTAAAAATTAAAACAACAATAAATGAATGTGCAATATTTACAATACTTGTATTCAGTAGTAAGTAACTTTATCAGTTTGATGATTAATATATCTTAATAATATTTATAGTGGTTAAATAATAATTATAAAAAATAATAATAAATAATCTGTATTTTGATAAAAATTTTAAAATTATATTACACTTGCTATATAAAAAATGTGACCATTTCTTTTTAGTTCTTGTGACATTTTAAGAAATGAATTTGCAATATGCCCTAAGATAGATATAAGGAGAACATTTTTGGATTTGAAATTTATTTTCAGAATATCTGATAATACTTATTTTGATAAAAATAATGCTAAAAAAGTATGTTTATTACAATTTTTTCTTTCTTTCATTTTTAAAGAAGTAGCAGATTTTTTTTTAATCTAAAAAGATTTTCATATTTGTTGTATAATTTAGCATACTAATGTTGCACTTGTGAAAAATGCACATGCGTATATCTTGAAATGAATATGTCACATAGTTATTTAGAATATAATGTTATTTATATTTTTAATAGATGGGTTGAAAATGTTGAATTTTCACGGTTCATAAATACAGCAAAATTAAGCCAATGACAAAGAAATAACTATAAAAAGTTATTGTACTTAGATTTTTATATATGAATATTAAATTCTGCTGAAAAAGATATAACAGTTTTCCAAAAGAATAAGTGTTTCCATTTGTTATAAAGCTTTTCACTCAAAATATTTAGTTATTCCTCAGCAAATACCATTATGCTTTTCACTCAGTAGGTCTTGATATTCCTCAACAAATGCCATTATGTTTTTTATTCAAGTGATTAAGTTATTCTTCAGCAAATGCCATTATGCTTTTCACTCAGTAGGTCTTGATATTCCTCAGCAAATGTCACTATGCTTTTCATCCATAAGTTTTAGTGATTCCTCAATAAATGCCATTATGCTGTTCACTTAAAAGCTTAGTCATTCCTAAGCAATGCTAATTTGCTTTTTACTCCATTGGTCTAGTTTTTTTTAAAAAACAAATTTCTTTATCATTAGATCTAATTAATCCACAAAAAAATGTCCACTTGCTTTCCAGTATCTCCTCAAAAAATGCATGTATGATTTACACTTAATAGATGTTGTCATTACCTCATCAATAAATGTCTGCATGCTTTCCACTTAATATATTTAACTATTCCTAAAAATGCTCATATGCTCTCAAATTAATATTAAATGAAAATACAATAAAATCCATATGCTTTCTACTCCATAGCTCTAGTTGTTCCTCAACAATTGGGTATATGCTTTCCACTGAGTATATTACGTACATGTAATTCCGTATTATATGTCCCTCTGCTTTGATAGATCTAGTTATATCTCAGCAGTTAATTTTTCACAGAGTTCGGTATTTTATCATATATATACTTGATGAATTTTGTATGTTGAGTTATATACCGGTAGTAATGTAGACTGTTATGTATATTAATGTTATATTAAAATCACAAATATTCGTGGGTTATTAAATTTCGTGATTAAAACTCGTTATTCGGGGTTAATTAGTCTCACGAAATCAAAAATTTTTACATTATTTTTTCTATTTTTTTTTTTTTTTTTGCTGCTAAGGACACAATTCCACCAAATTTTCTCCTAACACTTTTTTTTTTAAATTACAAAACCACCAAAATCTTACCCCACGAATATTAATGATTCTTTGTTATATTATTTTGTAAAAGACTGATATTTGCAGCTGTAGATCACAAAAATGTAAAGTTGAGCTAAATATTATATATAAAATGATAATAATAAAATATCTGCGTCAGTCTGGTTGTTTTTAGTTACCAGAGCAAAACCCTGGAGAACTTGCTACTAACCAGGTAGCTTGTCAATAAATCCTTAGTGTACAGTGGCCAAGTGGTAAAGGTATTAGCCTTCAAAAACTGCATCTCATCTTGGGTTTGACCTGGTCGAGCGCAAGTGAATTTTATTCTTGGCTCACCTAGCAAAGCCAGAGTGCCGCCTAGGACAAAGTAAAGTTCTGTGAACTGAAGTTTTCTCTCTGAAACCAATATTCGAATTGGAATAAATTGGGGTGAAAGGTAAGATTAAAAATTATATCCTAGGTGTTTTGTCCGAAATCCGTATGACTGCTATAATTATAAATAGCAAAAATCTATATATGGCCATTATGAGTTAATCTATGTACTGAATTGTTGAAAGTTTAAATATAGAAAATACACATCAGAATATAAAACATATTTAAAGGGTTTTTCTGTACATTTATTTGTTTGCGCAATTATTAAGCTGTAGGCAAATAAGGTGTATTTTTAGCCTAAATCATTAAAAAATCTTCTCTGAAAGAACTTGGCCAATCCAAAAGAAATTTGGTAATGGAAGTTTTCTTGTTTCAACTTCAGTATTTATTAGCTATTCGTGACGAAACAGTTTTTTAAAAGCTCGAAGATTAATCTTAACCCAAGTTCATGTGGTGCATGTTTTGCAAGTGTTTCTGATCTGCATTGTACTATTGTGCACTTATGACGACCTTAACTGGAGTGCAAGTACACTCCTACAATACCAAAGATAAACATCTCAGACCACTGGGTCATTATATATTGGTGTCAAACTAACCAATAATATTGATTGGTTGGTTGTTATCTTGTTTAATGTCGCAACAACAATGCGCCAATAGCACACTTACTAGTATATATGGATTAAACTTGGAACAAGTTCGTGTATGCACGAGTTGTGCAAGTGTGTGTATTTTGGTTTGCCTTGTACTAGCTTGCACCGAGGTGGTCCCAACATTAAACTTTTATTGACCAGGATCAAACCCACAAATGTGAGACATCTTAATCATTGTCATACACGACCCCTTTCACATGAATGTATCCGTTACTCTATTCCAAAACTCCTTGTTCTTAAAGCTGCATCGGTGAAAGAACAGTTACTACAAATTTTCAAGTCTTGAGTCGGACCCAGTCGGGGTTCGAACCCAAGACCTGCCACTTACGGAGTGAGCACTCTACCATCTAAGCTACCGCAAATTTAATGCAATTCTGTGTTTAATTTATTGTATTTAATCCTTTTGTAAGTTGTGTTTAAATGACCCGTTTTTAGCTCACCTGAGCACAAAGTGCTCATGTGAGCTATTGGTATCAATAGAGGCAGACCCTCCGTCATCCGTCGTCCGTCCGTCCGTCTGTCCGTCCGTCAACAATTGCTTCAAACGACCTTTCAAACGAACTTTTGGTCACATTTTGATTAAACTTGATCAAAAGCATCTATAGAACATTGCCTCTGAAGAACATTTCAGATTTGTTTTTTTGGTTGCCATAGCTACCAAATGTGGGTCACAATGACCTACATAGTTTAAAACCTAAAAAATCTTCTTCTCCAAAACCACTTCACTGAGATAAAATCTGATGTGATTTTTGGCATCTAAGGCATCTTATTTACCAAGTTTGTGAATTTCAAGAATTTTTGTAAAAATTAGGTTACGCGTTTTTGCGTTTAATTTTTGTATATGGTAAATAGTACTTTTTTACAAAAAATTACAATAATGAATAAACTTAGGTGAATTCTTTTTCCAAACATCATTTTCTTGTGTGAGGAAACATATGTTTGACAATTTTTATGAAATTCTGTAAAATACAAGTCGCTTTTTTCGGCCTTTTTCATTTTTAATTCTAGCAACCCAAGGGTCAAGGGTTCAAATCCCACTGGGGCCACTTTTTTTTTTTTAATTTTTTTTTTTTTTTTTTTAATTTCTAAATTTTTTGACTTACAATGGTGCATGGAAGAGATTTTATGAATTTTTACTTTTTAGTGTAAGTATTTTTTTTTTTTTTTTGAATTACATGTGATACTGCAACCCAAGGGTCTAGGGTTCAAATCCCAGTGGGGCCACTTTTTTTTTCTGTTTTTCTTTTTTTTTATTTTCTGAATTTTTATGACTTACAATGGTGCATAGAAGAATTTTTATGATTTTTTACTTTTTAGGTTGCCATAGCTACATTGCCTTAAATAGTTGAAAACCTAAAAAATTTTCTTCTCCAAAACCACTTCACTGAGATAAAATCTGATGTGATATTTGGCATCTAAAGCATCTTATAAACCAAGTTTGTGAATTCCAACAATTAGGTTACGTGTTTTTACGTTTATTTTATACATTATACTTTTTTACCAAATTACAATATTAATAAATTTAGGTGAATTCTTTTTCCAAACATCATTTTCATTATGTGAAGAAACATATGTTTAACAATTTTCATGAAATTCTGTAAAATACAAGTCGCTTTTTTCGACCTTAGTCTTTTTCAATTCTAGCAACCAATTTTATGACTTACAATGGTGCATGAAAGAGATGTTATGAATTTTTACTTTTTAGTGAATTATTATTTTTGAAATACATGTGATACTGATATGTAGATTAAGCTAAAACCTTGAATTTTTTTTTTTTTTTTTTTTTTTTTTTTTTTTTTTTTTTTTTTTTTGTTTTTTTTTTTGTTTTACAAAATCATTCTTATGTGACATTTTTTAAATTAATTGAACAATTTTTTAAAAATAATTTGTAGTTGAATTTTACAATTTTTAAAAAAAATATTTTAATTAATGTGTCAAATCTGTAAAGTCTTCAATCCGGATCTGAAAATTGCTCCTGTGAGCTTTTGTTATGGATAGGAACTCTGTCATCCATCCATACATCCATCAAAATACTTTTTCTCAGACACTACTGGTCACATTTCATTCATATAAGTTAATAGCACCTTTAGACCATTGCCATTCTCATTTGTGTTTCTGATCACTTTGGCTACCAAAAGTAGGTCACAGTGACCTATATAGCTAAAAACCAAAACAATAAAAATAATGTTATCTGAAACCACTTATATTGAGGCAACATGTTATGACTTAACCAGGTATTATCACGACATACCAGTTACATTTAAACTCAGGTGAGCAAATTAGGGCCATCTTGGGCCTCTTTTTTATGGCGTAACAATGTTCTAAATTAGATCCCACAAGCTACATGTCGCTGGAAAATTTCTGCTATTTCTATATTTATTCGATCTTTTATCGTTGAACCAAATGAAACATTGTTCATTAGAAACATCATAAGTAGATCAGCAACCGTTTTATTTTTTTTCCTAGGAAAACTTAATGCGGTTTTAAGCCATCTAACCACCAATGGCAACTTTAAGCATTTTGATATTTTAGAAAGTACAACAAAATAAAATAGAACAAAATACATGTAATTATCATCAATGCGGCAAATTCTCGTACGAAAATGTGATTTTTTACACCTTGTTAGGCTCAGATTCAAATCGATAAAGAAAGTCGTTTTCTTCATTGTTGTTTCATCATTTCGCAATAATGAACGAGAAACTTTTTGAACATTAACGCATTGTAATGACAGCATGAAGATACATGATTCGGGAACTAATTGAAACATTTGAAATGTCAATATTGTGTTTTTATCAGGGGGTTTTTGATGACAAGGAAATTAATGGACCATTGTATCCCCTTTGGCTTACAATTAAACAATAAAGTGCCAATTATTTTAGCATTCTTTTATTTGTTAGATAAAATGTCAATTTCATATATAAAAAATATTATGGTTAATGGTTGATAAGCTGCTTATGTGTAATGCTTTTTAATATCTCATAAAAACACAAATCCGGAAACACAATGGAAATTATCGATATCCGAAATGCATGCATTTGCTTTCCGGAATTAGCTCCGATTGAATATTGAAATAGAAAAGGTTTTTAAAAAGTAGGATGGATTATAATCGTACTACTAATGAGGTGGTATTAAAATGTCACAACTTTAAATATATTACAAAAATACCTGATAGATTTTGATGTGCCAAATGTGCACATTTCGGAAAATCATTCCTCATCAGTTACACTAGTGGCCGGAAAGTTTGATAGATAAAAACATAAGCCGTTTAAAACACTTAAAAATGTTAAAATCCAAAGTTCCAAAATTATATGTATATGAATCCAAATCTAGCTAAGGAAAGCTTTGCATGAGGGAACAAACCTTAGTTTAAACATGTTTCAAAAATTAAGACGACCGGAAACTTTGCTACTTGGTATACATTTTCTCTTAGCACAAGGTACTGATTACTAAAATGTTAAACAGAAACATGTTAATCAGCTGTACCACGTGATACCCCATAACGTTTGTGCGTAACTATTATTTCCAATGGAGATGGAATTGTATAAGTCGATGTTTTCCCGTTAAAACTACGTTATTCCGGGAAATTGTGACGTAATCGTTTTCGAAAACGTTCCGCACAAACGTTAAGGGTATTAATCACGTGGTACGCTGGCGAACCCCGGGCCTCATTCACATACCACGTGATACCCCATGACGTTTGTGCGTAACTTTTATTTCCATTGGATATGGAATCGTGTAAGTTGGCGTTTTCCCGTAAAAACGACGTTATTTCGGGAATTTGTAACGTGAATATTTTCTAAAGTGCTCCGCACAAACGTTATGGGGTACAAATCACGTGGTATATGAATAAGCCAATTAATTCAAAATTAACAATTAGATAGACATGCATTATGATTATAAATATATTTGTTATTTGCTCATGACATACCTCGCACCCAATTTTAAAATCATTCCTCAACTTCATGGTTTCATTAATTTAAATTTAGAAAATTTTGACAACCTCTTCTAGAACCACAAATAAACTTTTTTTCTCAAAAATAAATGCAAATATTTTAAGCTTGAAGTGATCTTAAAAATGTTTTTTTTTTGAATATCAAAACAGTAAACATTTCATGATTTCAAATTCGGTGTTATTGGAGTTAAGAAAAGTCTTAGTTAACGAATAATTGTGGCCTGTACATTATAAGTTAAAATGTAAACTGCATATTTCTCTTTAAAACAAAAAGTTTTTAAAAGTAATAAAGACATTTAACTATTAATGTTATTAAAATGCCATCTCTGATTTCATTGATCTTGTTCATTTAGTATACAAGACCATTGGTCACATAACTAGACATTAGTAAATTGACAAACATACTTACACAAGGATTTTCCCAAGCTAGATTCGAACCTTAGCGGTGACATGCGTTGTGATCTGTAAGCGCACGTTTTAGACCCTTTAGCCACCAAAACTGGTCATTAGATAACTGACAAATATTCTTACACAGGGATTTTCCCGAGCCGGATTCGAACCTTAGCGGGGACTGGCGTTGTGATCTGCAAGCAAGCGACCCCTTAGCTACGGGTGCCCTCTTTTTTAATCGAAGAAAGCTTGTTAAAACGACTAAAAATTAAGTACGGTTGCCAATTGAATTGTATGTGCTGTATTAAGCCTGATAAGGTTAGATACTATACAACAACGACAGGGGTTAATTAAAAATACAAAAGTAAGGTGTTATATATCTGTGCATGAACAAATATTTGTTGTACGTTG
Source organism: Tegillarca granosa (assembly GCA_029721355.1). Taxonomy (NCBI): domain Eukaryota; kingdom Metazoa; phylum Mollusca; class Bivalvia; order Arcoida; family Arcidae; genus Tegillarca; species Tegillarca granosa. The sequence goes on from CM056597.1 coordinate 26,194,140, forward strand.
ATCAAACAAAATTTAGTCAACATTTATGAATTATTCCACTCAAAATTGATAAATGAAATTTGAATGGCTCTTTGATCTCATTTTTCATGAATAAATTAGTAAAGATTTAATCAGTAATTTGATCAACATTAAAGATAATTATCGGGTAAAATATAATTCTGTAGTAAGTGGTTTTCTAATTAAAACTGTACCCTAGAAGTGACACAGTTTAGTTTTGAACACTGCGGCGGGGTGCGACAATGTTGTTGGAATGAAGTGGAGTAGACTGGACTAATGGCATTTGAAAATCAGTCAAGATTTTTCCACTGATACCGAGCTGCCAGCTCTGGTAGGGGAGATTGATTGATTGATTTAATGGGGTTTTACGTCCCAGTCAAGAATATTTTAATTATATCACCAGACGTTATAGGTGAAGTGGCAGAAATTTTTATCTTTGCATTGCGCTAAGGGCAATGTGCAGGTATGCCACGCCTGTCGTGAACAGTGCATCGGTTTTTAAAGTCTCATCCGAAGGACCCCTTGACCTTTATTTTGTCACTCATATTTTTCAAGTCTTGGTTAAATCCGGCCGGGGTTCGAACCCTCGACCTCCCACATACGAAGCAAGCATTCTACCAACTAAGCTACCGTAATGGTTACTGGAATATAGTGCAAGGATATCCAGCGAATCCCAACGACCTTCGTAAAGCGAACTGACAAACATTCGCACACTAGGTTCTGCCAGAGTGGGATTGGAACGAATGTCGAGCCAACAGTTCTGGAAAGGTGGAGAAAATCGGAGGGTGGCGTTTTACACATATTGAAAATATGAAACATTAGATCATTAGTGATAACATCTATCTACATTTTTTGTGCTTATGAAATAGTTCACAAATTAAACGGTAATGTCCTTATGTTGAACAGTTTTTGATTTTTGTCGCGAAACATCATTAACATACAAAAATATTGAAAGTTAAAAGAAATTTTCTGGCTTGACATTTTCTACTGTGCTACAATGCTCATTTAATAAAATTATTCAGAAATAAATAAATAAATAAATACTAGTAAATAAATAAAAAAATAAAACTAGATTTATTTATTGTGACGACCAAAGTAACAGAAGTCTCCAGACTCTTACCATCTCAAAAATCAATAAAGCATAAAAAGCAGGTCAGAAGGTCAATAAAAAGACCTTATTGTAAGCGAAGCATGAAAAGTAGGTCAAGTGTCAGGAGGTTAACTAAAAGACCTAAAAAACCGCTTTATTTGGTTACGTATGTGATAGTTACCAAAATATACTAGCTTGACCTACAATTCTAAAATAGCCTTTATGGATTCATACTTATCTCTGTATAGAGCTAAACAAAGAGCCAATACAAAAAAAAAACAACAGCAAGTTGACTATTTTTCTTTTATTGATAAAACACAATTTGAAAAAGTTCACCTAAAATTTTGCAAATTTGTACTTGGTACTAAAAACAGCTACAGATTTTGCTATTAGGTCTGAATTAGGTAGGTTGCCCATTGAATATTTTATTAAACAACAAACAGTTTTATACTTAGCAAGACTGAGCATGAATGATATCAATCCTCTGTTAAAAGAATCATTTTATTAAGTCAAGATTTAGATACAAAAGGTATATACTCTTGGCACACTTATGCAAAGGAAATATTGTCGGACCTGGATATAAATAATGTTTATACATGTAAAACAAAAAAAAAAAGATCTAATTTCATTGAAATCTATATTAAAAAACGAATTCAAAAATAGATATGAAAAATTACTCAAGAATAAAATTGAAAACTTAAATCATAATAACAAATTACAATTATACCAAAACTTAAAGAAACATTTAAATAAAGAATTTTATTCATCTTTTCCAAATTTTGAATTTCGTAGACTTTTAACAAAATTTAGAATTAGTGATTACACCCTAGAAATTGAAATTGGACGATACAAGAAAACTCCCAGAGAAGAACGACTTTGTAAACATTGTTATCATGAATCTTGATGATGAGATCCATTTTTTTCTTCATTGTAAACTTAATATTATACCAAGAAACAAATTTATTGAATCTTTCATTATAGAAAATGCTGAATTTATACATTACTCTGATATAAACAAAATCATTACTCTACTAAACCAACCAACACCCAACCAAGTTAAAATTGTAGGTTCCTTTATAAAACAGTCATTAGAACTGAGGACAGGGGACTCTTAGTTTTGACTTGTATTTTATTTTAAAAAAATATCACAGTTATGAATGTTTATAACAATACTGTTTTATGTTTGTATATGTATATAGTTGTTTTGTGGTCACAGATTCAGTTGAATCTAAGGACCTAATAAATAAATAAAATTAAAAAATTTCCTTTAACAAATAATTAGGTAGATAAAGCAAGTTCAGCCAAATTATGTTCCAGAAAAGTCAATAATGGCGAGGAATTTTTCTTGAGCCTTCCATCAAAATCAGACCAAATCTTTCTCCTTTCCTCCATTCAAACATATAAATTCTATTAGTTTATACGGCATAAAGAGGACAGAGTAACGACTGAATCACCCGGTGTTAGGATAATGGACTTGAGGAAAGTATTCTCGTATGTGGCATACTGACTCGGTGAGCTAGCACCTTTCTAAAAAGTCGCCTGAATTGAGTGTACTAGTACACGACAGACCACACACACACACACACACACACACACACACACACACACACACACACACACACGTCTTAGAATATTCCATTGAGATTTATAACCTCGCTCTCGTCGCGAATAGTTGAAAAAATTGCTGATTTGAAGTTAAACAACATTACAGCCACAATAACATGTATCAATTAGTTTTTTTATTTTGACAAATCTTAGGTTATCGTCAGTGAGTTGATTACATGTAGCAAAGTCAGAACTCGTGCTCCATGAAAAGATACAGCCCACCTACAACTCCCATCAATTAAAATACGCTGTCAATTATTGATTTTGCAATATTAACATGTCACATTCAGACTGCCTTAGCCATATAAATTTACTGCACTCCGTGTACATGTATAGCTATATTTTCCAAACATCGGCATATCAGGTCGAGTTTGTTTTTTTTAATCAGCCATAGGAAGGCTGGTCGTTTGAAGGCATTAATCTCTAACTGCTGGTTCCTTGTTAACGGTATAACAACACCTAAAGAAAGGTAAGTGATTAACTAATTAGTTCCCCAGTTTGTCACTTTCTAAACGATCACAATTGTTTAAATTAAAAAAATGTCAGAAAGTAACGTGCGGTGAAAGTCACGTAATCCATTTTTTAAAAGTTTTATTCGGTAGTAAATTTTAAAAGCCATCTTTTTACATCTGACATACACAAATTTCAAAATTTCCAAAAGTTTCAAAATTTCTAAAATTAGACAAAATTTTATCAATAAAGAAACGGGGCAATCAAAAACCCGACAATTTAGAATGTGTGTATGAATAATTAATTATTTATTTTTAATATTTGACTTACTATGGTTCCGTGTTCCTTTCTTTCTCAAATTTGTCTTTGCACGTGGCTGGTTTAGCTAGCTGGACAAGAAGTAAGTACCCTTCCGGAGCACCCGACCTCACTTCTTTGATGGAAATTTACATTTATAACTAAATTGGCCAGTTTTCAAAGTTTTTACTTTGTTTTTTGGGGATTATGATTTTGACATAGTCTAGTATGTTTGTGTTTTATTTCAGGACGAAAAAAAATGTTTTAATTAAAAGCACCAATCGTATAAAAACCAATCAAAATTATACTATATGTCCAAAGTGAAAAGAACAAACGAGAAGTATAGTATATCATATAAATAAGAGAGAGAGAGAGAGAGAGAGATGGAAATCTGGTGCTTCTTTTAATAATGGGGTCTAAATATGTTTATGCGTTTTCCTTTGTATTGTCATATTATTGTTTATTATTAACTTGTATAGTTGTTCTTTGTTGCGTTGGTTGTTGCCAAGCGTATGCACTTTTCAGTTACAAAATTCCTTCTATTAAACGATAATGTTGATAACATACTCATTTGTTTAAACTACTTAAATAAAACTAATATTCATTTTATTGAAAAAAAACTAATACAAATAATGCATTTCTTTAAATTTAACAGTGTGTAACAATATTTAAAAAAAACACAAGGAATGTCTTTCAATAAGGAACAGATGAAATAAAGAATTATTGCCATATATCAAATTTTTCACTTCGAACATATTAATATTTCAGATGAACAAAACATCATGAAAAGTCTCTTTAAAAATTCAGTCACTGCGGTAGCTCAGTTGGTAAAGTGCTCGCTCCGTAAGTGGAAGGTCGTGGGTTCGAACCCCGGCCGGGTCTGACCTAAGACTTGAAAGTGGGAAGTGACTATTCTTTTGCCAAGCACCCGGCATTACGAAATGAAAACGGTTCTTTCGGATGGGAACTTAAAATAAACGAGGTCCCGTGTCATGACAGGCGTGACACGATAAAGAATCCTACTGTATAATGCCATCAGCGTAACGCACAGGCAAAATTTCTGCACTTTCGCCTATAGCTGGCGACGTCTCGATATAAGTGAAATATTCTTGACTGGGACGTTAAACACCGTTACTTAATTCAACTCTTTAAGAATTGGCATAAAGAGTGTCTTTAAAATAAGGAACATGAAATAAAGAATTTATCCTTTCTTTTTTTGTCTGTTCAATTATTACAGTTATTTTATAAACATTACATATTGTCATATAATTATATTTGTGATATTTTGATAACCGTCATGTCAATATGTGTGTGAGCGAGTGTAGGGAGCGGACCACCTAAAAAAAATAACCATCTATGAATAAGCTAAAGGGCATAAGAGATAAGTAATATATTTCTAATTGAAAATCAAGCTAAATTTAGTTTTTGTCCTTAAAATACAATTTAAGTGATGTCTCATATTTGGTGGTCTCATTAGGTGTCCGTCTTATCTTACCGCGTTTGTTGCTTTAATTTTTTTTTTTTTTTTTTGGTAACGGGCTGAAGCGAGGTACCTGTTTTTAGTTACAGATTCTTTAGTAACACATAATCTTTAATCTATTAATATTTGAATTTACCTGGGAGTAAATTGATAAACATACGCTATATAGATGAATACAGGTGGTGATTTTTTTTTTACTATATTAGTTTTTAATGGTTCATTAAATTTAATTAAAATGTTTTTTTATACCTGGCATACGTTGCATGCGAATTACGTAACTTCGTGTACTTGCTATCTCGCTTCGTTTTTTAAAACCCATTTATAAACGCAAATTTTAAACCGTGGCAAGTGAAATAAAATATGAAATAAAATGTTATCAACTAATCAACACCAGAAATAAATAAATAAATAAATAAATAAATAAATAAATAAATAAATAAATAAATATTTGACAAAAATACCTGTTTAATTTTAATTTGCCATATTTGCACATTTCGGAAATTTATTGCTCATTAGTAAAACTAGGGACCGAAAAGGTTGATAGAAAAAAAAACATTTGAAAATTGATGAAAATTATAAGAAATCAAACCCAGCTAAGGAATGATTTGCATGATGAAATAAATCTTAGTTTTAAATAAATTAAAAAAATTAAGACGGCTGAAAATTTTGCCACAAGGTACATTTCCTGATAACTCAAAGTATTGCCTGTTGAGTTATGCATACCCTCGGGGCATTTCAGTTCTGCTTTACAACATGAACTGTTGGACATTCAGTTTGAAGTGAAGTTGAAAATTTCAAAGAGAATGTAGACTTTTTAAAATAAGATTTTGACTAAAGATTGACATTGAACATAAGGTCGACTCATAATAAAGCTATGCCAAATGGTTAAATTTTGTAAACTGTGGCTACAGTCTTTGAAAAACGAAGTTTTATTGATTATCAATATGGCTCTGACCGTGTTTACATTTTTTCAGTTACACTTTATTACAGCTAACAGATGGCTTGTTGTTAGAAGATGATAGTTTGTTGTATTATCTGTGCCTTTCTACAAATAACTATTACGAAAGGGAAAGGTGAGTTTTAACTGTTATCTGAATTGCTGAGCGACCGAAGAAAAACCACGAAGTGCCCAAGAAAATCGCGAAGTGACTAACTTTCTCTAGGATCGGGGAGGCATTGTCATCAGCGTGCTTTAAAGACCAATCAACCATCGAGGCACCGCTGTAAACTATAGTACTTGGTGGCTTGATATATTATTTAGCTGCATAACAGAAATAAAGAAAAAAGCTTCTAAAATGTTGATGAACCATAGTTTTGATTTACCATTTAATGCTAGATTTGAGATGTTCATCTTATCGTTCACCATACAATCTTTAACATGCGTTTGGTTAAATGCTTTATAAAACAGTGACTTGTGCCACGTTGCATGTTAAACAACATTGTAAGCATAACTAGATCAAAGAATTAATATCTGGAAGCTTTTTCTCCGAAGTTTCGTATTTTCATGTAAATAATGTTGAATTTTATAAAAAGAAATATTGCAAACTCTGCACAAGACAATATTATAAACTATAGAATGAATTGACGGGCTTTAGGACCAAGTAAAATGAAATGAAATGGATACAAATTACACAATATTAGTTTAGCTAACAATGGTTCGCATTCAGTTACCGATATATTACAATAAGGAATCAAAGACTTGCTGATGTTTCTACAATGTCTCAAGATATGCAAATTAACTCTAATGCGAGACTTTTATTTATAAAAGAAACCGTTAAAATTTCTTTTAATGTAAATAAATAACACAAATACCAGTTAAATTTTGATGTGCAAGATGTGCACATTTCGGAAATTCATTTCTCGTCAGTGACACTAAGACCGAAAAGTTTGATAGATAAAAAACATAAGCCAAACAATTTAAGATTATTGAATCTAAAGTTCCAAAATTATATAAATCCAAATCCAGCTAAGGAATGCTTTGCATTAAGGGAACAAACCTTAGTTTTAAATAAATTTCAAATTTAAGAGGGCTGAAAATATTGCTAAATGGTACATTTTCTGACAACACAAAGTACTGCCTACTGAGTTATGGATACCATATAAATCGAATCATGGATTCAGGCATTTTAGGTCGTACTGTTTTAATACATTAAATGTGATTTCTCTGAAAAATTTTCATATGCTCTTACATCGTTTGATATACAATTTGCTTCATGAAATTATTTAAATTCTTTTGTCTCAATATTTTAATCGTTTTATATACCTGACGAACCTAGTGGAGTGCAAAGTAAAAACAGTTTACTTAATGGTTGAAAAATGTTGCTGAAAAACATGAACTTGGCACTGGTGAGTCAAGTAAGAACACAAAATAAACGGAGAAGAAAGGAGAGAAACAAGAAAACAATGCGTTATAAATACGTATATAGGTTCTGCGAACATTTGTTATAAAACTACGATGGCCGATATCAGCCATGACGACATACAGTAACTTTACTTTAGCGAGTCAGTAATGTGTACATGATGTCATTTTATAGTAAAGTTTAACTGTAGCGCGCCATAGATGTACATGTGTACAACACTGAAATATTGTCATGGCTGATATCGGCATCGTATAAAACCCCAAATTTGCTGACACACGACCACAATAGTGTTCAGTGGTTTGGATTAATTACCTTTCGAGAACCCTAACAGATAGTTGGTACACCAGATTTATTCATAGAATGAATAGAACTTTTTATATATAACAAAAATACCAGTTAAATTTTGATGCGTCATACGTGCTCATTTCGGAAATTCATTCCTCATCAGTGACAATAGGGGCCGAAAAGTTTGAGGGAAAAATCATAACTCAAACAGTTGAAAATTAATGAATCTAAAGTTCCAAAATTATATGAATCCAAATCCAGCTAAAGAATGTTTTGCACGATAGACAAGCTTAAGTATTAAATAAATTTCAAATATGAAGACGGCTGAAAATTTCGTGACAAGGTACATCTTCTGACAGCACAAAGTACTGCCTACTGAGTTATGGATACCCTCACGGAATTTCAGTTCTGCTTAACAATAAGAGTTGTTGGACATTCTGTCAAAATTTTCATAATTGGTAATTAATACATGTACCTGTTAAATTTTGAATTGCCATATTTGCACATTTCGGGAAATCATTCCTCATCAGTGACATGATGCATATTAAGACGTTTTGCAAGATGACGGATACTCTTTGATGATAAATGTAAACGATAGGGTAGGTCAAAAGATCACTGATAATCTGTCACACAAATCTCTCTAATCAAGGGAGATTTTCATTTTCTGAATATTGTTTTCTTTTTCAGTGGCAGAAACATCATGGAGCATTGAAGATGTTTTAAAATGCAACCCTACAGATGTAGCTATATTTTCTAAACCGATAGGTTCTAAAGAAGAATGCGCTCAAATATGTGTTCAAGAAAGAACATGTGCTCTTTTCTCCTATCAGACGGATACTCAAATCTGTAATGGTTATTCCAACCCAGTACCTAGACAACAAACTTGTACTCCTAACCTAAACGTCCAAAATTTTAGAAATGTGAAAGGTACGCATAATTTTTTTAAAATCATTAATTTTTTGCGTGGTTATAAAAGGTAAAGCTACATTTTGCTAAATTTTGGCGTCTGAAATTTCGGAAATTCCGAGTACTGATCCAAATCATTTACCGATGCAACTTTTTCTAATACCTAAATTTCTGATCCATTCATCCATCCACGTATCAATCAACCAGACAACGAACTAATCAATCAATCAGTTAATCAATCAATGACAATTGTTCGATTTATCAGTAAAGACTGACCGTTATCATACTGTAACACAGAGTTCGTCTCGTATCAGAAAATATTGGATGTAGTTGTAATGTTTTGATTGAATAAATTTTCTTTAACATTGAGCACTTTGAAATACGATTTTACAACAGTTTTCGTAAGAGTCAACATTAATAGGTTAAACTTGCTAAGTTAACACAATCATTTCTCATTTCGGTAATATTTTAAAAAAAAGAGACAATTTCTTACATACGGACGGCCGAGCTCGAGATTGATCCGTTTCTTTGACAATAAATAGTCAGTCACTCATATTGCTAAATAAATAAATTAATTTGTATTTTTTTGTTTCTTTTAGATGAGTGTAAAGAAAACGGTTTTATTTATGACAGAATATCAGGTATCTGTGTAAAACTTTTCTTCACGGAGATACAATGGACAGACGCTTTGGCCTCATGCAAAAGCAATGGGTTAAATCTAGTGATTATAGACAACTACAATAAACATTTATTTATCAAAAATCTTGTAAAAAGCCGAAACGGTAAGTAAATGGGCTTCACTCCTGTACTACGTATTTCCTTCACTCGTGTAACACGTGCTTTCACCTGACTTGTGTTGTGTTGGATTATGATATATCAAATGATTGCGTGTCTTTTTAATTAAGAATGACATATATTCAAAATTTTGAAATTTGCAATATTAAAAAGAACACTTAAATTAGTGGTTATCAAGTGACTGATCAATGAAGCCCGATGACTGGTGGCGTTCACGACCTAGTTTCATATCTAATTCGAACAAATCCTATAGCGATAAAGTTTGTCAGCTTGCTTGCCAATGTTGGGAGGTTTTCTCCGGACACCCCGGTTTTCTCCACCATACAAAAACTGACCACCTAATATAACCGAAAGAACCTTGACCTTGACACTATTACTCCACTTTGTTCAATCCTCATGTTGTTATGGATAAAGTAAACTCTTTGTTCAAAAATAAATATAGTCCAGACAATATTATAAAAATGTGTTTACCTTTCACTACAAGTATTAAAATACCTATTGCATTGTTTATCTTGTAGCATGGGAAGGAAAACCATACTGGATAGGCGGAAGTACCATACAGTACAATTATACCGGTACATGGATGTGGTGGAACGATTCGCCAATGCCAACAGGAAACACTTTTTGGATTGCACGGGAAATTAACACCACAAATGCGTGCGCAAACTTATGTGCTTCTTGTGATTATCAATGGCATTCGTTTCCTTGTCACTATGGTTTGCGATTTATTTGCGAAAAAAATTTATGATAAATTTATTCCTTGATAAAATGATAAAATTTGTATTTTTGTGTAAACATTTGATTTTATCAGTATTTAGAAACAGGAACGAATTTGATTGCAGCATTGTCGGGAATCCTATTATAAGATATCCAAATTTTTGTCTTGTTCAGGTTGTGCAATATTTCTACAGTTAAACCCGTAGATTAGGACCCCCTAAAGGGATGAAATATATGGACTTTACAGATAAGTAACACTAATAAAGAAGCACCGTTTGCTGACAATTATAAATCAAATGTTTTAAACAGTAAATATAATGGACAGTTTTTCATTATTTAGGGGTGGTTCCTATAACAGGATTTACTAAGTTGTATCTAACTATTACTGGGTATTTATCTCTACTTTGCTCAAACAGCGACTCCCACTATCCTAGTTTTAGACAGTTTGTCAGTTTGCTATCTCGACTAAGGCGTAAATACGATTATTACAATTCAATTTATCCATTATAATAAGATTTACACAAAATGATTGCAATACATGTACTCTTAATTGGAACATAATGCAAATCACATAATTCTGGCTTCGGTTTCACAATCATTCATTAACTAAGATTTTCCTTATTTCAAATTTAAACTATTTCTTTTTTAATAACAAATAATTTTTTCCATAAAACTAAATGCAGATGTTATAAGCTTGAAGTATTGTCAGATTTGTAACTAAGTTAAGAAACAGTTGTGAAACTTGGGCCTGTAAAGGTAATCTCGATCCTCGAATCACGTCAATATATCGGCGATAACAATCCCACCAGGTGTCACTATTTGTGAAGGGCAACCTTGAGATTTTCGTTTTGTTTCATTGGTTATGGTAAAAAATGTGATAATACTAATTAATACATGTAAATTTTATTCTTAGACCAAAAATAAATAAATATCCGAAATGATTAAAGTTCTTAATACATTCATTGCATGATTCGATATATGTTGGTAACTTTTTTCAAATGAAAAATATTTACAAAAATTCCACACTTTTTGAAATTTAGTAGAAATGAATATCTAATTATTCTTTTCAAATAAACATATCTTTACTAATTTTGTAATACAGTTGTTGTTATTTTGAACTCATAAATATGACATCTAGCAAGCCGAAGAAAACGCCAAACTCTGTCATTAGTTACAGTCGACTTCTATTGGAGATGACTCGAATTCCTCCTGACTGATCTTGCCATCACCTAAAAAAGAGGAAAAAAAATTACGTAAATTTATACCAATACAAAATTATTCTTTCAAGTATCTATTATGAATACAAAAAATCTCTCTGATCCCATACAATGAAATGCACCTGGGAGTACGGAAGAATTAGAGTTCCCGACTTCCCAACTCCGATCAAACTAGCAATTATGGCGCCTTGTGATTTACCAACCCGTGTACAAGATTTAGATATACCCTTAGGTACTGACGTTTTCTTTAATAATTTCTCTCTTGTCAGTAGTTATTTTACAAAGGTGAAAAAAACAAATATTTAAGATTGTAAACTTTCTTTGTTCCCTAATATTACCGCTTAAACTGAAGTGATATGGACGTCTAGCTATTTGTGATTAAGAGCACTCTGTGCCATATTGAAGACAATACCGTGACTGAATTCTTTAACATATCGCATAAAAACGGTTTTTGGTTGATTTTTTTGGTTGTTCTGCTAAGTTAATTTTTAAAACCCTTTCTTTGGAATTTTGAATAATGCGCTTTGCACTTATCACCAAGACTTTTTTGCCCGACCAGATTTTGGTGGTTAATGTATAATATAAAGAGAAATATACTTTAATATTTACAATCTAATTATCACTGCCTAGATGAACCTTTCACAACTGACTGACGTTATTTTCTAATGAACTGTTAAAACATAAATAGTTCCGAATGGAGTAGGAATATCTGAAAAAACCAGCAAATAGTCCCAGTTGATATTTACACTTATTTATCTTCCATTCAGTCTGGTATACTTACAAATTCATTAATCGCAAATTGTAATATTACTTTTAACATGAATAATTATTTTTTACCTTTTTAAAATCATATTAAACATGAACAATTTTAGTGGGCGTGGCCGAACTATATACCCGTTTGCAGGGAAAAATTTAAAAAATTGCATTTGACAAGAAAAATAAAATGAAACCAAAATTGTTGTTTTTTCTTCTTCTTTTATTTTATAAATGGACATGATTGTAAATATAAGGATTGACATTTGTTTTTGAATCTGTCATCAAGGTATGAACTGTTAAAGGAAGCAATGGGGCAAATCAATCATAATCCGCTTCAAAGATACGTAAAAAACCAGTTACGAAAATGTGTTTGAACCTGCGATTAAGATAAAAATAATGAATTCCTTAATGAAAATCTAGATTCATTAAAATTGAAATACTGGGATATGAAAAACATTTATTTTCCAATACAGAAACGTTTACTGATTAAGTAGCGTATTTCTTGCGTTCAAACTTACCATTTTCGTCCATTATTTCGAACATATCTTTGACATCTTTTTCCTCTCCAGTTTCTCCATTAATACGTCCAAGTTCCTGCCTACTGATTGAGTTATCGCGATTCACATCGTAGGTCTCGAAATGACATGGTAATGGTCTCAGATAGTACTCTTCGCCATTTACCTGTAAAGGAATAAAAAGTTTATTTATTATTTACTGTCTGTGCTCTCGAGGCCGAGAGATCTAAACACTTTTTATATAAGTGAAAAAGTATCTAAATCTTGACTCGGATGTAAAAAAATTACTTCATGCCACTCTTATCTCATTTTCTATTAAAGCCTGAAAGAATCTGTGATATTTGAAAAAATAGACACATCCTTTTTTTTATTTTACAAACAAAAAACATAGAAGTTTGTAGCGGAATGAAAAAAAAACTTGGTTATGAAATAAATACTGAAACTGAACGCAATAGATAAAAAATAAATAAAAAATGTTAACAATCAAAAACATTTTTTCGCTGTTATTTTAATTTCCAAAATTAGCAACATCCTAAAATTTCAATAGAACATGCCTTATAGAAATGTGATTATTCTTAAGATTATATCGTTAAAAATCTCTTTAATTTTCCAATGATAATTTCATCATTAGGTCTTCATATTCAGTACAACACGTTAAAGCCAGCCCTTAATTACATGAATTTTAAAGTTTTGAACACAATAGACACTAAGTGCTACAAATTGATATAATATGTCGACAACCGGGATTTAGTTGTGTTTTTGGTGTTCAAACATCGGAAGTCAAATTATCAGCTTGTATACATGGTATACTAGTAAATTATGACAAATATGTCACACACACACACACACACGCGTGCGCGCGGAGGTCCGTCCAAAAAGTTTGGCACCCCCATAAAATTTAACGGTTTGCTGTTTTTTCAAAAGAAAAAAGAAGAAGAAAAAAGGGTGGGGGAGGGAGGGATCAAAATATATTGAATTTTTTAATTTAAAAGAATTTTTATAATACGACGCAAATACTTAATGTAATTTCTGCTTTTAGCTATTTTATGTTTAATCTTAAAATAATTTTTATTTTGATCTTATTATGTTTCGGAAAATTAAAAATAAACAAAATTTATACAATACGTATAAAAGTGAAAACTAGGAGAAGCTAGATGCTTCTGAGGTGTACGGCTGTTGAGTTGGCCGTGGCGAGGGAAGTTCTAAAAAGGAATCCAAAGAAAAAGATAAAAGAGGCCAAAGAAATAAGAAAAAAAGAAATTTTAAGTAAACTTTTGGTTTTAATACAATTTCTAAAGAGACAATCCGAAAGATTCCCATCAGCAAGGTTTAGGTGGCTATGTACCAGATGGAAAACAATTGCTCTCTCTCTCTCTCACACACACACACACACACACACACACACACACACTCAAAAACAGAAACGTTTCTCTTGGGCGAAGAAACATAAAACCAAAACCAATTAATTATGGAGAAAATTTGTTTTACAAACAAAATATATTTTCAAAGCTAACAGCAATGGGAATAAAAATTAGAATATGACGTTATCCGCATAAAAAGTACATCCCAAAATGCATTGAAAGGACAGCGAATCCCCCTTTACAAGTCCACGTATGGGGCATCATCTCACCCTATGGGCCAGGAATCTTAAACATAGTGACTGGAACTGTAAATAGCGATATATACCACTCGACTATAATAAATGAGGTAGATGTTCTTTGTAAATGTTTGGTAGTTCCTTTTAACAAATACATTTTTCAGCAGGACAACGCCCCTTGTCGTTCGTTCAGGATCACCCTGGCGTTCTTGAAAAATAAAGAATTGGCCTCCGAGTTCTACAGATTAGTCTCTGATTGAAAAATTCGGGACTAAAATGTTGAAAGTGTGGTCCGAGATGACTAATTGTGGAAGTCTGTTAGTTTCTGTTAGTACAATATTGATAGATCTTACTATAGGACTCTTTATAGACGTTTGACAAAGAAAAGAGAGTCGCTGATTTGGATATACCGAAGGGTGGCCAAACGAAATATTGATGTATTGTAAAGTGAGTATAATGAGTTAGGTCATTTCCTTTATATTAAAATGAAATGTGTCCGTAAAAATTAAAATTGTTCGCTTGTATAAGGGGGTGCTAAACTTTCTGGAAGGACCTGTATATATATATATATATATATATATATATATATATATATATATATATATATATATATATATATATATATTAAAAGCATAAAATTATGTCAATACTTACATTCCTAGTGCTTCGTTTGTCTCTACAAAAGTTGTCACACATAAATGTACAACCTCCTAATAATAAGAACGGACTACACAGTGACATGCAAGTCGGTTTACAAAAGGCCTTAAGAATTTGTGCTCTTGTTGAGATTAACTGGCCAAGCAATTCGTTGTTCCCATCTGTTACAGAAACCGTTGCCAAAACTGCAACTGATAACAGCAATAGTTTGTTCATCTAAAAAAGTATTTTAAAAAATTTATGAGTTAGTACGGAGTAAAAACAATTGACTGAAAATAAGATGAAAAATGACATACAAAGTGTAAATGTAGTTCAATGTTATTTTTTATTCTCAAATTTGATTTTGAATGCGATAGGTGTAGCTATCTAAACAGGACGTTCCTTCCCTACCATAGCATCCGGTCTCACTTCCTTCATGGAAGATCACGTGTGTAACTGAAATGGTCAGATTTCAAAATTTTTACTTTCTTTTGGAGATTTTGATTCAGACATGAACTGGCATGTTTGTCTTTTGTTTTATAAAAATATGTTCAAATTTTAGTATTAGACAATGTTTTGAGCATTTCACTCTGTGACAAAGGGTATCACAAAACAAGCAGTTTTAAAGAACAATCAAAGTATAATGACCGATAATCAGTTCAAGATACAAAAGCCGACACGTGTCACAAATAGTAATAACAATAATAACAATGATAATACTACTACTACTAAAAATAATAATTAGGTCGTATTTCGTAATTACAACTTTGTATCTCCTAATTACGTGTTTTGGCACGTGTCGGCTTCCTTATGAATAATTATAATGGAAGATGCTGATTTAAAATGGATAATTCAAACCCAAAACTACACGTTCATATCAAAATCCAAAACTATGATTATTGGCAATGAAGTTCAACACGTAATCTTGCTAGGGGAGGGAGACAGGGTGCACACCAGAAGGGGAAGGGGCTCATGTCTTACTAGCTACATCCGCTACGTGTGAAATCAAATTTAAAAATTAAAAGAACACGGACCTATGCGACGTCAAATATATCAAGGATTATTTAGGATACAGCGATCAATATTGTGATGACGTCATAAAACTTTTTAATGACCTTAAGAAAAACCTATAAGTATATTACCTACGTCAACAATTTATTGAAAAAGATTAATTACTAGATAAACATCATATACTTGGTGTAACTTAATGTAACCAAGGTTACAGAACAAAAAAAAAAACAAGGACAATAAAAAAAAAAATATAAAAAAAAGAAAGAAAGAAACAGACATATACACATCACTGATCATAGAACTTTCTCAACCGCTCCAAAAGTGGTAAAACTCGAAAATTTGGACATACACGTATTTTGACAAACACAGCAGAAACTCAATTTCTCTTAAGAAACTAAATTGGGCAGTATATATTAAATAACAGAGTAGGATATAAAATTGTTTGATAGTCCAAAACGTTTAAAAGTATTAATCACTTTTTATTGTATCTATTTGGTTGATATTTGTAATCTGATACATATTTCAATACTGAAAATCTTATTTTTTATAATAAAGAATTTTTTATGAGTTAGATATATATATATATATAAACATATTTGCAAAATTTCAAAAATAAAATTATTCTTACCTCCTGGTTCTTTTGACGTCTCTTAACTCACAAATGAAGATCCAACTTCTGGAATAAATATCTAGACTGATGTCGGGGTAT
The DNA here is from genome assembly GCA_029721355.1 of Tegillarca granosa. Taxonomy (NCBI): domain Eukaryota; kingdom Metazoa; phylum Mollusca; class Bivalvia; order Arcoida; family Arcidae; genus Tegillarca; species Tegillarca granosa. The sequence goes on from CM056597.1 coordinate 26,210,563, forward strand.
ATATATTGTTTGGGAACGGGATGCAATAAGAACATCCGAAAAATTAACCACTTGCAATACGATAGCCAAAAAATGCGGATCAATGTTTTAAAAGGATGTAAAAACATGTGCATAAACTTTAGCTACAAACACTAAAAATGATGACAAAAAAAAAAAAAAAAACAAAAAAAAAAAAACAAAAAAAAAAAAAAAACAAAAAAAAACCATCGGTTCAATTTTTGAAAAAAAGACGTAAAGGGATGTAAAATATCGTACATGAGTTTCAGCAAAATTTTGTTATTCCAACCGTTTGTAATAATGCGGTTAGAATTTATAGAACTGCTATGATATTTTTATACAACTATATTGTAACATATATTGAGGATGTTCGGGATAAAATAAAATATTGACTTGATTTTATTAATGGTGATTTACGCCACAGTCAATATTTATTTATATCGAGTCGGTCAGTTTTGGAATAGTGGAGGAAACCCGAGTGTCTCCCAAAAATAAATAAATAAATAAATAAATAAGTTAAAAACGTTCGTCAAATGAACTGACAATTTTTTTCACTCTAGAATCTGCCCGAGTGGGATTCAAACCAAGGCGGTGGAAGGAACTGTTTACAATTTTGACAAACCAGCCACCAAGCCCCAATCAACTTACAGAATGTAACTTTAATGAGAAGATAACTAAATATATATTTTTCTTATATAAAAATTAATGATAAAAATTTGGAATAAAACCTTTTTGTTGCCGACAAACTTATAATAGTACGTTCCAAAGAAAACCATTTGTTGTCGGTTGTATTATTGTTTTTATTTGGCATCAGTAATTTTTCTGGTATTCTAGATTGAAAGCAAAAAATAAATTCTTGAAAGATGAAATCAAATCTATTTATGCTTAAGATGTGGAAGTGAGTTATATTGTCTGTCTAGTTCTAGCGCACAATCAGGGTGACTTGAATATATCATGGTCGTAGAATTGAGAGTTGAGTTGAGTAACGGTGTTTAACGTCCCAGTCAAGAATACTTTACTTATATCGAGACGTCACCAGCTACTGATGAAGTGCCAGAAATTTTGACCTTTGCAGTGCGCTTAGAGCAATGTGCAGGGAGGGATCTTTATCGTGCAACGTCTACCATGCAAATGCTTAATGAAACTTCAATCAATTAATTTCACTTTTTTAAAGAGTTAAAAAATGGATCAAGAAAGTGAAAAACGCTTAAGTAATTCAGACTTTCTATGACAGGTACAGAATTCTTATTTTCTACAACCAAAGATTAAAGATTTAAATTTACACTTCATTTCACTCTGTTAACATTGTTTTAAAAATGACATTCAATGTTTCATGTAACCCTTTAAACGAAATATAAATGTAAAAATCGTTCTAAGCAGATGAATGTTATATCTATTTTGTTTGCATTAGGAACTTTTGAGGCTTTGCAATCATTTATATCGTCGTTGATGTGTTGATTTTTAAGGTTGGTCAGTTAAAGTTTATTTTTAAAAGAAAAGCGCTAAAAATTATCAAGTGAAAGCTTTAATCCTTTAAATAGAGGGCGTGCATTATCTAATTCTTCGCAAAATACCTTTGAAGACAAAATTATATTAGTATAAAATTTTAAAAAAAACAAACATAAAGGAACCAACACGTTACTTAAAATAATAACGTGTCGAACAGAAAACCGGATCCTTCTGATTTTGAATTAGTTGCTAAACCGGATGCAAGATACAAGAATTCAAAAGACTCCTAATCCGGATGTAAAATGAAAAAGAGTGTAAAGTGACTACATCCTCTTTTTCTTTCAGAACTGTAACTAAACTTTTTCATACCAAAATACTCGTAACATTTTCTTTAAAGATATGGCACATTGATTTGTTACTTGATTTTTCCACTTGGCAGAACTCAGATTTAAAAAGACATATTACTGTTTGGGGGTGTCAATGGAAATTTTTACCAGAAAAAACAGATAGTGGAGGAACATTAAGGTTTAATCAAGGTTCAATTGCGAGATCAAAATCGTCAGAGCTTATATTATTTAAAAAAAATTCTGCCAGGTTTACATATTAACATAAAATACGGTTAGGAGCAAGTAAATTTTCTCCTTTTGTATATGTTGTTATTATTTATAATTTTGAACTTGTTATTTTCCCGAGTTGATTTAGAACCAAGTAGATTATGTACAAGTTATTATCCATAATTTTAGAAATTATTATACGTGTCACAAAAAATGAACACGAACTTGGTCTAAAGCGCGCGCTTACGGATCACAGTGCCTCTCACCGCCTGGGTTCGAATCCCAGTCGGGATAGATCCTAGTTTGAGAAAGTTTGTCAGTTCGCTTGCCGGAGGTCGGTGGTTTTCTCCGGGCACTCCGTTTTCCTTCACCATCCCTGAACTGACCGCCTCGAAATAAGTGAGAGAATCTTGACTGGGGCGTAAAACACCATTACTTCACTCCACTCCACTCCACTCGTGTTGAGAGTAGTCCTCGAGATTAATGAAAATTCCTTGAAACCAGTAGTTGAAAATTGCTATTTTGACGTAAAACATCTTTCAACAAACCAACCAGTTGTCATTTTGTTTTTGTTCTAAATAATAATCCAAAGACAAATACAAATAATTAAAGATCTAGCAATAACTTTATTTTGCAATTCTAAAGATTTAAAAAAAATCATTTATGGTGTCATGTGCTGATTTTGAATTTCTATTAAAATAATGCATTCAAAATCAGCACATGACAACGGGTTAAGAAATTTTAAAAAAGGCTGATGTATATCGGTACAATAACCTTTGTTTCTTACATCCAAATATAGAGACTTAATTTTACGCACCTTTTTACTTTGTTGTTTGATGTTTAAAATATTATGTTTTTAATTTAATATTTTCATCGGAATCATTCACAGCAGATGATCTATTTTGTAAAAAAAAGACTTGTAAAGCTTTGAGATCATTAGTTAGATTAATTTAGTCATGAATTAAAATGTGTTTAATTTTCGAAGTAGGTCAATTAAAGTAATAGAAATGAGCTTATAAATGTTGCAAATAAAAGCTTTGATCCCTTTTAATAGAAGGCATACATTACCTGACACAATTCCTCTCAAAAACCATTTCAAGACAAATTGTATTAAGTTCAAACTATAATATACCCACACGTTATTTAAAATAATAAATTGTAGAACAAAAACAAAGCATGCTTTTTTAATTAGAATCGAATCGTCTGCTGTAAAACCGGATGCTAAATCAGAGTTCAAAAACGGGCTCTTAACCCGGATGTCAAACTTTTTTCAGAACCGTTACTAGTTCGTTTCTTCCAAAACAATCGTAAAACTGTCTTCAAAGATAAATCACAGTGAAAAATCTTGATTTTTCGATATGACACAAATCAGTTTTAAAAAGACATATAACTGTTAAGCGATGTCAACGAATTTCTTTTCAGAAGAATGAGACAGTGGAGGGAAAATGAAGTTTTAGCATGTCGCAATTGTAATATTAAGACTTTCAGGGAAAATGTTGTTTTTAAAAGAAATTATCAAATCGAATTCTGTCAGATATTCTAACTAATATAAAATTCCATTTAGAACCAAGAATTTTTTTAATATAAGTTTTTATTTATAACTTTGAACCAGTTAATTTAAGTGTTGCAAAACTGTCTAATTTAGTTTACAAATTTTTCGTTACGTGCGTTATACAGAATACATACAGAAAACAGTAAAGAAAAATTACTATTTTTAGATCATAATGATAACCTAGAAAAACAAAGACATACATTGTAAAAATTAATAATTTTAAAACCCTTTTTCCCAACTTCAAAAAATTTTGAATGTTATTAGAAAAAAAAAATCATTAATACAATAAAGCTGTACTATATTTGGCACATGGCTACTCAATATTAAATTTATGTAAAATTTTGTGTGCGGGTTTCATCCTCATTAAAAGTGTCCAAATTTTAATTTCTAACCTCCGTAACGAGACAGGGTAGCGTTAGCCTAGTGGTTAAGGCGTTTATCATTTAAACTCAAGTCGTTTTACATCTATGGGTTCGATCCCGCAAGTTCTGAATGATTTTCATTGTCGTAAAATCGATTATATAATGGACTACATGAAAGTGGTGTGTGATGTTTATTTACGACATTTCAGACTAGTTTCCATCTTCCTGAAGATCGCCATAAGTACGCAAAAGCACAATTTAAACACTTGCACACTAAAGCACCTCGTGTTATTGTGTTAAGATTAAAATATTGACCATCGAGTTTAGGAAAATTGTCTTGTCACGCGTAACTGAAAAAAATTCTGATGTTAAGTAAAACAATATTCAATTAACCAACCCACCGTTACGTGACGCAAAGAAAATCGTTTAAGATTGCATAAGAACATTTTTCCTGGTCATAGTACCACTAAAACCGGTAAGTTCTTCTAGACAACAGTGGTATCATCTTCAACTTATGTCAAAACTAAAAAAACAATAACGTTATATATGTACCTGACAAAACATTTTCCTAGCTTAATTAAATTAAGTACTTATTTAAAAAATTACATTCTTTTTGTCAGTGTTCATGCGTTGTGAACGACAGTGGGCTGTCGCAAATTGCATGAACGGAATATCCCAACGGTTTTCATTGATACGCCTTTCCGTCAGAAAGTTCAGAAAGGTCATCAGCGTTCATAGCATATGACCGCAAAGAAGAGTAATAGAGTCATAGAAAGAAAAATAATAGCAATTGAAAATATATAAAAATGAAATAATGACAAACGGTAAAAAGCGAGCAATTTTTTTTCTTTTACATCCTTATAATACCGGATAATGCAGTTATTGATCAACCAAGAACTGTATTGTTACAATGTACATAAGTATTAAGATCTCATGTGTATATATTCAACCAAACCCAAAATTTGAAACTTAGATTATTTAGATTTTTTGGTTAAAACAAAGTTTAAATTAATATAATTGGTTGTCAATTAAAAATTACCTATATGAAAATGGTACAGTGTTACAAGAATTAGAAAACGTGTTAATTTTTTCGGTGTTTGTGGTTTTATTTTTACCATCAACTAAAAGTGACGTTACAAAAATTCCCACGTATAGCTATGCTATTCACATATCAAAATATGCATTTTATGTAATTATATTTGGACATTTGATAAGCCTAGGAACCTCGATTTCAATACATCAGGAACGGCCAAAGGATTATAAAATTAATTTTTATACCGAATGTATATATGTTGATTGGTTGGTTAAGTGTTGTTTAACGTCACATCAACAGTTTTTCCAACCATTCGTGAAAATTTTATTAATCTCAATGTAAGTGCAGTGCGTGAAGGTGCGAGTGTTTTAACGATCTGAATTGTAAGTGCACACTTATGGCGACTTTAAGAGTGAGAGTACCCTCGCTTCTAATATCGTAGGTAAATATCGCGGACCACACAGTCTGGTTCCAACTAATAAACGCCTAGGACAAGGAAACACCTTTCTCGCTTGGTGAGCATTGAGACATCTTGAGTCTTGAGTTTTAAGGTTGATACTACTAGGCCCCCGCGGCTCTACAGCAAAAAAATAAAAAATAAATAAATAAATAAATAAATAAATAAATAAATAAATAAATAAATAAATAATAATAATAATAATAACTTTTATTTGGAATTGGGTGTGTAAAATATTTCAATGTCTAGATTCTGTACAACTAAACACTTGAAGTGCACTGCCTTGAATCATACCGAAGCAATTCGTTTACAGTTGTATTTGGGCGTTGCTGGCGCATCGCCTAGGGGGGGGGGGGGGTCACTTCCCTCCAAAGAAGATTAAGTTATAAAAATCAAACTATTTATAAATATATAATTTATACATATATCTATTAATTTAATTTACCCCTCACATGTGTAATTTTTATGAAATATAAAACCGAATCTCTCTCTCTCTCTCTCTCTCTCTCTCTCTCTCTCTCTCTCTCTCTCTCTCTCTCTCTCTCTCTCAAAATATATTTGGTAGCCAAATAGTTAGGTACGGTACTGCAATTCGACTTTTGAATATAAAAGCTTCCGAATGATACTTCTTGAACCTGAATTATTCACAAAATAGGGATTTAAAAACCTCGGTTTTACCGAAAATGTTGTCTAGACACTCACTAGACGCCTCTTACCTTACTTAAAACACAGTTGTAAGCGAGAACATTACAAGTAACTTGAAAGTATACCTTTTAGCATGTATAAATCTGCGTATATCTTATGTAAATATCAGTAACTCTTGAAATAATAATAAAAAAATAAAACATAATAAAATTAATACAAGAAGAAACCGTAAGTGCAATTCCGTCACAATAGACTTACGTCAGAATTCCCGACTTTTAACCGGATTTCTCTGGAATCTTTCGGAATGTCGGGAAACGAGGTTGACCCCTACCAGTTGTAAAAAATTGAGGGAGAGGGAGGTGATGCGATTAAAAATTGTAATGGCTTTGGGTAACGACAAGTTGCCTGCTCTGATACGCATCATTATAGTTGCCTTGAAGCTTTTTTTAAGAACCAAAGTATGATAGAATGGACAACTAAGACACGCTAAAACCCGGTTGTATTTATTTTGTGTAACAATTTGTTTGTATTTAATGATTATTTAAGCTTTAGGAAGGAGGAGGGAAATATCGGATTTTGGATCCGGTGATCTAGAGCTCCATATGACATCTCGACAAAAAGGCAAGTTCTGACAACCATGAGATGAGTTTTCAACCACACATGTTTCTCCTATTGTCCAAAACTCATTTGTAAGATTATCTAAACTGTAAGATGGCAGGTTTTTCATTGTCGTCAGATTTCTTGCAGATTTAGAATTTATAATCATGTTTTCTGTGAATTTATTTAAAGTATTTTGCTTATTTAATTGTTTATGCCAAAAATGTTGATCTCCCCTTTCGTCTGACAATGGTAAAAGTGGTAAAACTAGAAATTTAGTTGATCCAATAGTAACATTTTTATATGTTAAATTGACCAACCAAATACCGGTCATATGGGGCGGTTTTAGAGACGGTTTATATCCTTCTGTGTAAGACGTATTTCGTAAAGTAATAACGCCTAATGATTCGGTTAAGTCATTTGGATTAATGACCAAAACGGTAACGTTTTTTGTTTCACCAGAACTCCACACATATTTGATAATTATTGTACTATTAGTTCCGATAAATTTTTCGTGATTTCTGAATATTAACTCTTTCTGATCGAAATCTGTACCGACCTAAAATAAACAGGAAAAAGAATTAAGTTCTAGTTTTTCAATCATTCATCAATTTATATTTTCCAAAATAAGAATCTGACAAACTCATGTAATCAAATAAAAAAAAGTTTGAAAAAACGTACAATATTTACGTAACAAGCTCAGTATTGATCGTCAAAACCTCATTAACATCTTTAAAAATAACCAAAAAATTTACAATTTTAAATTCAGATTTGAGACTAACTGAAAATACCATTTAAAAAGTTCCAGATCTTAAACTTATCGATTTTGAACACTTTCACTTTTGAAATCAAAGAAAGTCATGTGAGTGGCCAACACAAATTTTAGTTTTATTGTATTTTTTTATTCGATATTCCCGTTTTGGCTTATTTATAAGTTTTTAAACTTATTAAAGTAATAAAACATCGTCCGAGCGTCCACCTCGAGAGCGGGAGGTCGGGATTTAAACCCCCCCGGTCAGGTTTATAACTTATTACATAAAACTTAAACATTTTAGATACTGCTACTCCTCCTGGCATTCGGCATTCGGGGGATAAAGTATCGACTGGTTCACCCGGTGTCAGAAAATGGACTGGGAAGTGGTATGCTTGTCTACGGCATACTGACCTGGTGAGTTGACACATTCATAAAAAGTCGACCTGAGTGCACAGCAAATTATGAAACACACTTGCACGTAAGTCAAACTTGCTCTTATAATAATCTTTGGAGATTTATAACCTTGTTCTCGTCGGAAATAGCTGAAAAATTGTTGATGCGACGTGAAACAACATTACAACAATAACAACAATAATAATCAAAGTAAATGCTTGCTTATCAACGAAACTATTTCTTGTAAACAAACTCACAATATGGCATTCTTACCTCCAGGTTCCGAAGTCGTCTGCTCAAAACACTTGTATTGAACTTCGTGAAAAGCGGTTTAATCATATATAGCGTCTCAAGGGAAATAAGTTTGCCTCTAAAACTTGCTTCGTACATGATAGTTATGCCGTGAAAACTATCAGATTTAAACACCAAGTTTGCTTCAAGTATTTTGTTTGGTTTTACAAAACAATGTTTGGATGATAAATATGGTCTAGTTCTCATTATAAACGATACATAAAAACTAAGACGGACATCGTTAATCTGTGGATCCAAATGATGATAGATATTCTCCCAAAAGTATTCATAACCTGTTAATATCAAAGAAAATGACTTGAGATTAGATACAATTTTTCTCCCAAAAATATCAACAACGTGTTAATACATGTATAAGAAATTACTTGAGATTGGATGTGGTTGTTCTCCAAAAGGTATTCATAACCTGTTAAAGTCAAATGACATTTCTTTAGAATAGATACTTACTCTGGTTCATTAAATTATTTAAAGTTATATAAACAGGCTCTATTAGGGTACCTAGCCGCGAAAAAAAAATTAATGCGGATTTAAACTATAATTTATTCACTCTATCATGATACCACACGATGCCCCATACTGTTGTTTTTTTTTCGAGAACTATTGTTTCCATGGCATAAAAAACTTTAATCCTCATTATGGCTCTTGAATTAATTGCTAGGGCAGTCTAATAACTTGTGGCGAACACACCTATTGGTGACTTCATTATGACTTACTGGATGAACATCTCGAATAAAACAAAAGATGACAACAGTTTTGGTTGATATATTTATACGACGTTTTGCTCAACTCATATTTCAAAACAATTGTTTTAATACATGTTCTTTAGTTATCAAGAATTTCTACAATTGCGAGTTCATTATTATGTCATATATCACTTTTTGAATGTATTTTTATGATTAAATTCAAAAAGTGGTACATGTATATGACAATTATATCAAATGTTACATGTTAGAGTCAAATGTTTAAAAATTGACACAATAATAATAATAATAATAATAATAATAATAATAATAATCCAAACCTTTTCTTTTAGTTCCAAACAGTTTAACATCTAAGTAGTTAATGATCTCTTGGTTAATAGTTGGGTCAAATTTTCTGGCAAAAAACATCGGCTTAGTTGCTACATTCTGTAGGAGGAAAAGAGAAATTATATTTTACAAATCAGTTGTATAATTTATGCCTTCTTTTCAAGTAAGCTGTCCCGTAAAAGGACTACTAGTATTTTATTTAAAGAGTATCGAACTATTTGTATTCGGGACTTAATTTGGTAGTGCTTAAAATAGGTCCCGTTCAAGAATGGGCATCGGTTTTTATGATTACACAAATAACAATACTCTCATTAATACTTTAAAAAGTCAACGAAATTAGGCATAAATTTAGAAGTTCGCGTAAATTGGTATTAGGCAATGAATTCAGAAGTCCACGAAAATTGATATTGGGCATGACATCAGAAGTCAACGAAAAATATTAGGCATGGATATAGAAGTCAACGAAAATTGATATTAGGCATGAATTGAGCATTTACTTTAATTTTTGGTAGATGGTCCATTGTAATAGTCAGGGGTGAACAACATCCTCCCCAGTCTACCACGTTCAGTTTTTCTCTAGTGCATCCCCTCTTTCTGTTCCAGTTAACCAGGGTTATATCTTGTGGTGCAACCGTGTCACAGAAATAACTGTTAACCAGCAGCGTATGTAGGAATTTCTGAAACAAAATAAGAGATGTCCTATTTCAGTTCGACGTATTTTAACTGAAACAACAGACATTTAATAGACACCTGATCCAATATAAAAGATATCATCTTATATAAAAAAACATCATTAGGTATATAACATGCCTCATCCGTTATATAATCTGTACCTAATCTGTTATATAAAGTAACTAATCTGTTATATTACACATCTCATCCGTATTATTACACATCTTATCCATTATATTACTCTTTTCATCCGTTATATTACCCATTTCATCCATTGTATGACACATTTCACCCATTATGTTACACATTTCATCCGTTGTGTTACACATTTCATCCGTTATATTACCCATTTCATCAGTTATATTACATATCTCATCCGTAATATTAGTATAATATTACACATCTTATCCATTATATTACTCTTTTCATCCGTTATATTACACATTTCATCCATTGTATGACACATTTCACCCGTTATGTTACACATTTCATCCGTTGTGTCACACATTTCATCTGTTATATTACACATCTCATCCGTTATACGACACATTTCATCCGTTATAATACACATCTCATCCCTTATATTACACATTTCATCCGTTATACGACACATTTCATCCGTTATATTACACATTTCATCCGTTATATGACACATTTCATCCGTTATATTACACAATTCATCCGTTATATTACACATTTCATCCGTTATACGACACATTTCATCCGGTATATTACACATTTCATGCGTTATATTACACTTCATCAGTTATATTACACATTCCATCCATTATATTACACATTTCATCCGTTATATTACACATCTCATCCGGTATATTACACATTTCATCCGTTGTATGACACATTTCACCCGTTATGTTACACATTTAATCCGTTGTGTTACACATTTCATCCGTTATATTACACATCTCATCCGTTATACGACACATTTCAACCGTTATATTACACACTTCATTTGTTATATTACACATTTCATCCGTTATATGACACATTTCATCCGTTATAATACATATTCATCCCTTATATTACACATTTCATCCGTTATACGACACATTTCATCCGTTATATTACACAATTCATCCGTTTTATTACACATTTCATCCGTTATATGACACATTTCATCCGTTATAATACAAATTCATCCCTTATATTACAAATTTCATCTGTTATACGACACATTTCATCCGTTATATTACACATCTCATCCGGTATATTACACATTTCATCTGTTGTATGACACACTTCACCCGTTATGTTACACATTTAATCCGTTGTGTTACACATTTCATCCATTAAATTACACATCTCATCCGTTATACGACACATTTCAACCGTTATATTACACATTTCATTTGTTATATTACACATTTCATCCGTTATATGACACATTTCATCCGGTATATTACACATTTCATCCGTTATAATACACATCTCATCCCTTTTATTACACTTCATCCGTTATATTACACATTCCATCCATTATATTACACATTTCATCCGTTATATTACACATTTCACCCGTTATATTACACATCTGATCTGTTATATTACACATCTGATCCGTTATATCACACATCTAATCCGTTAAATTATACATCTTATCCGTTTTATTACACATTTTATCCGTTATATAAAACACCTTTTATCTGGTCCTGGTTTTACAATCAAGTCTGGCAAAGTTGAAATCTAAATAATTGAGTTAATTGTTTAGTTATTCAAAAAATTCAGATGTCATTTTGTCACTTCAAGCTTGTATCATTTGCATTTATTTTTATCAAAATGGTTATTTGACATCAAAAACGAGAATGCCAAAATTTTCTTAAATTCAAGTTTAGGAGAATACTTGTTATGGAATGTTTATGAAACCGAGGCCTAGTATACTAGTATAACATACCTCATCTGGTCTAAAACATACCTCATATGGTATATAACACCTCATCCGTTATATAACATACCTTATCCGGTATATTACATATCTCATTTGGTATATAACACACCTCATATAACATATCTTATCTGGTATATATCATACCTCACCTGGTATAAAACATTCGTCATATAAAACATACCTCATCTGGTATAAAACATATCTCATCTGGTATAAAACATACATCGTCTGGTATAAAACATACCTCATCTGGTATCAGTGCATAAGTATAAAATTGTCTCAATCCATTCAGAAGTTCATCTGAACCAAATGCAACATAGTAACAAAACGTTCGATGTAACGCGAACCAATCACCGCCATGATAAAACTCAATACCAGTCGGCAAGGTACGTGGTCCAAGTCTCCACATATGGTCTTCACACTGCAGGAAAGCATAGTGCAAGCTACAACATTAATTGGATATGCGTATTTGACAGAGAAGATAAAATCAAAAGAAATGAAGTGCAAGAAAAATTCCTCGCCGCAAATGCATCGTTCTTAAACAGAAATATATATTGCAATCGGCTTTCTAATGTATTGAAGTATGACAGATTTAAGATTTGCATTAATTTCATATTTAACACTAAGATGAAGAAATATTTCAAAATTGGAGTGTCAAATGAGCTTCTTGTCAATATGGCATCTACGTTTTTTAAATGTCCAGGAAGATCCCATTGTTCGAGATTTAGTACAGAAGTAAACAAAAAAGTGTTTAGAAAATTAATATACAGTAGAAAACCTAACAAATTTCAAAAAAGAAACAACACCAAAATTTCAAAACATATATGAACACTCACTATATGTGTTTTAGAAAATAACATAGAGCATCCAACGTTGAAGCGTGTTAAAATAAGCAGGTATGAAGACAATGAATGGAGTGGGGATAATAGCGTATGACGCTTAAGTCAAGATTTTGTTTCTCTTATATTGAGGCAATCAATTCTGAGATCGTAGAGGAAACCGGAGTACTGCGAAAAACTAACAATCTTTGGCAAGTGAATTTACAAACTTTCTTAAACTAGGATATGCCTAAGCGGATTTAAAACTTAGCGATGGGAGATACCGTGATCTATCAGTGCAGGCTTTGCACCACCCTGTCATCGAGGCCCGTTAATAAAAAATAAAGATCGATCAATTCAATAAATCAAACATCATCGGTTTAAAATTATGACCACTTACCTGTCCGATATTTTAGGACTGGTATCTTTAAAATTGTACCCTTTATATTTAGTCAAAACAGCAACAAGTGACTCTAACTTCCTAAACAGAAATATCAGTTTCGTGTAAACATGAAATACATGTATGATTTATTTCGATGTAAAAATTTAGATGTCAATATGGGATATGATGAAAGCGGCATAACTCCTTTTCACCTAAAGTGCAGTTTTAGTAGAATTAAGTTAAATTAAAAAAATTGGTTTCTTTCGGTTCTGATTTATCAATTTTCAACTAAAAACTTCTATGATATTCTGAAATATTTTAAATTTCGTGAAGTCGGCAAACGAAGCACGCGACAAAGTATTAATTGCCATGAGCTTTGCGGGTAAAAGAATTTTATGAAAAGATAATACCATTTTACACCAGTATGTCCCACGTGTTTATCTTACTTGAACCACGCCTTGTGTCAGTCATTATATTTTATTTTTTCTTTCGTTCATTTTGTTATAGCTTGGCCTCAATTGTAAAATCGATTAACAAGGAGTTTTCTGTTTTTGGTACATTTCTCATTTTCTATTTTACTTACTTGATAGGGTATTGTGATTCACTAAGATTAATCCAATAATCCCAGTTCCAATCTTTCATTTGGAGTAATTCCCTAAAGAAGTGTTTGTGAGCTTCAATTACTTTTGTCCCTCCCCAAATTGTAGCGAACCTCCTTGAACTCATTCGTACGTTTTTGAAATACTCAGTAAGTGGCAGTAGTTCTCTGTATAAGTAATCCTGTCTCTAAAATTACGTATAATAATGTATTAGACACAGAATGCATAAGGTTTGCGTTGAGTTGAGTAATGGTGTTTAACGTCACAGTCAAGAATATTTCACTTATATCGAGACGTCGCCAGCTATAGGCGAAAGTGCAGAAATTTTGCTTGTGCGTTGCGCTGATGGCATTATACAGCAGGGTTCTTTATCGTGCCACGCCGTGACACGGGACCTCGTTTATTTTAAGTTCCCATCCGAAAGAACCGTGACTTTCATTTCGTAATGCCGAGTGCTTGGCGAAAGAACAGTCACTACCCACTTTCAAGTCTCGAAAGATAGAAAAACACATGACACCCACAAACGAAACACACACACACACACACACACACACACACACACACTCTCTCTCTCTCTGTGTGTGTGTGTGTGTGTGTGTGTGTGTGTGTGTGTGTGTGTGTGTGTTGAGGACTCTCTCTCTCTCTCTCTCTGTGTGTGTGTGTGTATGTGTGTGTGTGTGTGTGTGTGTGTGTGTGTGTGTGTGTGTGTGTGTTGAGAGGAGGGGTGGGGGTTTTAAAACTTGCCTTAAATGGCACTGTCAACGACAGAACACAAAAGACTTACACTGTCCACGTGGATGTAATAGTAATGACCAGGATGGTATATGGCTTTAAACAACCGATGGATTTGTCTGACTTGCCGTCCATTTACTATCAATACAAACACTATCTTCACGGGTTCGGTCTCCAATCTCTCCGTCTTGTTATCAAACAATTTAATCCGTTTTTCAACCACTTTCCCTGAAATGGCACACAAGCATAGAAATATTCATAACAAAACATTGTTGTATTATTGTAGCTTGCAATTAATTTTGTTTATTAAGTATTAAGCAGGAATTTTCATTGAAAATTTCAACAAAATCAAGAATAAACCAAATAAAAAAAAACTTCTTAAACTATAAATGCCACAATCCATGCTTGGCAGCCCCCAATGATGAATGGTCTAAAGCGTGCTTACGATCACATTGCCTCTAAACGCATAGATACGAATTCCACTCGGGAAATATTTATTTATTAATTTATTTATTTATTTATTTATTTATTTTTTGTAGCAAAAGCAAAGAAATTCATATACAGCGTCTATCAACATTAAAACCTTTTGGAGTTAATTAATCCAAAAAGCTTACCGGAGAATAGCTGTGTATCTATCGCATATGAATCATCGAATTTTCAAATTCATGCTTATGTATGGTCAGATAAAAGACCAAGATAACGTTTAAGTTTTGTGCTTGGATTTGGTTCAGCTCAAGGGGTATAGCAAACATATTGAAAAGTAAGAAATGTAATCTGAGAGAGAGAGAGAGAGAGAGAGAGAGAGAGAGAGAGATATTTGTGGTACCTTTGCTGTATGGACACAAATTTGGTAGATGCATTGGGTATAATTTGTTTTGGAACAATAAACATTGTGTTCTCGCTATTTCTCGTTTACAGTACGATGTTTTTGCTCGTCTTACAGCAGACAGCGTGTCATTAGCCGTGATGTTACATTTCACTATAAGATTTTCTGTTGCCAAAGGCGTGGTAATGCTTGTAAGAATGGACTGTACACTTGTTCTGTATATTGAGATATTGCTGGTAGTGTTTACAAAACTTGCATTTCTGACCAAAAATGACATACGAAAATTTTCTCTCAAGCTCTAAAAAAAATAAACATGCGCATATATATTTCAGTCACAAAAAATGTCGACATATATAAAAGTGGATGCAGAACAGCCAGTAAAAACTAAGTTGTCTAGCTCAAAATAAAGTTATGTGTAACATTTTTGTTAATTAAAATTCTTATAAAAGCCATATTACCGTATATGAAAATAATGATGGGTCTTTTGATGGTTATTTAAGGATTAACGTTGCTATGGTTGCGTAGTTTATTGGAGTATAACTTGAAAAACGAGCACGTGCATTTACGTTGTGTTTGTATTGCAGTGTGATATAACAAAATTTAGAAATTAAATTATTTCGTTGTAATGTTGCTTTACTCACATCGGCAATTTTCATCTATTTACGACGACATCTAGTCAATTATTCCTAAGGTTAATCTAAGAACAACATCGTGTGTGTGTGTGTGTGTGTGTGTGTGTGTGTGTGTGTGTGTGTGTGAAATGTGCGAGTGTGTATTATGGTCTGCCTTGTACTAGCGCGCATCAGAGCGACTTTTTGTTACGGTGGTTTAGTCGGTACGCCAAAGACAAGTAAACCACCCACTGTCATATTATCCTGGCTCCGTGTGAGCCAGTCGATACTGTGTTCACCTAAAGCAAAGCGCATGACTAGGGTTTAATAACTTAATTTAGTCTTGGTCTAGGTTCCAACCCACGACCTTGCGCTCTCGATGCGGACGTTCACTAATGAGTCACGGAGAATGTTTTCTCCAAAGTTTGAAACCTACTGACCTCGATTATCAGTGACTGTCCAAAGTCTAACGTAGAATTTAATGTGGTCTCAACATATGTGTATCTTATCGTAAAATCCGGTGTCCGTCAAAAGCCGGAAGTATAATGTATATAGTGGTCTCAACATATGGATATCTTGTAGTAAAATCATGTGTCCTTCCAAAGTCGGGAGTATTTGTATTTTGTAGTAAAATCGATTAGCTGTTCAGAGTCGGGAGTATCATATAAAGTGGTTATTTATTTATTTATTTATTTTGCATAGGCTGGTTCAAATTACCCGATTTTTTGCAAAAACGGCTTTACTCTCCTATTAAAAGATATGTTTGTTTTTCAATTTACGAATGTCCATACTTATTTATTATTTACTATTTAATAAATACATAAAATATATATGCTGTCCTTATTAGAAATTTTGATGCAAATTATGTATACAAATTGTTTTTGATGTCAAAAACTTTTTACTGCTACTAGTAAAGACAGTCACAAAGTATCGATATTTTTCATTGATTTTTTTTTATCAAGTTTGTTATCAGAATTTTAATTAAATCTATAAATGTAAATGTAATTATTATTGATTAAAACATGGACTGGTCCGCAGAGAAATGTTTACGGAAAATAAACGATATTAAAAAACATAATAAATTCATAAATAAGCTCCAGGAGTGACAATAAAAAACCAAGTTGTCAAGCTAAAAATAAAGTTATGAGTAACATTTTTATTCTTATTTGAAATTCTTATAAAAGCCATATTATCAAATATAAACATTTTAAAGGCATTTTATTTTTGGTTATTTAGTTGCAATCTTGTTTTAAAGTATATCAAATTTTAAAGTCTTGTGTATATCTCGAACCTCCGACCTCTTGCTCTCGAGGCGGACGTTCTACCACCGAGCCACCGAGGCGGACGTTCTACCACCGAGCCACCGAGGCGGACGTTCTACCACCGAGCCACCGAGGCAGTTTTGAGTGATTAGTGAATATACTAGTACACATGTATTTACATTCAAATGATTATTTGTTCTTTTCCTACATACCGTTTTCCGTTGCGATGCTGTATTCAAATAATTAAGGTCTAACATTAGAAGAAATTGAAAAAGCAAGACCATTATCGTCAAGGGTATACACCACTTTCTTTTTAAAATCTTCCATTTGAATTTGTTTAAATTTACCATACTTGTTATGAACAGTCCAGAAGTAAATTTGACTAACTCCAAACAAGGGCAATATACTTCTTGTTTCAAATGATTGACTTAATTAACATCCAATACCACCATCTTATTATTAATTATTCATTTCTCTACTTGTCTCTTTAATATGCACCATTTACAACAAGACAAAAAAGAGGTATATAAATGCATATTTATAAATATATTGATGTTTTGTTACCATAGATAATAGTTTATTTCTTTAGCAACCGCGTTAGGTGTCTTTCAAGCCATGTGTGACTAGGTGTCAATATTTTAGGCATTTTTATGAATGTATGTGAAATGTTTCATTTCAAATGTAAATTAACATGTGACACATTATTAAAATATTTTAGTAGTAGTAGTTTTTTTTATTTCTTTAGCAACTGTCGTTTTTATCAAAAACTTTCAATAGATAAAAAGAAATAAAAGCAAAATAAATAAATAAATAAATAAATAAATAAATAAATAAAAATTAACAGTTTGTGTTTATGATGAAATCAGTCTATCGTGACAAAGTGGACAAACACATGTAATTTTTATTTATTTATTTATTTATTTATTTATATATATATATACATGTAATTTTTAAATTAATTTATTAATCTATTTATTTTTTTAGGTTCAGCCGGTGTCAGGATCATGTAACATGGAAAGTGATATGCTTGTCCGGGGCAAAATTGCTCAGTGAGCACAAGTGCTTAGGCAAAAGTTACCCTGAATGCGAGGTAATACACGACAAACCATAATGTACACTCGCACATCTCACGCTTACACGAACTTCTTAGAATAATCTTTCGAGTTTTAATTTTTTTTGTTCTCGTCGCCAAAAATTGCTGATGCGACGTTAACAAACATTACAACCAACCAACAACCATCTTCCCAATTATTCTTAAGTAATTTACATTTTTGCGAGTCAGTAAAACGTTTAAAGATTTAACGGTGATGTCTCTTTTACGCAACACATTTAATAAACTTCAGCTTTTTTAAAATATAAAAAAAACACAATACACGACATAATTTCAGATTTCCCGCCAAAATAGCCATGGAATTTATGCAGTTACTTCCCATGTAACTATGTAATATGAACACTACGCAATAATGTAAATATGTTGGAGTCTCTCTCTCTCTCTCTCTCTCTCTCTCTCTCTCTCTCTCTCTCTCTCTCTCTCTCTCTCTCTCACACACACACACATGGAGTTGTTTCTTTCATAAGGAAGACAAAAATCAATATAGTCTTTATTGTACTTTGCTTATGTGTGTGTATTTATAGTAATATCGATCACTTCCATTCGGAACAATAATAAACGCGATTTTCTATACCTTCACGCTGTAGATCCAAGACAAGTCAGAACAAGCTCATGAACACTCAGCATATTCAAGTCCGGGATTCGCTTTTACGTGTCGTAGATTAAATATAGATCTGTGACGTAGGCAAACAGAATAGTATATATAAGCGGAGACTTCCCCAGTCGGTATCAAATACATACTGATATAAATATACCAGATTAATACCCTTACTTAAAGGTAAGTGTAAACATACAATTTACAATTACTAGTTTCCATAACTTTAGGATAGGTTTAACTTTTTCCAAATAAAATAGATTAATAAATTAAAAATGAAATAAAATAAATAAATAAATAAATAAATAAATGGAAGTGTTTTAATAAGTAAATTATTCATTTCATATATAATGGTTCGGGTTCATTTTAACTCTCCGTATTTGCACACAAATCAAATTATCTCTCAAAGCAAAATTAATATTTAGGTACACATATTTTTAAAAAATCAACAGTTTTTACCGTAAAATGACATGAATTCCTTTAACTTTCTACTTTTTGAATTTTCAGAAAATGGCAGCAGTTTTACCTGGAGGATCATTTGAGATTTGTTTTTCCTTTGATACTACTGGATCTATGTCGAGTTGTATTGAGGAGGTTAAAGGTCGTCTACAAGATATGATACAACGTCTTCAAGCCGACATTCCAGGAATACGTATAGCTGTGTTCGCCCATGGCGATTATTGTGATAAAGGGAGAACCTATGTCACCAAATATATTGACTTCTCAACTGATGTGGCTGAGTTGTGTACATGGGTTAAAAGTGTAGAGGCCACGGGCGGAGGGGATTCCGACGAATGTTATGAACTTGTCCTTCATGAAGTTCAATCGTTGTCATGGACACCAGGAACAAAAAGAGCATTGGTTATGATAGGTGATGCTGATCCACATGAACCAAATTACGGAATGAACAAAAAGAAATTAAACTGGAGAAACGAAACAGAAAAATTAGCAGAGATGGTAAGTTTTTTATCATTTTATGTTGTTATTTAAAAAAACTGTACTGTTGTTTCAATAAACTTTACTTTGATGAAATTTAAAGCTTTTAGAAGTTTTAATTATAAAACTACACGTATATTCTGACACAATTGCCATGTGTTTTTACATAAGTTTAAGTGCCCTTTCATATAGTCAGGAATTTTAAACTCTTTTTTTGTCTTGAAAGGCTGTTTCTCATATTTGCTTGCGCTTGCTTGCTTGTTGATAAGAACCCGTTTTTAGTTTTATAATTGAATAAATAAATAAAAAAATAACAAAACATTTGATCTCATGTATCTGTAACTATGAATTTTTGTTTTTCCAGGCTGTTCGGATATACTCGGTAGAATGTCGTGGCTATTCGTCACCTACCGACTTTTACCAAACAATCGCAGATAAAACATCAGGAAAAAGATTAAAATTAGAACAATTTGCTAACATCTTTGACTTTATTATGGCAATTTGTTACAGAGAAAAGGGAGACGAATTTCTTCATGTAAGTAATTTACCACGAAAGAAATTATATTAATCCTAGTAAACTCAAAGATGTAAGCTCAAATTTTACTAAAAGAAAAACTGTATTCTTTTGTTGTCGCTGACATCAGTATGGAAAGTAATATTATAGGGTATGTTGAGAAAAATGTCACAGTTAGATCAATAGAAGATATTGTGTTTTTAGATTGATAAATTTTATTATCAGCAATTGTCTTATTAATTTATCATAAAGCTCATTTTGCGTAACTCACTCATATTTTTGCATTAAATCTTTGAAACGTAAAATAAACATATTTATAATTTTATATTTAGGATTACGAGAAAGAAGTACGAAGTAGAAACCCAAAAACTGGAATTCACAAAGACTTGGATTCAATGTTTGGTGAACTGAGAGATGATGAAAAAATGGATACAAGCAAACCGGGATTGACGAAAGTTCCATCTTTGACCAAACCGCCTTCCATAGGCACTCTGAAAAAAGCAGCCAGCATCACACCAAAACACAAAACTGTGTCTAAGACTTTGACAAAATCTATTACAGAAAAGAAAATAGAGAAAAGAAAAGCCAGATTACAGGTAAATTTTATAATGCCATTGGATTAACTCGAACCTCTAAAAGCAAAACTAGATTTAACGGTATTAATTATTTTGACTTAGATTAACCTTTGCAAACTTACAAAAATGTACTTACTATAGATAACATAAATAAGTTCAAGAAAAGTAAACCAGTAAAAGAAAATTTGAAATATAAATGTACTAATTTTTCTTGTACTATAAGCAAGGGCTAATATTGTTAACAATTAAAATAGGCAACGAACTGGTAAATATGGTAAATATTTCGATATTATATAATATCCATGTTAATTTAATATGCATGTTAAAAAAACTTAATTTAATTAAAGAAGAAATAATATAGCGCAATAAATTAAACGGTTTTCATGCTCAACTTAAGTTCTTTATTAACAAAATGTTTTATATATTTACAGAAAAATTACTTGCCAAAATTAAGAAGAGAAAATGTCCCAGAGACAAACTTTATGCTGAAGAACAAGAAATGGACACCATGGGAGCTGGTTATCTCACCGACTGTTCCATCATCAGAATCGGTAGATAATTGGGAAAAGCGAAGAGGTGATATCATAAGTTTCAAAAAGAAAACAGTATTCAGTGACAAAAATACAAAACCGGCTTTGTATGAATTTTCCGTGCAGATTGCACCTCATTCTAAAAGATACGTTTTGTATTGTCGATCTTGTAAAGGTTTTCCTTCTCAACAATCTTGGGAATCTCGTCTGCTTGGAAGGAAAGACATTAAAAACCAAATTAATGACGTCATAGAAAAAGGATGTTGTGTATTTGTCAGACGAATGATGCTAAGAAGATCGTCAAGTGAAGCCGTATCATCAGCTCTACATAGGTACGACTATGCTTGGAGACGAATGAGGAAAATGAGAAACACTCACAGACAAGTAGAAAAATCTCTGATAGAATTGTCCAGTGAGAAGTTTTAGTTGTGAGGACTTAAAAAGATTCAATTTGTGATCATATTGAGTTAAAAGAACTTTTAAAAAATATCATAATTAATGTAAATATATTCATTGTATATATAACACAAATACCTGTTAAATTTCATCAGTGATATATGTATGTATACATAGTGTTGTACATAGATATGACTGTTTAAAAAACGAATGAGGAGGCCGAGAAAATCTCGAAGAAAAGTAAAGAATTTTAAATCATTATACAATACACATATTTAGTCATGTAAATAAAATTCATTTTTATCACAATATGTACATATTTCGTTGTTCATACGGTTGTTGTTATTTTTGATATTGAAATGTAATTTGTTATTATGTTATGTTATTTATGATAGATATAAATAAACAACGTCAAAATATTGAAATTTTTTTTATGTTTAACGTGAACCAACCCCTTTATTATCAACAAACAACAGTTCTGTTCCCAAAGCGTACTTCCGTCTTTGAATTTTGCTATAACCATACCATGTTAACTCAATATCTTAAACCAGACACTGAGTGGACGCCATTTTCTCACTATAATGAGCATGAGTCCAAAATCAAGAACAAGACTACTTGAAGCCATTTTTTCACTTAATCACGTGTCCGTCCAAAGTGAAGTGCTTAAACCATGCTACTAGACATCGTTTTCTATGTATGAGAAGTTTCCATCAAAAGTCAGGAACAACACAACTGAATTCCATTTGTCATTGTATCTCGTGCCAGTTCAAAGTCGGCTACAACACTAGATGCATTTATCAGTAAATGTATCCAGTACCCGCCAAATCAGGCGGTTTTATTATCAGCAGTTATAATCTCGTGTTTTTTTTTAAATTGTCCCGAACCAAAGTGTTTTGACTTATTGACTTTTTAAAAAAAATTATTTATCTTATTTATTTTTTTTGTTGCTGCAACTAACACGTTCTTGAATACATTCGGTCTCTATGAGTTATGAGTTTCTTGTGAATAAATTGTTGTTTTCGCATATTTAGATATTTATATCGCTCAAAATAGTCTTTATAGTATAATGTAGTTCAATCGAACCTTTTTGGGTTTTGTTTTTAAACCATTTCACTGTAAAAAAAATGTGTTTTATTTTTTATTGCTATAACTTCCTTGCCGTGCAAAACAAACTAAATAATGTGTGCCAGGGTAAATGCAATAATTATATTGCATTTTAATAGAGATTCCTTTAATTAAAATAATAATAAAAATTATACATTTTCATGTGCTATTACACTGTTCTATGAAACTATGTTTGAGACCAAATATAGTGATCTTTACTATACTTATGTTGTTTAATCATATAACTTCATTTTTATTTTTTAAAATTATATTTTATATTTTATTTAATTATTTGTTTATTGTTTATTGCTGACACATGTACGAGTGGCATCAATTTTAGGCTGTTCCATCAACTAGACAGGCAGATCACGAACGTTAATATTTAAAAACTCTGTTGAAATTTTCTAATGTCTTTAGCAGAATTTCAATTTAATCACTTCCTAACAATCTTTGATAAGCTTTGAAACTAGATAAAATGTAAGATTTTTAAAGAACATGCCACACTGTTAATCGTGTTGAACTGGTCCGAACAGAAAGGACTTCTATTGGACCTTTCGTACTGTCATATACCACTTTTTGAATGTATTTTTATGATTAAATTTAAAAAGTGGCATTTGACAATACCAAATAACTCATTCAATACTTGGTCATGAAATACATTCGTAAGAGTTGCATATCATGAAGCGCTATTTTTTGACAATATATTTCTATAAAAAGACACATACCCGTAACCTTATTTGCAATTAGGTCTAATTATGCTTATGATACAGGAAAAGGGGGAAATAATGGAATTTTGGTTCGATAAAAACCCGAGAACAAGCCTGTTGAGGATCTTATCTGATCCACTCATCCAAACAAAATCTTTTTATTTGTTTCACTTTTTGGTAATATTAATCCAACACTTGATTTTATTATCGGATTATGTTCGCGTCAACTGCCCGGACCGGAGTTTAATCTCTTGTGATTATTGCAATAAGCTTTTATCTTTTATCTTGTCATGTCTTATTATTTCATGCATGCTTTCGGGTATTTCTTTTTTTTTTTTTTTTTTGCAAAAAAACCCTGGCATATTTATCAAACTCAAACTCATTAACTAATGTTCAAGTTAAGCCCCCATTCGCCTTAGATCTGTCATTTAATGTTCGTACATGAATTTGGTAATCATTTTTGAAAAGCTATTAAAAACTGACTGAACCATGACACTCTTTGACCTTATCGCTATGACCAATGCTATGAATGATGTATTTTGGTCAGAAATAACAATATGTTTTACTTGCTTTCTAGAACAATAATGTATCCAGTTTCTGCGTGATCCTTCGTTTTCAAATATGTTTTACAAATTTTAAATGTAATTCGTATGTGATTCCGCTTTTAAACATAAGAATTAGCTATGTACAAATTTCTTACCAAATTCCATTTATATCAATTTTTTCAGAATTTCTATATTTTTTGTATCAATTTTTCAATTTTTGCAAATTACAAAATAGTACCTTTGAAAGTTTAAAATAATTTTGCAACAAATATATTGGAGACTCTGAGCAAGCCAAATATCCAAATTATTACTCATTGTCTTTTGCCAAATACTATTCCAAGACAAAACTAAGATTTTTTTTTATATATAAAAAGTTTGCCAACTGTTGCTCAGCTCAGTGTGTGTACTCCTTTCAAGTAGCTTTTACAAGAGCTAAAGCTAAACCTAAACAAAAACATGTGTGGACCATGTCATGTTACGACAATCATAAACAATGGCGATAGAGTAACTTGTCACAGTTCCACAATTATTTGTAACTAAGAGTTTCCTGAAATTAAATCTGGCAAATTTAAAATCCTAAGAATCTTAATACTGTTTGATATATTTAAAAATCATAGATATGTTTTTAAAGATTTAACATGACATTTTTCAGTTAATTTATATTTTTTCAAAAAAATATTAAGTCGTGGTCCCTACCACCCCCACCCCTAAAAAAGGAGAGGGAAATGTTGAATAAGAAATATGGGCCGAAACTTATAAAAAACTAAGCAAAAAACACAACAAAAACAATGCAAGTGATGACTTTCAGAACAATAATTTAAAAAAACAAAGTAAAATGTTTATTTTTTATTGAAAAAAATTGAACAAAATTTACAATTACATTAAAACAAAACGACACATCAATGTTAAATATATTTATAGAATTGCACTAATAAAATGTAATATGTCTTTTTATATTTAAGCACGATTTATTTATTTACAATGAGGTATTAATGTGTATCTCAAAAATTAAGACTTTTTCAAAATGAATTCAACTGTATGCAAATATAAATATCACAAAACATGTTAACAAACACCATCATACAACATAAAATGTTATATATGAAATGAAAAATGAATATATTTACATGACTCGCGATATTTTTTAAAAGTTATTTTCACAATCTGAATGTTTTCCAAGTCCTCACAACTAAAACTTCTCACTGGACAATTCTATCAGAGATTTTTCTACTTGTCTGTGAGTGTTTCTCATTTTCCTCATTCGTCTCCAGGCATAGTCGTACCTAAGTAGAGCTGATGATACGGCTTCACTTGACGATCTTCTTAGCATCATTCGTCTGACGAATACACAACATCCTTTTTCTATGACGTCATTAATTTGGTTTTTAATGTCTTTCCTTCCAAGCAGACGAGATTCCCAAGATTGTTGAGAAGGAAAACCTTTACAAGATCGACAATACAAAACGTATCTTTTAGAATGAGGTGCAATCTGCACGGAAAATTCATACAAAGCCGGTTTTGTATTTTTGTCACTGAATACTGTTTTCTTTTTGAAACTTATGATATCACCTCTTCGCTTTTCCCAATTATCTACCGATTCTGATGATGGAACAGTCGGTGAGATAACGAGCTCCCATGGTGTCCATTTCTTGTTCTTAAGCATAAAATTTGTCTCTGGAACATTTTCTCTTCTTAATTTTGGCAAGTAATCTTTCTGTAAATACATAAAATATTTTGTTAATGAAGAACTTAAGTTAAGCATTAAACTGTTTAATTTATTGTATTATATTTGCTTTTTCTTTCTTTTTAAATTTTATTTAATATTTTTTTTAAATAAAATTTTACATACATGTTAAATGTACATGTATAATATATAATGTGGACATATTTACAATTCATTGTAGATTTTAATTTTTCAACAATATAAGCCCTTGATTATAGTACAAGAAATATCAGAACATTAATATTTCAATTTTTTCCTTGGACTTAGTTATGTAATCTTTTGCAAGTACATGATTGTAAGTTGCAGAAGTAAATATTCTTTAATACGGAAAGCTAAATCTAGTTTTGCTTTTAGAGGTTCGAGTTAATCTAATGGCATTATAAAATTTACCTGTAATCTGGCTTTTCTTTTCTCTCTTTTCTTTTCTGTAATAGATTTTGTCAAAGCCTTAGACACAGTTTTATGTTTTGGTGTGATGCTGGCTGCTTTTTTCAGAGTGCCTATGGAAGGCGGTTTGGTTAAAGAGGGAACTTTCGTCAATCCTGGTTTGCTTGTATCCATTTTTTCATCATCTCTCAATTCACCAAACATTGAATCCAAGTCTTTGTGAATTCCAGTATTTGGGTTTCTACTTCGTACTTCTTTCTCGTAATCCTAAATATAAAATTATATATATGTTCTTTTTTTACGCTTTGCAAAAACATTATGAGACAGTGAGTTACACAAAGTGAGCTTTACGATAACTTAAGACAGATGAAAGAATTTATTAATCTAAAAAAACAATACATAATAAATGCAATTCATACATTAATTGCAACAGAATATAAGACAGCGAGTTTCAGAGATTATATAGAATAAAGTAATTGCAACTGAAGGAATTAATTTTAAATACACGACTTCCTCAACTGATGTAAATTTGACAATTATTTTGTGCTCATTATATCCATATCTTATTATATTCTATACTAATTCTGAAACAGGAATGTAATTTTTTTCAGTAAATTTCAGTAACATTCACCATGTTTACTGTTTTCACTAGTATTAATGATTTATAATTTGCAATTTGGTAAATTACTTACATGAAGAAATTCGTCTCCCTTTTCTCTGTAACAAATTGCCATTATGAAGTCAAATATGTTAGCAAATTGTTCTAGTTTTAATCTCTTTCCTGATGTTTTATCTGCAATTGTTTGGTAAAAGTTGGTAGTTGACGAATAACCACGACATTCTACCGAGTATATTCGAACAGCCTAGAAATAAAGAAAATATATAAAGGGTACATAATTCAAAATGTAAAAAAGGAATAAATAAAAGAAGAACATTTTTTAAAACTATTTCTTTTATATTCACAGATTTGACATAAAATATTTTCTGGAAAAACGGGGTTTTAACAACAAGCGTACAAAGAAACGAAGCGGCTCTACTTAAAAAAAAATACAACTTTAAAACTTCCCGACTATATATACGGGCACTTTAACCAACACAAAAATGTACATTGTTATAACTATGGTTCTAATTTACAACAAGTACCCCATAACACCTAATTTGCAACTATGCAAAGTTTATTAATTATATCAATTTAAAAAATCGTTGATATTTAAAATAATTATAATTAAATACTTACCATATCTGCTAATTTTTCTGTTTCGTTTCTCCAGTTTAATTTCTTTTTGTTCATTTTGTAATTTGGTTCATGTGGATCAGCATCACCTATCATAACCAATGCTCTTTTTGTTCCTGGTGTCCATGACAACGATTGAACTTCATGAAGGACAAGTTCATAACATTCGTCGGAATCACCTCCGCCCGTGGCCCCTACACTTTTAACCCATGTACATAACTCGGCCACATCAGTTGAGAAGTCAATATATTTAGTGACATAGGTTCTCCCTTTATCACAATAATCGCCATGGGCGAACACAGCTATACGTATGCCAGGAATGTCGGCTTGAAGACGTTGTATCATATCTTGTAGACGACCTTTAACCTCTTCTATACAACTGGACATAGATCCAGTAGTATCAAAGGAAAAACAAATCTCAAATGGTCCTCCAGGTAAAACTGCTGCCATTTTCTGCAAAATAAAATTAATTGTTACCTTTATCATTGTGAGTCGTATTGATTCTGTTTGATATAAACCTTAAACCTGTCAAAAGCTTTATTGCAATTGTTTCAATGAAACAAATATCATTTATAGGTAATATCTATTTTTCCATTTGTTTGGCATGTTCATATTTGGCCGAGTGGTTTAAATCTGCGTATACATACTATATTGCCTCTTTGAATCTAGCTAGTGGTTTTCTTTCGGTACTCCGCTTTCCCAAACATACTAGAAATGACCACCCTGATATGTGATAGAAACTTGACTGGGGTACTTTACCTTCACTCCACTTTTTCTTTCATTCTTTATATTTATTTATTTTTAGATGTGAATAATTTTAATTTAAATCAAATTTAACATTTTAGAATAAACTTATTTGTATTAAAAATATTGAAATTAAAAGATAAATTTTTGATTTCTGATTAATTTATATTATTTTACTTACAGTAGTTATTTCTCTGTATGCTTATGTTACTGTATATCAGTTTGTATGTGAGATAGGGAATTCTCCGTCGTATATATACCATTCTGTGTGCCTACGTCACAGGTCTATATTTAGTCCACGACACGTTACAGCGAATCCTGGACTTGAATATGCTGATTGTACATGAGCAGGTTCTGACTTGTACAAAATATAGGTATACGAAAACCGCTTTTATATTATTGTTCCGAATGGAAACTATACATATTTAAACCAACAAAGCTTGTGTTAACACACACACACACACACACACACACACACTTTGTTTTATATCGTATTGTCATATTTTGATTTTAAAGTCAATACTGGAGGGGAAAAATGTAATTTCTGTATGGTATTTTTGGCTGGAATTTGGTCGGCACAGTATATATCTTGACAAAATTATAAATTTAATGACAAAAAACATCGCATATTGTTGCAGTAACAGTTCTGATTGTGATGCAAAAAATAAATTTATTTAATCAAATAAATGTATAATTTTTTAAAAACAAGCTAAATGAATAAATAAATTAATTAATGTGTTGTGAGCGTTTGTGTGTGTGTTGCATAATTACTCAATGATCTGACACTATTTGCAGGTTTCAATCCCCCATTCAGTTGTACGTTAAAAGTTTGTTAATTTCCTCGCAGACGATAGATACTCACGTGATTTAATTGTATTTCTTTTAAAGGGTGTGGTAGATTTTTGCGATTTTACAAGTCCAGATTCATCTCTTAATTTTCATTTGGGTGGAGGAGAGTATGAGTGTTTAACGCCACAGTCC
Source organism: Tegillarca granosa (assembly GCA_029721355.1). NCBI lineage: Eukaryota > Metazoa > Mollusca > Bivalvia > Arcoida > Arcidae > Tegillarca > Tegillarca granosa. Next base: position 26,239,583 of record CM056597.1, read on the forward strand.
AGACTTTTTAACTTCGAAGTGGTCAGTTCTAGGATGATGGATGAAGCCAGAGTCTACGGAGCTTGCAAGCGAATTCACAAACTTCTCCACACTTTGATTTGACTCGATTAAGACTAGGCAGTGAGAATGTTGACGATTGGTAAGCGCGCGACTTGGACCACTCGACCACATTCCTTCCAATCACGGGAAACGTAGATTTAGAAAATAATTTGACCGCTACAAATGGATTAAGTAGAACTGCATGTATGTACAAACTATTTCTGTATTGTTAAGAGAGTAATGAAAATAACGTTATAATACAAAAATTTCTTGTAAAAATCAAAACCGATAAAAAAGGAGAAATGCTATGTATTTGTCTATAATAAAAATGTTTTGTGTTATTTTTTGTTGATAAGACAGCTAATGTCTGAAATATCATTCAACAATCTACTGATAGTAATTTTAATTCATTTAACAACGACAGGATTACAATGCAACAGTGTTTGTGTTTTAAGTAAAAAGTATTAAAGGCATGCATTGTGCATGATAGCGCCAGAATCGATGTCACACTGTATGTTGAATCCGTTTTAAGTGCTGAAATAGAAACAAAACTGACCTGCCCAAGCGGGATTCGAATCTTGGAAGTCAGAGGCACTACGATCTACACGTGCGCACTTAGACCACTCGGCTATGAGATCTGAAAAATTCGTGAACCAAATCACTGATTACCATTTTGGTATAGTAGTCATAAATCGCTATTTTTCTAGAACATTTTTCAAATTTCTATGCGTGTATCAGTTTCAAAATCAGAACCAGATTGTATCTGAAAAACCTATACATTGTGTATATTTCAAAAACAGTAATAATTACAGAAAACAAGCACAGCAAACAAGTGTTATATTCCATATTTGAATTTAATCATAAAATACATTTAAAAATGGTATATAACACGAACAACAACAAAGGACAAACAAAAGAAAAACGCTGATTTAAAAACTCTTATCTTAGACTTTAAATAGGCACTGAATTAGTTTTTTTACTAGAAGAAGACATTTGTCATGTGCAGAATTTTGAATATTTCTCTTTGTAAAAAATTCAAAACTCTTTAGTGTTAAAAAGCTTATTAATTCAAATATCTTTTAGATTTTATTACATAGTTTAAATTATTAATTTCATTAGATCTTTAAAGAAATTTATTTTTGATAGAATATTAATAGATTAATTTCTCATTTTTGACTTTAAAAATAATTGTCATGTGCAGAATTTTGAATATTTCTCTTTGTAAAAAAAATTTAAATTCTTCACATGACACAGTAAAACCATCCGAAAAATTTTACAACCAGCCCTCAATACATAATTGCAATAAACTATTGAAAAAAAACTTATTTATCAACCACTGAACTAACAACTCCTGTATATCTTATTCATAAATACATAACACTGTACTATTTTTATTTATTTATTTATTTAAAAATAACATCTATTAGTTTATCTTTTTTTATTTATATATTAATTGATTCAATTCTTGATAAAATTATTTATTAATTTAAAAATAAATATTCATTCATAAAAAATTGTTTGTTTATTTATTTATTTATCTATTTATTTACTAATTTATCTTATATCTTATTTTCATTTTATAAAAATATAGTTTGTTTAAAAAGCGTGTTAAGGAACATTCTAAATAAATCCGGCATACAAAATATCTAAATTTAATGCCACTTTCAATAAATATATTTTGGCTACATGCGTTACTGACATCATTTATAATACCAGACGTGTAAACTTTCTATCTATAAATACCACATATATATATATATATATATATATATATATATATATATATATATATATATATATATATATATATATATATATATATATATATATATATATGACCTGATTTAAATTGAAACTGTCAGGATTCAGCTAACATGATATCAATACCTAACTGCATTTCATTTAATAGACCTGTAATCATATATAATTTCTCTTGTTTGGCGCTACAGTAAAATGACAAAGGCGAAGAACTTATAAAACAATGCTGGAGGTTATTTATAACATTTATAGAATGGAATATCATGTTTCATTGAGAAAACAACGGGAAGGAGTTTTATAATATGTTTGATACTGTGTCGTATACAGGACATTTTTACAAGAATTTTTACATTTCCAACATCATGTGTTAGTAAGTACTTTTATATTGTAGTTAGTTATTCTGTATTGTAGTTCATTGTAGTTTGTTATTCTTTATTGTAGTTTATTGTAATTTGTTATTCTATATTGTAGTTTATTGTAGTCTGTAATGCTATATTCTTTATTGTAGTTCGTTATTCTATATTATTGTTTATTGTAGTTTGTTATTCAATGTTGAAGTTTGTTATTCTATATTGTTGTTCTATGTAGTTTGTTATTCAATGTGGTAGTTTGTTGTTCTTTATTGTAGTTTATTGTAGTTTGTTACCGGTATTCTATAATGTTGTTTATTGTAGGTTGTTATTCTATGTTGAAGATTGTTGTTCTATATTGTAGTTGGTTGTTCTTTATTGTAATTTATTGTAGTTTGTTGTTCTATATTGTAGTTGGTTGTTCTTTATTGTAGTTTATTGTAGTTTGTTGTTTTTTATTGTTGTATATTGAAGTTTGTTATTCTGTGTTGTAGTCTGTTATTCTATATTGTAGATAATTTTAGATTAGTATTCTATGTTGTAGTTTGTTGTTCTATATTGAAATTAAGAGCACATGTATATTATACTCTTTCTATTCCATTCAATTCTTACGCTCATAATGTCAACCACATCGATGGCGCAGCGGTAGAGCGTTCGCTTCAAGAGCGGAAGTTCTGGATACGAATCCTTGTCGAGTCTGGATACGAATCCTACAATATTCTATATTGTAGTTTAGTGTAGTTTGTTATTCTATATCGTAGTTTATTGTAGTCTGTAATGCTATATTGTAGTTTGTTATTCTATATCGAAGTTTATTGTAGTTTGTTATTCTATTTTGTAGTTTATTGTAGTTTGTTATTTTATATCGTAGTTTATTGTAGTCTGTAATGCTATATTGTAGTTTGTTATTCTATATCGAAGTTTATTGTAGTTTGTTATTCTATTTTGTAGTTTATTGTAGTTTGTTATTCTATATCGAAGTTTATTGTAGTTTCTTATTCTATATCGTAGTTTATTGTAGTCTGTAATGCTATATTGTAGTTTGTTATTCTATAACGAAGTTTATTGTAGTTTGTAATTCTATAAGGTAGTTTGCCATTCTTTGTTGTAGTTTAGTGGAGTTTTTTATTCTATATCGTAGTTTATTGTAGTCTGTAATGCTATATTGTAGTTTGTTATTCTATGTTGAAGTCTGTTATTCTATATTGTAGATAATTTTAGATTAGTATTCTATGTTGTAGTTTGTTGTTCTATATTGTAGTTGGTTGTTCTTTATTGAAGTTTATTATTGTTTGTTATTCTATATTGATGTTAATTGTAGGTTGTTATTCTATGTTGAAGATTGTTGTTGTATATTGTAGTTGGTTGTTCTTTATTGTAGTCTGTTATTCTATATTGTTGTTTTTTGAAGTTTGTTATTCTATATTGCAGTTTATTGAAGTTTGTTGTTCTCTATTGTAATTTAGAGCACATTTATATTATACTCTCCTTATTCCATTCAATTTTTACACTCATAATGTCAACCACATCGATGGCGCAGTAGTAGAGCGTTCGCTTCAAGAGCGGAAGTTCTCGATACAAATCCTGGGCGGCTCATACATAAGACTTAAAAAAGATCGCCCTGAGTGCGCGCAAGTTTATCACAAACCATAATACACACTTGCACACCTTACTCATACAATAACCTTGTTCTTAGATTATTTTAAGAGATTTATAACGAATACAAAGGGCTAAAAAATGCTGAAATGACGTTAAACAACATTACAACCATCAAGCCAAATTATAGCGTTAGGTTTTGGTTAAATGTTATTATCACTTTAATAAATTTGACAAGGGATATTGATTAGTTGAGAATGTCTTAAATAAAGGATTTATAGCTCTGATTTGTAGCTGGAAATTTTCAATTATGTTCGAATTTATTAAAAATATTGAGCTCGAAACTACAAAGTTCCAAATAGCTATTGATTGTACGAAACTACAAAGTTCCAAATAGTTATTGATTGTGCGTTGTATAAATTTCATATAAAAAACAAACTACTTTGCAATAAAAATACTAGAAATTCCAACCTACAGACCATTAAATGTTAAATATTTTTATATCTAAAATTTTCATTTTACGAATGCTTCAAATTCCCTATGACGCAACATATAAATAACTTGTATATCTGTCACGGTTTGAAAACAGACAACTTATATTTCTATATTTTCGAGAAAAAAAACATGTTTAAAGTATATACCAAAATTTATGATATCAAACTTCTAGTTTCTAAATAAACATGTTCAAACTAATTTATTATATTTAATGCCAAAACAATCACACGCACAAAATTACTTAACCATTTTCTGAATAGAATATATATATATATATATATATTAACAAACGTTTTTGCACTTAGTGTAAAGTAAAAAAAATTAAGCTAACTATAAATTTTCTTTATTTTCTCTATACGCTTCTCATCTATCTTCGGAAGAATGAAGTCATCCCACTAAATGATGCATGTGAGAAAATGCATGAAATCATAAAAAAAATCATCTCTCCTTTATTATTGTAATCTCTCTCTCTCTCTCTCTCTCTCTCTCTCTCTCTCTCTCTCTCTCTCTCTCTCTCTCTCTCTCAATCACTGCGGTAGCTTAGTTGGTAGAGTGATCACTTCGTATGTGGAAGGTCGGGTTCGAACGCCGGTCGGGTCTGACTAAACTTAAAAATAACACTCGGCATCTAGAACGATACCTTAAAAACGGCAGACGTGGCACGCTAAAAAATCCTACCTGCACATTGCCCTAAGAGTACAACAACAAATAATAATATATAAATAAATACTAAATATGCACGTAAAGTTGCTTTATTAATCAGGTACTGAAAATACTTAATCATCTAAGTAGTAGTACGCATTGAAATAAAACAGATACATGTATGTATTACACACTCGCTACACCCAAATAAATAGCTTTGTTAATAGAATTGTTATATCTAAAAGCTTCAAAATGAAATCTAATAGATATGTCAGATGTCTAGTACATAAGACTTTCAACAATTCCTATAAACACAACACAAAAACATCTGTACGGGATCTCTCTTTTTTATTTCTAGACCTTTGTTTTAAAGACTATGTAAGATAAATGTAACAACGAACAAAGCACTTAGAAATGATTTGTCAGATAAGTATCAAAAAGCTAGGATAAATAAAAACACACATTGCCTTATCACAAAATTCTAAACAAGTTATATTGTTTGAGTTATAAAAGTAAAGTGAAGTGGCACTAAAACGTATACAATACATGCCAAAGTTTCTTTTCTTGTCATTGATAATTCTAAATTGACTTATACTGAAAGCAAAAGATAGTTGCACGTTTTGAAAAAAAAAAATACTAGTATACCAAATGGCTGACAAAAAGGTTAGTTTTTTTTTAAAAAACTTAGCTTAAGAAGCATACGTGTGTTCACCGAATTTTATCTAAAGGGAGCTATAAGGTAATGAAAACTAAAGTTTTATCTAGAAGCAATGCCGGGTTATATAAATCTGATATAGTGTGATCAAAGTAAAACTGTTGGTTTATAAATTTAAATCCGTTTTTTTAAGAGGTGCAATAATGTCATGTTAACTAAGCCTAGTGTCATTCTTCGTCTCCCGGGATCACAAACAATACTGAAGTTTGTTTTGGAACTTAAATCTAAGTTTATCCTTAAGTAGTATTTGTGGTTTTATCAAAAAGTTGCCGAAAGGTTATGTCAACTGGACCTGGTTTTATCCAAGAGGAACTGTAAGGTTATGTCAACTGGGCCTGGTTTATCCAAGAGGAACCGTAAGGTACCGTTAACTGGACCTGATTTTATCCAAGAGGAACTGTAAGGTTATGTCAACTGGGCCTTGTTTATCCAAGAGGAACCGTAAGGTACCGTTAACTGGGCCTGATTTTATCCAAGAGGAACTGTAAGGTTATGTCAACTGGACCTGATTTTATCCAAGAGGAACCGTAAGGTACCTTCAACTGGACCTGATTTTATTAAAGAGGAACCGTAAGGTACCTTCAACTAGACCTGATTTTATCCAAGAGGAACTGTAAGGTTATGTCAACTGGACCTGATTTTATCCAAGAGGAACTGTAAGGTTCCGCGAACTGGACCTGGTTTTATCCAAGAGGAACTGTAAGGTTATGTAAAATTGACCTGATTTTATCAAAGAGGAACTGTAAGGTTATGTCAACTGGACCTGGTTGTCTTCAAAAGGAACTGTAAGGTTACGTCAACTGGACTTCGTTTTATCCAAGAGGAACTGTAAGGTTACGTCAACTGGACTTGGTTGTTTTCAAGAGGAACTGTAATGTTACGTCAACTAGACCTGGTTGTTTTCAAGAGGAACTGTAAGGTTACGTCAACTGGACTTCGTTTTATCCAAGAGGAACTGTAAGGTTATTTCAAACAGACCTGGTTTTATTCAAGAGGAACTGTGAGGTTATGTCAAAAAGGCTTCCTGGTTTTATTCAAGAGGAACTGTAAGTTTATGTAAAATAGACCTGGTTTTATTCAAGAGGAACTGTAAGGTTATGTAAAATAGACCTGGTTTTATTCAAGAGGAACTGTAAGGTTATGTAAAATAGACCTGGTTTTATTCAAGAGGAACTGTAAGGTTATGTCAAATAGACCTGGTTTTATTCAAGAGGAACTGTAAGGTTATGTCAAAAAGACCTGGTTTTATTCAAGAGGAACTGTAAGGTTATGTCAAATAGACCTGGTTTTATTCAAGAGGAACTGTAAGGTTATGTCAAAAAGACCTGGTTTTATTCAAGAGGAACTGTAAGGTTATGAAAAATAGACCTGGTTTTATTCAAGAGGAACTGTAAGTTTATGTCAAATAGACCTGGTTTTATTCAAGAGGAACTGTAAGGTTATGTCAAAAAGACCTTGTTTTATTCAAGAGGAACTGTAAGGTTACGTCAACTGGACTTCGTTTTATTCAAGAGGAACTGTAAGGTTATGAAAAATTGACCTGATTTTATCAAAGAGGAACTGTAAGGTTATGTCAACTGGACCTGGTTGTCTTCAAAAGGAACTGTAAGGTACCGTCAACTGGACCTGATTTTATCCAAGAGGAACTGTAATGTTACGTCAACTGGACTTGGTTGTTTTCAAGAGGAACTGTAATGTTACGTCAACTAGACCTGGTTGTTTTCAAGAGGAACTGTAAGGTTACGTCAACTGGACCTGGTTTTATCCAAGAGGAACTGTAAGGTTATTTCAAACAGACCTGGTTTTATTCAAGAGGAACTGTGAGGTTATGTCAAAAAGGCTTCCTGGTTTTATTCAAGAGGAACTGTAAGGTTATGTCAAATAGACCTGGTTTTATTCAAGAGGAACTGTAAGGTTATGTAAAATAGACCTGGTTTTATTCAAGAGGAACTGTAAGGTTATGTCAAATAGACCTGGTTTTATTCAAGAGGAACTGTAAGGTTATGTAAAATAGACCTGGTTTTATTCAAGAGGAACTGTAAGGTTATGTCAAATAGACCTGGTTTTATTCAAGAGGAACTGTAAGGTTATGTCAAATAGACCTTGTTTTATTCAAGAGGAACTGTAAGGTTACGTCAACTGGACTTCGTTTTATCCAAGAGGAACTGTAAGGTTATGTCAAAAAGACCTGGTTTTATCCAAGAGGAACTGTAAGGTTATGAAAAATAGACCTGGTTTTATTCAAGAGGAACTTTAAGTTTATGTCAAATAGACCTGGTTTTATTCAAGAGGAACTGTAAGGTTACGTCAACTGGACTTCGTTTTATCCAAGAGGAACTGTAAGGTTATGTAAAATTGACCTGATTTTATCAAAGAGGAACTGTAAGGTTATGTCAACTGGACCTAGTTGTCTTCAAAAGGAACTGTAAGGTACCGTCAACTGGACCTGATTTTATCCAAGAGGAACTGTAAGGTTATTTCAAACAGACCTGGTTTTATTCAAGAGGAACTGTGAGGTTATGTCAAAAAGGCTTCCTGGTTTTATTCAAGAGGAACTGTAAGGTTATGTAAAATAGACCTGGTTTTATTCAAGAGGAACTGTGAGGTTATGTCAAAAAGGCTTCCTGGTTTTATTCAAGAGGAACTGTAAGGTTATGTAAAATAGACCTGGTTTTATTCAAGAGGAACTGTAAGGTTATGTAAAATAGACCTGGTTTTATTCAAGAGGAACTGTAAGGTTATGTAAAATAGACCTGGTTTTATTCAAGAGGAACTGTAAGGTTATGAAAAATAGACCTCGTTTTATTCAAGAGGAACTGTGAGGTTATGTCAAAAAGACCTGGTTTTATTCAAGAGGAACTGTAAGTTTATGTCAAATAGACCTGGTTTTATTCAAGAGGAACTGTAAGGTTATGTCAAAAAGACCTGGTTTTATTCAAGAGGAACTGTAAGGTTATGTAAAATAGACCTGGTTTTATTCAAGAGGAACTGTAAGGTTATGTCAAACAGACCTGGTTTTAATCAAGAGGAGCTATAATGTTATGCGAACTAGACCTGGTTTTTATCAAAGAGTTGCTAAAACGCTTCGTCAAATGGACCTGGTTATATCTAAAACCAACAGTAAGGTTATGTAAACTGGACCTTGTTTTATCTCGAAGAAGCTGTCAGGTTATAAACTGGACCTGGTTTTATCTAGGAGAAGCTTACGGTTATTAACTGGACCTTGTTTTATCTAAGAACTGTAAGGTTATGTTAAATTGACCTGAATCATCAAATTGTTGAATAGACACATGACTAGATTGATGTCATTGACCTTTAACTGACAAATACAAAGAAATTACACCGGAAAAACATATTATCGGGTTTAAGTATACTGGTAATTTGTTTTTTAAATGTCATAAATTAGAAAGAAAAGGAAATACAACTTCTTACTAAAGTTATGTTTTTTCTATTCATATAATTCTTTGTTCCGGACAATTTTAATTGGATAACTAGAATGTATAATAGCGAGCAATTACATGTCTGCTTATCAGCTCTCTAAAGTGGTGCTCCAAATAGGAAATTCCAAGAAAGAAAAAAATGAACTCTCCAGAAAGAACTCTCTGGAATTCCGTGGTTTTATCCGGATTTCTCTAAAGTCCTTCCGAATTCCGAGAAACGGTGAGGAAGCGACCTCCCCATGGTCAATCCATACCAGTTGACAAAATTTCAACCTGATCAGATAAAAAACGTAGTAGGAGATGTCTCTGAAAAAAATATAGCAGAAACGACGGAGAATAATAAAAATAAAATAATAATAATAAAGATTACGAGTAACAACAAGATGTCTGCTGATACGCAGACAAAATGAACGTACGGTGTTCAGTAGTGTGGAGTGTTCATAAGTGTTGAAAACATGGTAGTTATTAGCTCCATAACTGATGCCCTATTTTGTAATGTCACAGCGGATATTTTTTAATGTAACTCAGATGTCCTAATATGTACAAATATATATTTAAAATATAGAAGAACATTTCCAATAACATCAGAGATGGTAAGCTGTTTTGATTAAATATTTATTGAAAGATTTTGTTTTTTACTGTTGAAAATGTTTTTTTTTTTTTTTTTTTTTTCATTTTTTAGCACATTACTGCAGGTTTTGTCCCAGAATTTCGACTATAATTACACTACCCTAATTCTTTTTTTAAAAAAATAGCAACAAAGAATAAGACCTTCTCAACATATTAACGTTAAGAGTAGGCAGTACTGTGTGCTGTCAAAAAATGTAAACCATGTAGCAAAATTTTCTGACGTCTTCATTTTTTAAGCTTATTAAAACTAAGATTTGTTCCCTCCTGCAAAGCATTCCTTAGCTGGAATTGTTTTGGAACTTTGGATTTATGTATTTTCAAATGTTTGGCTTATCTTTTTTATCTATCGATTTTTTGGTCCCTATTTTCACTGATAAGGAATAAATTTTCTAAAATTTTCACATGTGGTACATCAAAATAAAACAGGTATTTTTGTCATTTACCGCACGATTTTCGGACATGGAAACCGGCAGTAATTTGCTTCAAAAACAAAAGAACCAGAAAATATATTTCAAGTATAACAATATCATAAATTATCTTGTAAATGACATTTAAAAGCCATGTTGCATATTTTTACTGGTGATATCGATTCTAAGTGCAACATGTGGGTGCAATCCGTAAGTCATTTTCAACCAAAATGTGTTTTATCAACTGGTAATTAATTTGGACGACAGCAAAGATTAAAGACAATAACATGATTAAATAATTAAAATTCCACAAAATTTAAATCATTTAAGATAACATATTATATCGGAATGATTTTTTTACGCCCAAATTAAAGGCTACATGACGTAATATCATATTGACCTATGTTATAAAAGTAACAAAACGGATGAAAATTTGTTTGGAAGAATTGATTGTCTAAATGTGGGCGAGATATTTTGAATGTGTACTTAAAATACATTCCTTTGCATTCCGTGGTCATTTTGCAGTAAAATTTTTAATATACCACAAAATTGATATTTAGTTTCCAATCAAGTTACTCACAGTTAATCAGATTTGGTTTATATTTTGTCTGTTTTGTTTTAGATTTGAAGATGGTCAACTACTTCTTTAAGTCATACATAGTGTTAGTTATGATAGTGATTGGGTATGGATTTTCTTCTACAATCGAAAATTGTCAGACCTCTAAGAAATTAAAAAAGAAATACGATTATATCATAGGTAAGAATGAAAATACATATAATTTATCATTTCAGAAGTTCGACTTTTTTATATGTAAAAATATATTATACTTATCCGTGTCTGAAATGTAACCCTATTGTATCTAAAAACTATAATAGTTTACAATGTCTGATTATATTATAGGTAGGAATAATAATAGTTTACCATGTCTGACAATATTATAGGTAAACAGTCCATGTCTGGCAATATTATAGGTAAATATTTGAATAATTGTTCATGTCTGGCAATATTATAGGTAAATATTTTAATAATTGTCCATGTCTGACAATACGATAGGTAAAAAGTTTAATAATTGTCCATGTCTGACAATATTATAGGTAAATATTTTAATAATTGTCCATGTCTGACAATATTATTGGTAAATATTTTAATAATTGTTAATGTCTGACAATGTTATGGGTAAATATTTCAATAACTGTCCATGTCTGACAATATTATAGGTAAATATTATAATACTAACAATATCCAAAATATAACTTTGGTAATAAAACAGTTTACCGTGTTAGGCTATATTATACAGAAATAAATGTCAAACTTTATTGTAGGAAAAATATTTTTTTTAAAAATATAGCTCATTTGCCTATTTCAGAAATAATACTACATCATATGTAAGAATTGCCATAACACGAAACGTTTCTAACAGTAATAAATAGTATTTTATTTAAAAAATGACATCTTATTGAATAAATATTATTTATAGCTACACTTTTTGACTAGTTTTATTATTTTGATGCAGTTGGTGGTGGATCTGCTGGTTCTGTGTTGGCATCAAGACTTACGGAAGATCCGGAAGTCAGCGTTCTACTGCTAGAAGCTGGAAAAGATGACAGATCTTTAAACAATTCCGTAAAATCCTACATGGAAACACCTAGAACTTGGACATCTTTATTCCGACACGATGTACTCTGGCGCTACTCCTGTGTAGAACAAAAACATGTTAGAAGTTACGATCGTGTAATTATATATATTTATTTGCCTAACTGAAAACTAATCATATAACAAACCTAGGAATCCGATGTGACACAATGACGAAAGTTTTTTTTAAATTTATTTTTTATTATTTCATTTCATTTCATTTATTTTATTTTATTTCATTTTCATTTTATTGTTATGTTTGGTTTGTTTTGTTTTGTTTTGTTTTGTTTTATTTTATTTTATTTTATTTTATTTTATTTTATTTTATTTTATTTTATTTTATTTTATTTTATTTTCAATCTAATCTATTTTATTTTATTTCATATCATTTCATTTCATTTTTGTATCCCCCCCAATTTTATTGAACATTTAAATTTTGTAAATGATAAACAGTTCATTGAAACATGCGCGGTGATGACTTAACAAACTAACGGTTACTAATAGTAATAAAAAGTATTTTTAAAGTAAAATTGCATCTTATAGAAGAAATATTATTTATTCTCTATGTATGGTTATTTATATACATGTGTAGTATACCATATTCGGTTACTTACAGTCTTGTAACCATACTGGGATTGAATGTTGTTTTATGCTTAACAAAGATTGTTTCACTGATGTCGAAGCGATCAGTGAAGGAACGATAGAAAAAAATTGAGTGTCTGGAGTAAAACGTTTGCCTTCGGCAAGTTTTTTCTTTTAAAATAAAATTTGCATATGACGTCATATGACACTTTGATTGGTACGTCAGACCAATCAGCTACCGAGACCCCTCCTTCCTTAGCTGGAATCCGATTGGCGCCCCCTTGTAAACTGTTTTGTAATCATATACATGTATATGGAAAAATTGTCGCATTTTGTTTTTTGGAAATTTTTGAATTATTTTTGTTTTGTTTACAGGCACGACCTCTTTTGGCTGGTAAAGTTTTAGGAGGGTCATCGTCAATCAATGGGATGTTGTATTTTAGGGGGAATAAAGCTGATTTTGACCAATGGTCAACACTTGGTGCAGAAGGATGGAACTACAGTCAAATTTTTCCTTATTTTTTAAAATCTGAAGACAACCACATTCCAGAATATCATAATTCAGGTAAAAATTACATATGTCCTAAACAGGTCCCAAGTCGAAGGTTTTGTACCAGTTGTCTCGAAAAGTTCATAGTGTATCTAGGCAGTAACCAAGGCAGCCAAATTCGCGTCACCCGGTCGACCGCAAGTAAGAAAGGGTTTTTGTTGACGTAGGTCATGACTGGTTGGCTTGGTACCAGTATAATGGACGGAGTTGTCTGCGAAGTTCATTTTCGACATTGCAGATGAGTGTAATAGCACTCCAAAGGTCGTCATAACTACACATTAGTACATCAGCACTTTTACACGTTCGCACCACATAAATTCGTGTTAAGATTAATCGTCGAGATTATCATAAAATTGTATTGTCACGAACGGTTCATAAAATTGCTGATGTGACGTAAAACAAAATTCAACCAATTAACCATACCCAAATCATAATTAACGAACAGAATTTAAAAATCATTAAATAAAAATCAAGCAATATAATAATAATGAAAACGAGATCCTGAAGTAGAGATCTGTTGAGGGAATGGGTTATTAAACGAAATTGTACAAACAGATAGGTAAAAATAGTTATTAGACACAATTTAAATTTAAATTGTAATATTTACAATCTAATTAACACTGCTTAGATGAACCTTTTACGACTGACTGATGTTATTTCGCGGTTTATGTGATTTCCCCCATTGCCTTCTTTAACAGTTCATACCTTGATGACCAATTCAAAAACAAATGTCAATTCTTAAATCATTAATGCCTTTTGAAATTAAGCTTTTTTACGTTTAATTTTTTACTTTTTTCCAGAATACCATTCTACATGTGGACCATTGTCAATAACAAGAAGTGATATATTGGGTAGACAAAATAACGTGTATGATTTGGTAAAACGGGCTGCAAAGGAAATCTACATACCTGAAGTAGATTGTAATTCACCCTCTAATATGGGTAGAAACTCTCTTTTTCTTTGCTGAATCACTTTTTTCAGATAATATTCAAAATCTCTCTCTCTCTCTCTCTCTCTCTCTCTCTCTCTCTCTCTCTCTCTTCTCTCTCTCTCTCTCTCTCTCTCTCTCTCTCTCTCTCTCTCTCTCTCTCATTAAGTAGAGGCATTCTCTCAATTAAGTGTTTCATTCGTATTCGGAAAGTTAGGGGGTTAAACACCATCGGGGTCTGACTGGAACGAAATAACAGATAGTGTCTGATCTTTCGGTATGCACTTTGCATTAAAAAATGAAAATCAGACGCCCTTACAGAACAAACTTAAAACCACCCCATGACACGGTAGATGTGATACCATTGTCCTGACCGCTCTGTGTGTATTGTTGGCAACACTAAATCTCTCAATAAACAATTATTAAGTACATAATCAAATGAACAATTAAACCAAGCTTGAAACTCCAACTTCAGAAGGAAAAAATTACTTTTTATTGACCAAAGATTATATATATATCGAGGCGGTCAGTTCTGAAGTTGTCGAGGAACATCGAGTACCTGTAAGAAAACAAATCTGCCATCAGCAAGAGAACTAACAAGCTTTTTAGCTCACCTGAGCCAAAGCCTCAGATGAGCTATTGCAATCTATCACCGTCCGTCGTCCGTCGTGCGTCGTCCGTCGTCCGTCGTGTGTAAACTTTACATTTTAATCTTCTCCTCCAAAACTACTGCGCCAAATTTGATGAAACTTAATGATTATCATGCCTGGGTTACAGCCTTTCAAAATTGTGTTCCGGGTTTGGCCACGCCCAACAAGATGGCCGCTGTTAATAAAAATAGCAAAAAGACAAAAAAATCTTCTTCTCTGAAACCAAAAGGTGCAGGCAAATTTTGATTGGATATTTGGATTCAGCATACCTGGGAACATTAAAATTTTGTTTTTCATGAAAATTGAGCAAAAAATAGGTCACGCGTTTTTTGCGTAAAATTATGTAAGTTTGAAAATGAGACATTTGTTGTTATAACTCAATAACGGCTGAAGATAATTGTATGGAGTTTTCACTGTTGATCTTGTCTTGCTATTTTCTTCCAAAAGATGTCAAGGTCAAAGGTCAAGGTCATGTCCCTGCTTTTGACCTTTAATAAAAAATCCTATTTTTTAAACATTTCAGGTGATAATGGCATGGGATTGTCATTTAATTGTAGGTAGTGACATGACGATCATTTTGATATATAGAACAAGGTCATGGGTTCAAAGGTCAAGGTCAAAGATGCACAACTATTACCGTTATAGTTGATTATCTGCAAAACAATTAACTTTTTGTATAGGCATGTATATTAGAATATTGTAGGTATTGACATGCCAATCATTTTGATATATGCTTCAAGGTCTTATGTTCAAAGGTCAAGGCCACAGCTGCAAAAGAAGACTTGAATTGCAAATTATCTTGAAAACTATTAACTTTTTGTATAGGCATGTATATTAGAATACTGTAGGTATTGACATGACAATCATTTTGATATATGGTTCAAGGTCATATGTTGAAAGGTCAAGGTCACAGCTGGAAAAGAAGACTTAAATTGCTAATTATCTTCAAAATTATTTCCTTTTTGTATAGGCATGTATATTAGAATATTGTAGGCATTGACATGCCAAACATTTTGATATATGGTTCAAGGTCATACGTTCAAATGTCAAGGTCACAGCTGCAAAAGAAGACTTGAATTGCTAATTATCTTAAAAACTATTAACTTTTTTTATAGACATGTATATCAGAATATTGTAGGTATTGAGATGACATTCATTTTAATATATGGTTCAAGGTCATATATTGAAAGATCAAATTCACAGATGCAAAAGAAAACTTTAATTGCTTATTATCTTGAAAAACCATTAACTTTTGTATAGGCATGTATATAGAATAATATAGGTATTGACATGACGGTCATTTTGATATATGGTTCAAGGTCATATGTTGAAAGTTCAAGGTCACAGCTGCAAAAGAAGACTTAAATTGCTAATTATCTTCAAAAATATTACCTTTTTGTATAGGCATGTATATTAGAATATTGTAGGTATTGACATGCCAATCATTTTGATATATGGTTCAAGGTCATATATTGAAAGGTCAAAGGTCACAGATGCAAAATAAAACTTGAAATGCTAATTATCTTGAAAACTATTAACTTTTTGTATAGGCATGTATATTAGAATATTGTAGGTATTGTAACAACGATCATTTTGATATATGGTTAAAGGTCATATTTTGAAAGGTCAAGGCCACAGCTGCAAAAGAAAACTTAAATTGCTTATTATCTTGAAGACCATTAACTTTTTGTATAGGCGTGTATATTAGAATAATATAGGTATTGACATGACGGTCATTTTGATATATGGTTCAAGGTCATATATTGAAAGTTCAAAGTCACAGCTGCAAAAGAAGACTTAAATTGCTAATTATCTTCAAAAATATTACCTTTTTGTATAGGCATGTATATTAGAATATTGTAGGTATTGACATGCCAAACATTTTGATATATGGTTCAAGGTCATTTGTTGAAAGGTCAAGGTCACAGCTGCAAAAGAAAACTTGAATTGCTAATTATCTTGAAAACTATTAACTTTTTGTACAGGCATGTATATTAGAATATTGTAGGTATTGTAACAACGATCATTTTGATATATGGTTCAAGGTCATATTTTCAAAGGTCAAGGCCACAGCTGCAAAAGAAAACTTAAATTGCTTATTATCTTGAAGACCATTAACTTTTTGTATAGGCATGTATATTAGAATAATATAGGTATTGACATGACGGTCATTTTGATATATGGTTCAAGGTCATATATTGAAAGTTCAAAGTCACAGCTGCAAAAGAAGACTTAAATTGCTAATTATCTTCAAAAATATTACCTTTTTGTATAGGCATGTATATTAGAATATTGTAGGCATTGACATGCCAATCATTTTGATATATGGTACAAGGTCATACGTTCAAATGTCAAGGTCACAGCTGCAAAAGAAGACTTAAATTGCAAATTATCTTGAAAACTATTAACTTTTTGTATAGGCATGTATATTAGAATATTGTAGGTATTGCGACAATGATCATTTTGATATATGGTTCAAGGTCATATGTTGAAAGGTCAAGGCCACTGCTGCAAAAGAAAACTTAAATTGCCTATTATCTTGAAAACTATTAACTTTTTGTATAGGCATGTATATTAGAATATTGTAGGTATTGACATGACGGTCATTATGATATATGGTTCAAGGTTATCTGTTTAAAGGTCAAGGTCATATCAACATAGGAATACTAAAATTATTAATTATCTTGAAAGCTATTAATGTCGTGCATAGGCATGTATATTAGAATATTGTAGGTATTGACATGACAATCATATGTGGTTCGAGGTCATATATGTTCAAAGGTCAAGGACATAGCTGCATAATTATATTAAAATTCATTATTGATTTGGAAATTAGTCATTGCACTACAGTTACTTCATGCATATTATATAAGCTACTTATAAATGAAAAGTGAGTGGATATATTTCTGATTAAATTTTGTGGGAGTTCTTAACTTGGAGAAAACTTTTAAAGTTTCTGTACTTAATATATTGTCTATTGCACTTTGCAAACAATATTGGACATATCTTCAGGTGAGCGTTAAGGCCTATGGGCCTCTTGTTTGATATAGGATTTGTCTAATTCGGACACTGGTGTTGTTAAGATCTGTGATCTGTAGACGTGCATTTTAAATCCTTAGGCCACTAGAGACACAGAATTTATAAAGGTGTTTAAGCAAAAGACTTTAAATTGAGACACTGGAAAATTGACATCTTGTATTTCTGTTGGGTCGCAAACATTATAAGCCTCTTAATAAACTTTTTAATTTTAATTGAAATATTTTAATATCGAATTAATTATGTTTATTTACAAAAGGATTGTGCATCATACCGAAGACTATTTTTGGCGGTAAGCGTGAATCTGTTTCACGGGCATACCTAAGATCTGTTGTAGATCGCCCTAATTTACATATCATTACGGAGGCATTTGTTTCCAAGGTAAGTGAAGTCAATGATCAAATCTGATTCTTTTTAAACAAATATCGTTTCTTTTGTTTGTTTGTGTTGGCACAATTTTTCATTATAAAGATTAAATAAAAACTATCGGAAATTGTGAAGCAAATGTAGTTTGTAAGTAACAGTGCCTTATTGTAACGTTATCGTGCTATTTTCCAATCTGCACAATTTTGATTCCGGTTTTTACAAAAGCGGGTGATCTTATCCTTTTTGTGGAGTATATATTTATAGCAAAACTTGTGACACATTTTTTTCATATTATTAATTGAGAATTTTCAAAGTGTCGAGTGCACTTTATGTCCTGCTTTTAAAATGATATTATTATTATTATTATTATTAATTTTTTTATCTTGCCAAATCTAAAATATTTTCAGGATGTCATTTAAATCTATGGCGTTAATGTTACTGTTTATAAAATGCCACTTCAGTATGTAGATGTATATATTCAGATATTGATTTCCAGAAGAAATAAAAGAGCTTATGAAATTCGGTTCATCCATAATGGCACAAACATGTCTGTGAGACCAAGACGAGAGACAATTGTCTCAGCAGGTGCCCTCGGAAGTCCTAAATTATTGATGATGTCGGGTATTGGACGCCGGCCGGATATACGTAGGCATAAGGTAATGTAAAAACCAAGATTTTCCTTTTTTTTCACAAAAATCGGAGGTTTATTGCGTCCCACAATATAACCGTAATGTCATGTACAGAATTCTGAATTTTTACAAATGTTCAAAATTTTGCACATGATAGGGAAATATTCAAAATTCTGCACATGAAAATTAGATAAACGTAGCGTAGGTATAAGGTAATGTAATATTCACGACGCCTTTCGTTAAGGAAATCAGTGTATTTTGTGCCGAAAATCACAGTTTCTTAATCCTTATTCTTAATTAAAGTGGGGTTTATTTCTGGATCCTAAAATGTTATCGTTTCATATGCAATCTAAAATTTCATAGACCCAGCTTATTAATTAGGGAGCGGCCTGCCAAAAGTATTTTTTACCAGGGCAATTTTAAAAAAGGCAATTTTATCAACAACACGAAACAACTTTGCAAGCATACATACGTTTATGTTATTAATAAAATTTTAAAACTAAAATATGTGTATCTAATTAATTGTATATGTAAATGTTTTTAGATAAATTTAATCTAAATTTTAGATAAACCATTATGCAGATTTACCTGTCGGTTTTGGATTACAGGATCATATAGGATTTAGTGTCGATATTTTACTCAACATGAAAACCCAGACCCTTCATGATCTAATCCAACCTAGTGTAGCGTCAGAATATATTTTTGAAAAGAAAGGTAAATCTCTCTCTCTCTCTCTCTCTCTCTCTCTCTCTCTCTCTCTCTCTCTCTCTCTCTCAACTGGTTATTTTCAATTCTTTGATGCTTAAGTTTTATTAGGCATTTGGCACTCTTTTTAGAATATGTAGGTTTGAGTTTCTACATACAATAAAATTTGCTAATAAGTTGATTACGTTGCATCAGCAATTGTTCAGTTATTAGCGAGGTTATTGATTTCAATGATTAATTCAAGTACAAGTTCGCGTATGTGTGAGGTGTACGTGTGTGATTTATAATTTGTCTTGTACTATCGCACTTAGGACGACTTTATCGTGCTAGCTGACAGAGTCAGTATGTCACACAATAGCACACTACTTCCTGGTTTTCTTATCCTGTTACCGGTCGATACTCGGTCTACTTCATACCGAGCGCCAGGAGTTATTTTTCTGTAAATCCGGTTTAATTTTGGTTTCTCTGAATCTTGTTAATTCGCGAGACCCTAATTATTACGTTAATAGGGACTGAAAATCTCAGTTGAAGTTCTTCTTATGTATTAACAGGGTATTATATACTAGTATCCTTTTCCTAAAAAACAAAACACATTTACCGTCGGTTATTCTAATGATCATATTTCATGCAGTTTCTTGCAAACCTATATCTTTCGTACCTGGAATCGCAACTTAGCGCTGTTAATATATATGACGAGTTTGATTGACCCAATTGAAATTCGCTAAAATGAAGTATTGCGTATATAACTTCTAGCGGTGTCGTTTAATTTCGTTTGTCTTCTGTTTTCCAGGTTTACTAGCAGAAACAATAGTGGACATCAATATATTTGCTGATGTAAAGCACCAAAGTCCAAACAATTGGCCGGAGGTATCAATTTTCTTTGCAAATGGTAGAGCCAAAAATGGTATAAACAGTTTGACTAAATCTGCATTTCAGGTACATCTATATGAATATGTTATTTTGTTTCATTGCTTGATAGTATAAGACAGGTTTTGTAATTTTTGATATGTAAACGTTTGAATTTTCCGATATGCAGTATTGAGAATTTTTTTTGCCCTTTCTAGGTTTGTTAAATAGTTCGATCATTCTCATCAAAAATAAATAAAATAATAATAATAATAAAAATGAATAAAAATAGATTAATTAATTGATGAATTAATCATTTTTTTTAAAAAATGAATTATATTTTAATTGAATCGAACTTGGTTATTTTGATACATTGTCAAAAAAAAAAAAAAAAAAAAAAAAAACAAAAAAAAAAAAAAAAAAAAAAAACAATCAGACATTTATTCCGAAATTCGGTTTTAGCATTCCAATACTATCGCGTTTCACTAATTTAACTACGGATTTTGTGTTTTGATACGTGTCACACGAATTTGCAATAGACATTTAATCTGACAACTAGGTGTAGCTATTCAATACTATCACAAATGCGCATATGAACATGTTACACACACACACATACACACACAGTTAACCTATTGTAAATCTGGAAATTTTCGTGATAGTTAATTTTAGTTAATTTTTGCGAGCACATATATAATTATTATATATATTTCCGCGAAATTACAACACACGCGATAATCTTCCATTCAAAAATATATATTTCATTTTATAGCTAAACAATTAGAGGCAAATTAATTAAATAATTTAATTGATAATACAGGATCCCGAAGTAAGTGAACCAGCAGCTGATGATCACGGTGTTACAGTTTTAATCATATTACTACACCCTAAAAGTAAGGGAACTGTCACGCTCAAAAGTAGTGACCCGGATGTTTTACCAGAGATTGATCCGAAATATTTGTCAATTCCAGAAGACAAAGAGATTCTTATACAAGGTAAATTAAGATTTGAGTAACCACGTTAAATAAGTATAAGTCAAGATGTTTTAACTGAAAAAATTAGAGTTTTTATTTCTTGGATGATGTCGGATTGCCAGGAGAGAAACACTGACCTCAGCATAAGAAGTTGCATTATCTATCTATCTATTTCATTTTTGCAATAGACAACATTTACAAAATATTTATAGCATAACAGGCAGAATGAGCACAAGACGCCATTGACACACTGACTGATTGAGATCACCGTTTATAAACATCCTACTATGGACGGACACTTGATTTTTAAAAAAAGACAAATGGTATCCATTGGTGTTGGTCACGTAAGACATATCTAAGCTATCCTACTTATTTTAACATCATTAATGTACGTTCATGGTAATTTCATATTTAAAATAAATAAATAAATAAAATAATATAATAAAACACTTTCAAAAAACAGTATGTTGTAGTGTCCTATTTTTAAGATATATTTTATTTGTTTATATTTTCATTTGCCTTGTGAAATTCCCATAGCTGCAAGCTTGAGAGCCGTTGCCTTCACTACTGACAATGAACGTCCAAAAATTTTGTCACTCCGTGTATGAATACATTTAAAATGCAATCTACAACCCGGAACTACATTACCATGGTACTGAACAAACATGGCTATCACATCACTTTTATTTATATTCGAGAAGCTTGAAAAACGCATTTACGAATTTTACAAAGTTAAATTAAAGAAATTAATCAAATAATATTTTGATAACGTATATAGGCAACTGGCTGATATTCACCGTAATATTAACATCGTGAGAGACAGAGTGGTTTTTTGATGGTCTGTTGAAAGAACAGACAACAACAGATCTGTAAAAACCATCAAATAACATTCTTGAACAATCGGATCTTAAAAAAATTCTTCCTACCTCGACAAAGCTGCTATATACCCTATTATTTTGAGACAATGTGTTAATGGTACAACTTGTCAATCAATTTTGTGTCTCGTGGGATGTAAATTTCAAGTAGTGTAAATCTCAATTGGAATAAGTTTCACGCATGTAGTGAAAATTGTCCGTGTCACATGCTGTGTTTCTTGATTAGGAAAAACTTAAAAATCAGCTACATGCTTTTAATCAGTTTACTAGGGATACAATAGGAACTCCTCAAAAGTACAATACATGGTTTAAGTACTACACAACTCCTTGCTAAACTTAAAACGATAATTTTCTAAATTTTGAGAGATATTTGCACCACACCTGCCGTATAACGAATAAGTATACTTCTCACTGCTTTGCTGTCTACATTTGAATGATACCGAGTATGAAGCTCGGCACATAAAGTTAGAGTGAATCTCAACATAACAATGTCGACATTCCAGAAAAAATCTCTCGGTAAATCCCTGTCTACTCACATAACGCAGATTCGAAACCCACATGCTTGGGCCATTGAAAATTATCCCTTTGCTACAGTTCCCCCCTTCCCGTTTTAGATTCACAATTCACTTCAGACATATAGCCAGCATCTTTTTCTCCAAACTTCTTTGCAAATTGAAATGGGGCCACACAGGTGCACCTGATTTTCAACTGAAATATAGTCCACAAATAACAACACATTCATCGTTGGTATTCAATTTTTATATATATTATTTTATATCCAATATTCTCAAAAATTCATTATGGTAATGAAAAATCGAGAAAATACCATCAAAATTCCTGATAACACTATAATTTTTCAAACCAAAACTCCCCGTTGTTACCCCACATTAAAAATATTGCGGATTTATAATGTGTCGTTCTCGGTCTTAAATTCAGCTGTTGCGTCTACTTGACTCCCCCGATGTGCATGTGTTATAGATGTGATTTTTTCATTCTTAAAATTAATGAATAATTTTTTTAAAAATATTTAACGAAAATATAACAATTGAACTGTTTTATAATGGTGTTCATTGTCAGTATGAAGGCAACAACTTTGCAACCAACTTATCATAACGCGCTAACGCGCGTTGTTCCGTTTGGTTGCAAAGTTGTTGCCTTCATACTGACAATAAACACCATTATAATACAGTTCAATTGTCAAATGATCACTGTTTGTATTACAGTACTAGTTTGAATTGAAAACATTGGTTGGTTTGTTAGTTGTACATGTTTAACATAACATCTGCAATTTTTCAGCTTTTCGCAAGGAAAGCAAGTCATTCTCTACGTATTAATCTAACTACAAGTTCTTGCGTATGCGTGAGGTGTGCAAGTGTTAATTATGGTCTGCCTTGTCCAAGGCGAATTGGACACGACTTTTTAAGGTGCTAGTTGCACAGACACAATGTAGCAGACAATAATACCAATTCCCCAGTGTCATTATCCTTGCACCGGATGAACTATAGTGTATTGAGAAAGTATTTTGTAAGTTCAAAAGCAATAAAAATGTTTGTTCATGACAATCATTGTAGATTTCAATTTTATTTTTACAGGTGTGCGAAGACTGCAACAATTAATTAATACGGAAGCGTTTAGGAATGTAAATGCAACAATTGTACCTGTTCCGGATTGTCTAAAACATGGCGATGATACGGACGATTACTGGTCATGTGTTATAGAAAACAAAGCACATAGTTTCTTACATTTTACCGGCACGTGTAAAATGGGTCATGTAAATGATTCATCGACAGTAGTGGATTCTCGATTGAGGTAAATTTCAATCGCTTTTTTTTTAATTTGTTACTAACAACAAGGTTTTAAAGACTATCCATCTTTGACTTAAAACAAAATAAATAAATAAATAAATAAATAAATAAATAAATAAATTACTGGTCTCATGCCGCATGAATGGTCATTATATACAGGTATTATTATACTCAGTTCCAACAGGTGCTGGTCGGGTGGTCGGTCATCATATATAAGTATTACTAGACACAGGCCCAATGAATGGTCATTATATACAGGTATTACTATACATGGGGGTAATGGGTGGTGATTATATACAGGTATTACTATACATAGGTCCAATGGGTGGACATTATAAATAGGCATTACTGTACAGAAGTCCAATGGGTGGTCATTATATACAGGTATTATTATACTCAGTTCCAACAGGTGCTGGTCGGGTGGTCGGTAATCATATATAAGTATTACTAGACACAGGCCCAATGAATGGTCATTATATACAGGTATTACTATACATGGGGGTAATGGGTGGTGATTATATACAGGTATTACTATACATAGGTCCAATTGGTGGACATTATAAATAGGCATTACTGTACAGAAGTCCAATGGGTGGTCATTATATACAGGTATTATTATACTCAGTTCCAACAGGTGCTGGTCGGGTGGTCGGTCATCATATATAAGTATTACTAGACACAGGCCCAATGAATGGTCATTATATACAGGTATTACTATACATGGGGGTAATAGGTGGTCATTATATACAGGTATTACTATACATAGGTCCAATGGGTGGACATTATAAATAGGCATTACTGTACAGAAGTCCAATGGGTGGTCATTATATACAGGTATTACTATATGCAGGTCCCATTGATAGTTATTATATACATGTATTACTATACTCAAGTCCCATGGGTGGTCATTATATACAGGTATTACTATACACAGGTCTCATGGATGGTCATTATATACAGGTTTTACTATACACTGGTCCCAAGTATAGTTACTATATACATGTGTTACTATACTCAGGTCCCATGGATTGTCATTATATACTTGTATTACTGTACACAGGTCCCAATGATAGTTATTATATATACATGTATTACTATACTCAAGTCCCATGGGTGGTCATTATATACAGGTATTACCGTACACAGGCCTCATGGATGGTCATTTTATACAGGTACTACTATACACTGGTCCCAAGTATAGTTACTATATACAGGTATTACTGTACATGGGTCCCATGGGTGGTCATTATATACAGGTATTACTATACACAGTTCCCATGGATGGTCATTATATACAGGTATATCTGTACACAGGTCCCATGGATGGTCATTATATACAGGTACTACTATACACAGGTCCCATGGGTGGTCATTATATACAGGTATTATTGTACTCAGGCCCCATGGATGGTCATTGTTTACAGGTATTACTATACTCAGGTCCCATAGATGGTGTTTATAAACAGGTATTATTGCACACAGGTCCCATGGGTGGTCATTATATACAGGTTTTACTATACAAAGATCTGATGGATGGTAATTATATACAAGTTTTACTTACACATGTCCCATAAATGATCATTATATACAGGTATTACTGTAAACAGGTCCATAGGTGGTCATTTTATACATGTTTGACTGTACAAGATCTTTATGTTAGTCTTTAAATACAAGAATCTCTGTATTGTGGTTGTAGGGATGGAATTCAAATACAGGGATTGCTGTTCGAATGTCATGTGTGGCTTTTATATTCAGGTGTTACTCTACATGTATCTGACTAGAACTACTGAGAGCCAATCCTAACCACAGTCCTGTCCACTTCCAATTATATTCATCATTAGACCTTTGACCTACACACATCAAACAAAGTATTAAAATGAATAAAAACATGAAATAAAAAATGATAATAAAACATGGTCAAATCATCTATAGCATGCATATTTAAAAGAAGCCAATTTACCTTCAAGTAAAGCTTATGTTATTTGTCATCACAATGGTATTCTTTATTTTTCAGAGTAAAAGGTATAAAAGATTTGAGAGTAGTCGATGCATCAATAATTCCAGAAATTACTTCAGGAAATACAAATGGACCTGTTATTATGGTTGCTGAAAAAGCAGCAGATATAATCAAAGAGGACTGGAAAAAAATCAAACAATTACAGAAACAATAGTAAAATTATCAACACTAAAAAAGTGAAACTAAAGAAAGTGAAAGTGAGCTTATGCTGTGAGACTGTGTATTAGGCTATGTATTGACAATACAGGGTATTGGTTTTCCTATACATTATTTATTAATATAAATGGTGTCAAAAGTATTATTCTTGGACTTTTTGTAGTTTCTGTTTTACATACGAATCTGATTTGCCAATCATCAGTGATACAAGTTGTAAAAATACCATATTCTAATAACTGTTTTGGGTCCAACTGTATGTTTTCAGATTTATTCCAAGTCAGAAGAAAGTAACCTAAACAGGAAACATTTCATGGTCCCATTTGGGGCAGAAACAGAATCTTCCTTTGTCTGGACACAAATCACTGAATCAATGGTAGAGCATCAACCTTGAGAGTTGGAGGTCATGGGTTTGAACCTCAACCTAATCATACTAAGACTTTAAAATTTTTGTTAGTCTTTTCTTGTTTGGCACTTAGCAATAGGAAGACTGAGTATCTTCTAGTTCATCCAGTGTCAGAATAATGTGACTAGTGAGTGGTGTTTGTCTGTAGCATACCGACTCTGTGAGCAATAGGAGGACTGAGTATCTTCTAGTTCATCCAGTGTCAGAATAATGTGACTAGTGAGTGGTGTTTGTTTGTAGCATACTGCCTCTGTGAGCAATAGGAAGACTGAGTATCTTCCAGTTCATCCAGTGTCAGAATAATGTGACTAGTGAGTGGTGTTCGTCTGTAGCATACTGACTCTGTAAGCAATAGGAGGACTGAGTATCTTCCAGTTCATCCAGTGTCAGAATAATGTGACTAGTGAGTGGTGTTTGTCTATAGCATACTGACTCTGTGAGCAATAGGAAGACTGAGTATCTTCTAGTTCATCCAGTGTCAGAATAATGTGACTAGTGAGTGGCGTTTGTCTGCAGGATACTGACTCGGTGAGCACTAGGAGGACTGAGTATCTTCTAGTTTATCCAGTGTCAGAATAATGTGACTAGTGAGTGGGGTTTGTCTATAGCATACTGACTCTGTGAGCAATAGGAAGACTGAGTATCTTCTAGTTCATCCAGTGTCAGAATAATGTGACTAATGAGTGGTGTTTGTCAATAGCAAACTGACTCTGTGAGCAGTAGGAGGACTGAGTATCTTCTAGTTCATCCAGTGTCAGAATAATGTGACTAGTGAGTGACGTTTGTCTATAGCATACTGACTCTGTGAGCAATAGGAAGACTGAGTATCTTCCAGTTCATCCAGTATAAGAATAATGTGACTAGTAAGTGGCGTTTTTCTATAGCATACTGACTATGAGAGCAATAGGAAGACTGAGAATCTTTCAGTTCATCCAGTGTCAGAATAATGTGACTAGTGAGTGGTGTTTGTCTGTAGCATACTGACTCTGTGAGCAATAGGAAGACTGAGAATCTTTCAGTTCATCCAGTGTCAGAATAATGTGACTAGTGAGTGGTGTTTGTCTGTAGCATACTGATTCTGTGAGCAATAGTAAGACTGAGTACCTTCCAGTTCATCCAGTGTCAGAATAATGTAACTAGTGAGTGGTGTTTGTCTGCAGGATACTGACTCTGTGAGCAATAGCAGGACTGAGTATCTTCTAGTTCATCCAGTGTCAGAATAATGTGATTAGTGAGTGGTGGTTGTCTATAGCATACTGACTCTGTGAGCAATAGGAAGACTGAGTATCTTCTAGTTCATCCAGTGTCAGAATAATGTGACTAGTGAGTGGCGTTTGTCTGCAGGATACTGACTCGGTGAGCACTAGGAGGACTGAGTATCTTCTAGTTTATCCAGTGTCAGAATAATGTGACTAGTGAGTGGGGTTTGTCTATAGCATACTGACTCTGTGAGCAATAGGAAGACTGAGTATCTTCTAGTTCATCCAGTATAAGAATAATGTGACTAGTAAGTGGCGTTTTTCTATAGCATACTGACTATGAGAGCAATAGGAAGACTGAGAATCTTTCAGTTCATCCAGTGTCGGAATAATGTGACTAGTGAGTGGTGTTTGTCTGTAGCATACTGACTCTGTGAGCAATAGGAAGACTGAGAATCTTTCAGTTCATCCAGTGTCAGAATAATGTGACTAGTGAGTGGTGTTTGTCTGTAGCATACTGATTCTGTGAGCAATAGTAAGACTGAGTACCTTCCAGTTCATCCAGTGTCAGAATAATTGTAACTAGTGAGTGGTGTTTGTCTGCAGGATACTGACTCTGTGAGCAATAGCAGGACTGAGTATCTTCTAGTTCATCCAGTGTCAGAATAATGTGATTAGTGAGTGGTGGTTGTCTATAGCATACTGACTCTGTGAGCAATAGGAAGACCGAGTATCTTCCAGCTCATCCAGTGTCAGAATAATGTGACTAGTGAGTGGTGTTTGTCTGCAGCATACTGACTCTGTGAGTAATAGGAGGACTGAGTTATCTTCTAGTTTATCCAGTGTCAGAATAATGTGACTAGTGAGTGGTGTTTGCCTGTTGCATACTGACTCTGTGAGCAATAGGACTGAGTATCTTCCAGTTCATCCAGTGT
Organism: Tegillarca granosa; assembly: GCA_029721355.1. Classification (NCBI taxonomy): domain Eukaryota; kingdom Metazoa; phylum Mollusca; class Bivalvia; order Arcoida; family Arcidae; genus Tegillarca; species Tegillarca granosa. Next base: position 26,267,944 of record CM056597.1, read on the forward strand.
CAGAATAATGTGACTAGTGAGTGGTGTTTGTCTGTAGCATACCGACTCTGTGAGCGACAGGAGGACCTATTTGGGGCAGAAACAGAATTTTCCTTTGTCTGAACACAAATCACTGACTCAATGGTAGAGCATCAACCTTGAGAGTTGGAGGTCATGGGTTGGAACCCCAACCTGGTCATACTAAAACTTTAAAATTTTTGTTAGTCCTTTCTTGTTTGGCACTTAGCAATAGGAAGACCTGAGTATCTTCCAGTTCATCCAGTGTCAGAATAATGTGACAAGTGAGTGGTATTTGTCTGTAGCATACTGACTCTGTGCGCTAGCACCTTAAACTTCCTAAGTTTGCTACAGTACAAAGCAGAGCATATTACACACTCAGATATCTCACCTATACTCAAACTTCTAAGATTAATCCTTAGTGATAAACAGATCTCACAAAAATACTAAAAGCTGCTGCATTAATCTTTGGTTAAGAATTTCACAGTTGATAAAATTTTATCCATAACACAATTTAACCAAAAACTTTAGTATTTGATCCTGGAGCTAACAAGTCACACCAGAGGGTTGAATAATAATGTTTTTACAGTTTTAAGCTCCAGTCTTGATGTGACAATCTTTTCTGACACTAAGATCTGTGATACTAAGGTTCAAACATTGGCAGTGAGAGGCATTGTGATCTGAAATTGCACCCTTTCTTTACACCAGAGAGAGATAAGAGTGAGTGAGTGAATTATTGTTTTGAGCCACATCAGCAATTTTGCAGAGAGAGATAAGATCTCCATCTTTTAGTCAAGCAAACTAACAAAGCAAACAAGGAAATTCAAATTCATTATTATGAAAATCATTTATTTTATTTATGTACAATTTTAAATAGATATCATAGCACAATGCGATTGATGTTAGTTATGACTTCTTCATAAAAAAAACCAAAAGACATTACTTAACATGTGTAATTATGATCATAATATATATATATATAAAACAAAATAAAGATATGTTAAAAATCAAAGTACAAGTTATAAAGTCAGTTATTTATAATATATATTTCACATAAAAAAGAGGAAAAGAAAAGAAAAAAACCCACCATTAACACCAGCACTTTTGCAGCATAATTTTTGGAAAATTACTGTTATTTGTTTTCAAATTCATTTAAATGCATCCATTATTTCCATTATCTTTTTAGCACCGCAATCGGACAATTCAAATCTCTAACTCTCTTATTGCAACAAATTCAAAACAACATTCAAAGGCATGTAATAATTTATTCAGACTCGATAATTAAGAGTTACCTACCTTTAAAAATAAGAATGTCAAAAAATTTACTTCAAATTGCAGCAGTTTGGATGTTTATATGACTTGTTTCACAAAGTTTTTTTCTTGAAAATGTAAGTTTCGGTTCAGTACAAGCAGTACCTGGATATATATGTTATACACATACAATATGAGACAAGTTTGCACCAAATTATTCAGCACCCCGAATAAAACATTGTTCAACAAAAAGTCATGAGGTTTGAACTAAAAAGTAAATGATACAGAAACTGGACTTCTATGCATGGGTGATTCTACATATAAAATCATATACAATAAATTATTAACTACAGTCCTGATCAAAATAAAAATTATAAACAAGGACCCTAAAATACCGTAAAATATGTTGATGTTGCACCCTAACCATGTGTATGTATGTGTGGTAAAAATGAAAATATTCATTTATGAAAATTATATTTTCGTTCACTAAATTGGAAACATATGGACAAACAACAGTTTTAATATAATTCATAACATTCTGTTTCACTTAAACTAAGTCATAATGAGCAACTCGCTTACAGTTCATTGAATACCTGCACGTTGCTATTACCTATAGAAGCTATGAAAATGAAGAAATTGCATCTTTTATAAAATACAGAATGGTTATGTGTAGGTTTCAGACTAGATATTGGAATGTTATGAACTAAGTTCTGATAAAAGTCTAAGGGGCTTCACCACTATACCACATTGTTCTCTTAGGGTGTGAATCTTTTGTTTTCCTTTGTTAAGGAAAATATTCAAGTAATAATTTCCCTGAAATAGCAGGAAAAAATCAAATTATTCTGTACCATTAACACTGTTAAAAAAAAAAAAAGCTTCCACAAATATCAAAGATATCTATGTGACATGATGGCAGACTCAATTTGTTCCACATAGCCGTTTTAATGTTATTTTCAAAATAGACATCCCTAATAAACTACTTAAAAATATGACATCATATAATATTCAAATCAGTTCTAATCATTAACATTAGTGATTTTAACATGACAAAAATATACTTTATTAATAATTTTTTTTTTGGCAATTTTTTCCTACATAAAAAATGATTGGTTGTATACTGAATAAATGCTAAGCATATCAATGTACATGTCACTTTTTGTTTCCTCTATATATTGTATTTAGACCGAGATACACATTTTCATTATAATACGATATAAATACATGTATAGGCCTATACTGTATTTTACAGATTTTATTTTTTTATAATACTAAATATAACTCTAAAATGCCCATCAAGATTACACACTATATAAGTACTTATACATGATAGTTAACTCCACCTGATGTGTTTGTATCACAGAAATTATTTTTATGGTTAAACATTTCAATCACTTGTCGTTAGACATAAATCTAGATTAACAAGTTTGAATATGTTAACATTTATTTCATCATAAAGATCAAGAAGTCATCCCAAAGAGGTTTCTCTATGAATATGGTAACATTACCAAGTCATAGAGGTCAGAAGGTCATCTTAATGGGTTCCTCTAAGAATATGGTAACATTCACAAAGTCATGGAGGTCAGGAGGTAATCCCAATGGAGTTCCTCTTATGAGTATGGTAAAATTCATTAGGTCACCACTAAGTCAAGTGGTCAAAAGTGTACCAGGCAGTACCCATAGTTACTGACACCAACTAATTTTGTACAGATTATGGGAGAAATTCCAAAAATAAGATTTTTAGGTAGAAAAAAATTGCTGATTTTAAAAAAAGCTAATATCCAAATGAAACATTCAAATGTTTTGTTGCAAATATTGTGATAGATAAAAAATCCTATAAAGAATTTTTCTCATGCAATAATATTCCAGAAATATGCATTAAACTTCTAACAGAAACAACACTTTTACAAAAATGTTACCATCAAGGCATTGTGTGATAGACTGGTTGGTCATTCCTCACTTTATCAAGTTATAACTATTTTTGCAAAATAACTTTAATAAATAAATATTTTTTATCAGAACTTTGATCGTTACTTGTAAAAGCTTAAAATTTTAAAAGCAAATACACTGCTATAGAAGTGGCATAAAAAAGGGGGAAAACATTTTTACATGTCTTTTCAACAGAAAATAACTCATCAATTTGTTCTTATTATGCTCACACAGCATTCTCACAAATGAAGAACAGGCATTATAAAACATAAATATAATTATGAGAAATAACTGCCACATACAACATGGGAGACCTGTAAGTTTGACAAGATTTATTTTAGATAGTGTAAGGTAGGGTAAGAAAATCAAAGATACTATCCCTAAACTAAAATGAAACTGTTACTATCAGCATCATTACTAATAACGCTAAGAAAGTTAAACCCATTGTCAAGTTGTCAAGGGGAGACAAAAGAAAAAAAATCCCAATTCCAACTAAAAGGTAATTCATTGGAACAATCTGTTGTAAGTGGTGTTGTATGAATGTGACATTCTCAGTTCTTCAGCTACATGTACTAGTAATTTACAAGTAAAAAGTTCCCCATTTTGTATTACAGCAGTTTTTTCCCACTCAGCAGCAATAAAAGAATCTTGTCATTTATATAATTTGATATAATCATTTCCATGTTGTTGATTCAAAACAGGGTACACCTAGTAGGAAAGTTTTCACTTGTTATACAACTTTCTACTCATTACAAAGTACAACTAGAACAAGTCTTCCATTTAAATCTTCAAACAAACATCTTATTGACTGCTGAAGCATTATGGTATTAATCTTGTTCAACTAAATGTTTGACTTCCAGTACAAATAATAACGAAATGACAGACATCTTTTCATTATAATACTTAAGTTTAAATAATGAGAATTTATTAAGGGCAAATGAAAAGTAACAGAAAGACATTATCTAGGACTAGCATGAACATTGTCCAAAAAGAGTATGAATCAGAATCCATTACAGTTTTTTTGTTACAATACATTATTAACATCTGATTATGAACTAACACTCGTAATACTCGTAACACTTGAATATCACTTTATAACCGTAAACAAAATTGTGAATTCAAGAGGATAATAATATTGACTCAGATTTACATAGCCTGTAAAAATATGAGCATCATATTCCTTTTATTTTTATTGATAATGACTTATCCAACCACAAGATAATTGTGGTTTACAATGACATAAGAGACATAAACCATTAAGTTAGTACACTCCACCTAACACATTGAAAAAAAAAGTTATGAAAAATGCTATAATCTTTCACCATTAAAAAAAAACAACTGAATTTATTTGTAAACTATAACCACTTTAAACATCATTTAAAATACATAAGGTTACTGTGTTTCCATCAGACTCTTGGTATAATTATTTTTTTTACTCGAAACTTGTTTGAATCTTTTCCATTTGGAGACTATTTTGACCAAAAAATGCCAATATTCAAATGGAAGCTCTTAGTCAAATAATACATCTGCAAGTTCTTTTTATAATTTTAAAGAAATGACAGGGAAAATCTAGAGGGTAAACCCTGTAAAAATATGTCATTGTGATTACAATAACAGGCCCTTGAAACATAATGTCCCTTACATATCCCCTATACCCTCAATCGTCCGTAACAACAACTTTTCACAACTCGATATCCTCCAAAATGTTTCCCTTAGACATTAGGGTCCAGTTGTTCAAAGCCTTAGACATTAGGTTTCAGCTGTTCAAAGCTTCTTTAACTTATGGAAAGTGAAAATTTAAAATGTTATAAAACAAATTTAATGTATACATACGGTTTTTGATTAATATTGTTACTGTTTGATAATAACAACTGTATGCATTTACTTTTGAACAGAAATTTTAAAAAATTTGTCTAATACTCGAGGATTAATTTTGTTGTAATTTATTAACTAAGCTTTTAAAAACTCGGCTTTGATTATCAAACTTCTCTTAAGTAAGCACCATCATCATGTTTTTAAAATTTACTACAGAGCTGTCAAAACATTTTTCATCTGCCCATGAAGCTGGATTACATAGTGGGATTATACAGAAAAAGCAAGAAACATTGAGCTATAAGCAACATGCTTGAGTTTATTCAAATTGAGAAAAAATTAAAAGTATTTAAGATAAATAATTGAAGCTATGAACAGTATATATTTCAAGTTGAAAAAAAATTGAAACTTTTATTGGGAAAATACGGACTTGGAAATGAGGTCCAATTTTATCCAAAAAAAAAACTTAGCAGATTTGATTGACAGCCCTGTAATGGTAGGCAAACAATTATTTCAAGTTGTCATTACTGCTGACATTAAGTAGAAGATTATTACAGATTTTATGTCAATATAAAGTTGTTTTTTTTCTAATATCGTACGATAGAGATTATGACATAGTGCCGAAAACGGGATTGTGTCTACAGATACTAGGCCCATATTCATCATAGTCCGCTTTTGTATGGCACACTTGGTAAAACTCAGGCTGAAAATTAAGATTTAAAAAAATTAGTTTAATTAGCAATGCCGCTTTCACATTTATTTACAAGTAGCTTATAGTCACAATATAATTAATGCAAAAGACTAAAGTGTGCAAATAGAATCAATAAAACCTGCCTAGAATCAAATCTCAATCAGGCAGATCCAAAGAGTGAGAAATTTTGTCAGTTCGCTTGCCGAAGGTAGGTGGTTTCTCTGATTTTCTACACCATCCAAGAACTGACCACCCCTACATAGGTGAAAGAATCTAAACTGGGGCATAAAACATCATTACTCCAAAAACAATTCTTAATATGCTAAAATGACTGAGGTAAAAAGAACTATAACTCTGGAAAATTTCCATGGAGTTACCTCCTCTTCAAATGAACACTGAAAACTATAGTACCGGTAGTTTGATATGAATAATTTTTCAATGTTGTAAAAGGACTTGTCCAAAACTGTTGTCATCTAAACTTGTTTAATTTAAAGTTTTACTATATACAATATATATATAGAGTTTTAGCCTTCATACTCCATTCATCAAAAAAATTTAACATTGGTGTTTAAGAGGAACAATATTACATAATTTTATTTTATATGATATACATACTGTAGATGCTAACATACTTCCTCCAAACCACACGGCGTATCGTTGCATATGATGTGTTATTACTTGGCATTCAATGGGTTTAGGCTAAAAAATAAAAGAAACAAATGTATTGTCATTAGTTATTTCATAACTCTTTTTTCTTAAATCTTTTCTATTCTTTCTGGTTTTTTTTTTCAATTTTTTTCGAAGTTTTTTTCTCAACATTTTTGTTTTTTATCTAACAAACTTTTACATCTTAGTCATTGGCAGGAAAATTATTTTAATTCTAATGTGCCCTTCTTCCTACAGGTAATAAATGTGCATGCAATAAAATTTTATAGATGATTTGTTTTTATTCATTTCTATTAACACCAACTGTACATGGAAATATTTTAAAATAATGAAAAAAATGTATTAAAGTGTCTCATTACACTCTTGTAAAATCCATACATGAAAATTCATACTTTGTGAAATACTTTTTTTGGTGTAAATATATCTTTTTTTTGTTTCTTATACATGTGCAGTTTTAGTTCAGTGATGAAAAACATTAGCACTTTTCTAAGTTTCTTGTTCAATATGCATCAGGAATTCGTTCTGGGAAATAAATATCACATTTAAAATTTTTAAATTCTGATTTATAAGTGTTATTTTTATCACTTGATTTAGCTATGATAGCTTGATCCGTACCCCCACCCCCCTCTTTACCCCTGGACAACAGAAGCTACATGTATCTTATAACAGTCCCCAATTTAACAATCATTTGCTCAATTGAGTGTACATTAGATTCAAATTAGGGGATATTTCAATGTCAATTTTTAAGACATATTCAAGTTAAAACTGAGTATCTAACATTATTTAAATTATTTTGTGTAGATTTGTTGAAAAAAAAAAACAACAAAAAATTGTCTAATAAAACTTTAATTTTTATTTTTTTTTAAAAAAAATATTGATGAGAAAAACAGGAATACCCAGTATTTGAGTTTAATGTACACTCAATTGAGTGAATGGCTGTGAAACTGAAGCCAGAACAGTTTTTCTGCACATGTAATTTAACAAACACTTCAAGCAAAAACAAAAACACTGCCAGCTAAAGCTCATACCTCTTAAAGCAAAACCCCAAAAAAACGGGCAGTTGATGCACACAACTATAACACTAGAAATATAACATACTCTTCAGATTTTTTATATTTTATAAACCACTTTTTATACAGACAAGTTAATGAATACAATAACAACTTACTTTAATTCTACCACCACTCAATTCTTCACTAGCCTTTAATCTCGAGTCTACTGCACGTTTAACATCACGTTGAAGTTTTCTACCAAAGTCTTTAAACATAGTTGAACCCCCTGATAGTACAATATTCTACAAAACAAAAAATGTATGATTCAAATTGATTATCATTATACATAATTATATGTAATATATACTGTGCCCATGCTAGAGGTATGACATTGACTTCAAGTGCTCACTTCAGATGTATTACTTCAGCTTTAAAAACAGAGGTATATTGATTGCTTCTAAACTTCAAACAAATGACAAAACTTTGCCTGCTGATGTTTTTAACATATACATGTATATACAAGGATATACAGGGATTAATCTAGCCTGATTTGACTAACACATTTTGGTATTTTCCCCTAAGAAATGTTTCATTTTCCCCCTAAAACTACTTTCGAATCCCCGAGTATTACTGAAAAATTCCCTAAGACCATAAAAATACCTATTTGGAATCACAAAGAAATCCCTGTTTATTCTGAAGATAATATTTTTAAAGTTTTTTTTTAAGTTTTGATAATTTTATGCCATGTCCATGTTTGTCCGTTTTGTGTGAACATAAGTTGCAAAGTGTCTGCTTATATCACTAACTAAAGGACAGTTATCTAAAAATTTGACTGAGCATATGGCTAAGGTTTGTATTTTTAAAGTTAAAACACAAGAACCAAAAACTATAAATAAATAGCTTTTTACTGCATAAAACTTCTGCCATGCCCTGAAAGCTTTTTCCTCCTCAGGTGTAAAAGTAGTTATTGTTCCAGGGCACAAACCACATACTCCCACTCGGCACTGGCATTTTCCCTTAACCCGATGATCACCCACTAGATAAATACCTGAAATAACATTGTAATGCACATGGATCATACATTGATCCTAATATACAGACTTACCTTATATAAACCTCTTCTGACATCTATAGGACAATGCTGGATCACAGTATCTACAACTTCTGATATTGGAGTTATAAAATCTGCATTGGAAAACTACAACAAAATTTATTCTTATATAAATAAAACTTCATAAATATTCCAACGAGACAAAGACTTATGTCTATTCGTAACAAGAGATGTTTGTGAAACACTTTTGTATGCCCCCCCCCTTCTTGGACAGACATTTTAGGGTGCACAAGCTTTAATATGGGCAGTGTACATGGAAATGAAATTGACCTTTTGAACTTAAAATCAATAGGGGTCATCTATCAGTACTATCTGAGATGCATAAATCTATCAAGTATGATGTGTCTAAGCTAAAAAAATTTTGAATTATAGGTTGCACAAACATAAAGACCTTCAGGCAGGTTTGACTGTACTTCTAAATTATAAATTATTATCAATACAACCATATTTAACCAACCTGATTATATATGTTATATCAGTATTAATTTGATCAACCTTTGTAGAGATAATGAACATAAAGCAAATTGGAATTTTTCTAAGTCCAAGGGGGATAACTGTGTCAAAAATTTCTCTATCATACCCAACTTGACCTAGATATTTTTATAATAAATCTGTATACCAAATTTCATTTCAGTATGTGCAACCTCTGCAAATGAAATGAAAGGAAACTGCAAATAATTGAAATTTTTCTAGGTCCAAGGGGGATAAATGTGTCAAAAATTGCTCTATCATACCCAAAACAGAACTTGACCTAGATATTTTTATGATAAATCTGTATACCAAATTTCATTTCAATTTGTGCAAACTCTGCAGAGAAAATGAAAGGAAACTGCAAATAATTGGAATTTTTCTAAGTTCAAGGGGAATAACTGTGTCAAAAATTGCTAGATTGTACCCAAAACAGAATTTGACCAAGATATTCTATTGATAAATCTGTATACCAAATTTCATTTCAGTATGTGCAACCTCTGCGAAGAAAATGAACGGAAACTGTTGGTGGACTGACAGACAGCAGCAAAGCAATATGCCCTCCCTTCTTTGAATGGGGGCATAAAAAAATATATATATAAATGGATTCAGGGATATATTTCAATGTTTAAAAATTGCATCTTTTTGGACACAGAAAGACATTCTATAGATATAAACTTTGACTGTTTTTACCATAGTACCCAATTCATGGCATCATAATTTTAAAGAATGTCTTATTCAAGCTATATATTTTTTTTATGATTTTCAATTCAAACTTTCTCTCTCTCTCTCTCTCTCTCTTTGATTGAAAAACAATATTCATTTAACTGGTATATTTATCAATAATTCAAGCTACCCAAAGAATATGAATTCAAGAATAAAACAGTTGTGACAGTGGACTGTGCAGTTCATGTTTCATTATACATTTACATGTATCTTCAAAAATAATGCTTCAAGTTGTCAGAATGACAAAGTGTTCTGTCCTTTATCTCAATTTTATTTCAAGTACTAAGTTCTAATTTCTATTCAGTTAAATGAACTTAATGTACATGTTTCACCATAAATCAAAATCATGTGAATGAATAAGAATTAAAGTCAATGCTTTAGGATTAATCTTCACAAACATTGTTAGTTGGCTGAATGTTTTTTTTTTAATGTCATATTAGCAATTTTCAGCTATTCATAACAGACAATGTTTGTTTATCTCAATGATAAATCCCAGCACAACTTTGTGTGGTGCATGAATATACAGAGATTAACAGCACAAAAACACTCAGTCCATTAAGCTGGTATTAAGCCAACTAGTATGGGCCTACAACACGAATACTATCTTTGTTAATGGTTGACCAGATTCAACCTGACAGTGGTGAGACATGTTGAGCTTGAAAGCGAATGTCTTAACCACTAAACCGACACAGCCCCTATACAACAATTAATGCCGTGCATTATTTTACAGTTTAATAAGAGACAAAATAATTCATTCCACTTACCTCTGGATGGAAGAATATTTCTGGACCTAGAAATCGTTCATATCCTACATCAACAGTAAATGTCTGTTTGGAAATATTGTTAATACTCTCGTGCTTTTTAATCCATTTGGCTGGATCTTGGTCATATTTTGCAAATTCTTTAGCAATATCTGGACACACATAACTATATTTTTCCTGAAAATACATGTACATTATTTCAGAAAATTACAAGAATTACTTTTCACATTCATGGACTTGTTATAACCACCTTATTGAAGATATTTGGAGAAGAAATCTTAAAATTGTTAATATTGACGACAAAACACACTGTGGGAAAAGTAAGACTCGTTTTTGTCTGTTCCATGGATAGCATAAACTGCAAAAACAAGTACTTGCATTTAATATAAAATTTGAACACTATTTTACATGTCATACTCAAATATACTAAAACTAAATCATGAACTGTGTCCTATCACAGAACAAGAGAGAAATATAAGAATTATCTTCTGTTGTCAGTTTGCTAAAAATGTTTTTTATATTCAGACAAGAAATCAAATGTTTTAGAAAATACAGACAGGCAAAACTTTCAATTCTTTATTACCCCTGTACTTAGAATATATACAATGCTTAACCAAACCAGTGGTTTTGTTTGCCTAAAATTACTACCGAATAAAGGTAGTTTCCCCTTGAGAAATAAAGACTAAAATTTCCCAATTTGACAATTAAAATTCCCCAAAAGGCAACAGTGACACACAATCAAATAGTTTAAGTTAAATCTAGTTGTCTAAAACTGTTCTGTACAGATAAAAAAATGTTATTGTCACAATATAAGATCTTTGCATTGAACTTTAAAATTTTGAGTGTAATATGTGACATAAAAAGGGTCCAAATTTTCCCAATCTGAAAGGTAGAAGGTAGAAGGTAGTTTTTAAAAACCATAGCAAAATCACTGCAAACAATAAATCATGTAATTAATTTTACATTGTACATCTGCATACTCACAGATAGTGCTGACTATGCAACAGGCTTCATAAGATTAAACACATATCCTCAAATTTACAAAGCAAGCTTTTATTTAAACTAAATGAGCCCTTTGTATAAGTATGTAATAAATGAAGATGTCCTTACTTTTATTGCTTTTGCTGTTTCTAATGACTGTTCAGGTGGAATGCCTACTTCTCTCTCCCTGAGCAATTGTTGAATGAAATAAGTAATATCTCTACCGGCTATTGGTATGTGTTTTATACAGCTTCCTATTACGTAACCCTCTGCCTGAAAAAACATATATAAACATGTCAATGAATCTAATAAATTTGGTTCCCTTATGTACCATTGATGTGTTGGTGATTGGTTCTAGTATAAACATACCTTGTATACCTAAAATATTACAATGAACAGATGAATAACTCTTGACTATATTGGCTATTGACAAAATCACCACATCATCAAAACTATGGATAAACTATTGACAATATTTATCAATGTAGCAGATTTTCTTTATGGTCTGGATGGGAGCAGAGTCATGGTATTTTAAGCCCCAGACAAGATTCCTTCACTTATATTGAACAGTCAGTTTTGAGATGGTGGAGGAGATAGAAGTTCACAGAGAAAACTGACTACCTTCAGCAAGGGAAATGACAACCTATTTTACACTAGGGCCTACCAAAGGGGATTCAAATATAGGCAGAGGGGCACTGTGATTCATAACTGCACTCTGTAGGCCACTCTGCCTGTCACTGAGGCTATTTTTATGGTTTGGTGGAAATATTTAAAACATGTAACTAATCTGTCTTTTGTGACTATCTATTCTGACTTTGTGATAAGAAAACTTAACTACATAAATATTACTTACTACTGGAATTACATGGGTAACACCATCTCCTGAATCTATGACAGTACCAGTAAGAGTTCTCTCTCCTACTTGTCTGGATGTCCATGATGCAGCAAGAGCTAAAACAGCCTGTGGAAGAAAAGATCAACACTTCAGTTTTTAATGCAACTTATAACAAACAAAGAATAGACAAAGAGGTATTAAAAGAATAACACACCTCATCTTTGTTAGGGCTAGAACGAAACACCCCCTTTGCGATATGATACGTATCACGATAAATGACTACGATTATTTTTGATACGATACATTACTTGAAATATTTCTTTCTTTTTTTCAGGATGAGAGGACTGGACAGACATAAGTAGAACTAGGACCCGAAAAAAACTATTAAGATTACTCAAAAGACACCATGTTACATAGCTATTAATGAAAATAAAAAAATTCTGAAAAACCTCATCAGTAGCTATCAAAAGAATAGATGTCCGCCATCTTTTTTTTAAGGTGAGACTAAATGTAGAGAAGGACCGAAGCGGAACCAAAATTCCAGAAACGCTGTTGTCGAACCGAACCGAAGTAAAATATCACGGTGAATCGTGTTTTTGGTGTATGGTTCTAGCCCTAATCTTTGTATTCAAATGCTCACAGCAAAGAATAGAACATTAGATCAGACCTTTGCAATATCAGCATAAAAATTATAAATTAGTAGATTTTTTTTTCAAATGAACATTTTTTTTTAAAAGCATACAACATAAGGACAAAATTTTTATTACTGAAACTAAATGTGGTTATTTTAAGATTCTGAAAAGTAATTTTTAAAAAGAATCCTTAATGAAAGAAGTATTTTTCATACCTAAACTGTAAACAACTCAACAGAGGTTGAAAATCAGCCTTTATGGTTTGTTTTACTTCTGTTTTGACAATTTAAACAAGGATTAGAATTTTTCTTGCTAAATCTACATGTATTGATTCTAAACATGTCTACATTGGAGAAGTTTTATCTCCTTACCTGTACAGCTATATAGAGACCAGGAACATTAAATGATTCAAACATTATTTCGGCTGTATATTCTCTATTTTCTGGTGTGTTTAGAGGAGGTTCAGTCTACAAAAAAAAAAGTACATGTATCAGTATTTAAAAATATATGTTATATGTATGACTTTCTTTTCTTGCCTTTAAATTGGACTTTGGTGGCTGGGCAGTCTAAAGCTTGTTTTTATGGATCACAGCACCTCTCACCACATAGGTTTGAATACCACTCAGCCAAATTGGACTTTGGTGGCTGGGCAGTCTAAAGCTTGTTTTTACGGATCACAGCACCTCTCACCACATAGGTTTGAATACCACTCAGCCAAATTGGACTTTGGTGGCTGGGCAGTCTAAAGCTTGTTTTTATGGATCACAGCACCTCTCACCACATAGGTTTGAATACCACTCAGCCAAATTGGACTTTGGTGGCTGGGCAGTCTAAAGCTTTTTTTTACGGATCACAGCACCTCTCGCCACATAGGTTTGAATACCACTCAGCCACTGAGGTACCTAGTTAATCTTGGCCAATTTGTTTCCTAAACTGTTTATCTGTCCGTATGTCAATACATCTATTGTGACATATTCCCAGTCATTTTGCCTTCTACAATATGATGATTTATAGCTCTAAATTTATTCATTCCATTCTATAAGCTGTCCTTTATCACTCTATTATATGCACCAATGAGGTAACTCAGTTGGTAGAGTGCTCCCTTTGTAAGTGGGAGGTTGTGGGTTTAAACCTAAGAAAGTGGGTAGTGACTGTTCTTCGGCCAAGCACTCAGCATTACAAAATGAAAGTCACAGTTCTTTTGAATGGGAACTTTAATTAAATGAGGTCCAGTGTCACAGTAGGCATGGCACGATAAAGAACACTGCTGTATAATGCCATCAGCAAAACGCACAGACAAAATTTCTACACTTTCCCCTATAGCTGGCGATGTCTCGATATAAGTGAAATACTCTTGACCGGGCCCCAGTTTCACAATCATTCACTCAGTTGAGTGTACACTCAACTCAAATATTCCCATTTTTCTCTCATCAATATTTTAAAAATTTTAAGCTTTATGAGCGAATGTTTCGTTTTGTTCAACAAACCTTCATTTAACAATTTAAATATTACATTAGATATTCAATTTTAATTGTGTTATGTCTTAGAACTTGACATTGAAATTTTCCCGAATTTGAGTTGAGTGCACACTCAGCTGAGTGAATGATTGTGAAACTGGGGCCGGGCTTTCAAAAACGCTGTTTCAAACTTAAAAAAGCCGATTGAAAAATATCCAAATCGGCTTTTTTCCCCATAATAGTAAGACAAAATCTGATTAAAAATTCGTCAATACCGGCTTGTTACTAATTAAAATTACTCAGGACAGTGTCACGATTCACTGAACTTCCCTATTCACAGGTAATTACCTAATACCTTACAAGTTAATTGATTACTAATGGCTTCATCTGTTCACATCATTTCTACTAGTATACAAACACATACACGTGCCTGATCGATCCAGTTTATAGATAGTTAATAACCGCCCTTGAATTCTATAGACAAGAACTGACTAGATTGATAACGACCGTTTTTCGGGTTACCAACAACAACATGATCAAGGCATTACATGTGGTTTTTGTATCTGTTATATGTTGATCTATTTTAAGTTACGAGTGATGGGATTTTTGCAAGATATTAATAAACAGTATTTATGAACATTTATCTATATATGCGACATTTTCACACATCGACTTATAATTTATAATTAAAACGACAGATATCCCGATGTACCAAACAGAATTCAGTTAACTGTTTATTGACATTTTGTTGCATTGCAAACGACTGAACAGTTATGGAAAGATAAAAAGCAATATGTTAACACCATATTTTCAAATAAAAATTTTTATGTTTATTTCTTTACCTATCTGATGTGTGTTTATTAAAAAACAAAAACAGAAAATTGATCCGGGACGGGTGGGGGTACCCTTTGCCGACCGTTGAGAGGAAGGGGGTGGGTGGGGTGGGGTGGGGTGGGGTTGATGTACCCTTGGCCTACCACCGATTGAGCTTACCGGCGTTTGTGGAGCCCTGCTCTTGACTGGTACGACCATTAGTCATTCACTCTATTATAATAATGTATTCTTATTTTTATTTCCCAATCTTATATGATCCATAAAACATAACTTACTAGGAGAAAATAATGATCTTCTGGTTCTGATCTCAAATATTTGAATATTGCTTGTTCTAGAAACCTCTCCATTAAATCCCAATCTTCTACTATACCATGTCTGATTGGCCACTAATAATAATAATAATAATAATAATAATAATAATAATAATACATGTAATAATAATAATAATAATAATAATAATAATAATAATAATAATTTTAATACATGTAATAAGTGTGTAAAATATTCATCTACAAATTAGAAATGAGTAAATGATTTTTTTTGTTTAGCTGAAATGTTAAACAGTTCTGCAAATTAAAGACAGTCTAGCAAAATACTAGGTTTTACTGTTGTCTGTAAAATAATAATAATAATAATAATAATAATAATAATAATGATGATGATGATGATGTTAATGATTTATAAAAGAAATTGAAAAAAAGATCTATGCATGATTGACTTAAAAAAGATGTTAGTCCAACATTTTAATTTTTTGTTTTTGTTTTACTCTTTTATTTCCTTTTCTACAGTATGTGTATGTACAACCAACATAAGGATTTTATTAATCAGAGAATTTGATACCTCTCTGCATTTTGAAGGATATTACATAGCATGACAGAATTATTAACATAAATTCATAATGTCAGGATTGTTTGGGGTTTACCAATGTAATACAGAATATCTCTCAATATTACTATGAGAAATTGAAAATATTATGAAAATATTATTTTCTATGTCATCAAAGAAATATCTTAATTTGTCATAACCACAGAAAAAAAAAATTTATGTTATTTAAGTCAATTATGACAGGAATATTTTCAATAATAACTTGAAACTTTGGACTTTCACAATAGGAGGAAGTTTACTGGTACAACATGGTACACCAATGAAATTCACTTTATCTATATACAATGTAGCTCTCAGTCTTATTGCACAGAATATCGAATTGGGTCAATTACTAGCATCAAGACTGTTTCAAATGACAACTGCAATATATCTGACATTACCTGGTCTGTTACTTAAGACACAAGCTATTACAACCAGACATGAAGTTTTCCATTTCTTTTTATAAAACATTGAAGGGTAATTTTGAAATTTCCCTGCTTTCTGTTAAACAGAGAGAGGTATTTTTAAAAGGCATTAATCACAAAAACATGGAAATTTTGTGGCAAAGACACTCCTGTAAGGCCTAAAATAAACTTAACTTTGTTTGCTGTTGACAGCCCTACCCACCTGAAATGCAGGTACCAGTATATACAGTAGTAAGGAAATTCCACTGTGTTTCTCCATGGGAGAAAACACAAGGAGATACAAAAAAGTCTTCAGTTAGCAGAATATTTGTGAAATGTGTTTTAAAAGAGACATATGAAACCAATTTAAACCTTTTCAAAAGTGTAATAGATTAAGTATTCAAAAAATAAAATAAACCTGTTTTTCCTACCAACCTACTCACGTGGATAGCATGGGTTGGAAAACAGCAAAGACTTTTTTAAGGTAGGCGTTATGAATTCACACTATTACAAAAACATTTTTACTTTTATTTAGATTTTATACCTTCACTTAGTAATTTGTTGAGCTCCTAATCTTATGGCTAAGAAATATAAATATTTTTAATTATGTAGTATTTTATACCTTCACTGAGTAATTTGTTGCTGCTAATGCCTCATCACCTATAAAGAAATCTAAATCTTCTACTCCTTTAGTCATTCTACGCTGGGACTGTTCTCCAACACTAGCACTTTCTTTGACTGCTATTGCCGAGGGGATGATAAACTGTGGCTCAGTATTACCAGCATAACCCATCTTTGTGTACCTAAAATATTTTGAAATAATATTATAATTGCTTATAGTTTAAATGCAAAGTATGTATCAACTAAGCGAGTTTTTGATTAAAGCTTAATCAGCATTCACATCAAAGTATGTATAAAGTGTCAACTGATATGTTTTCAATACTCTCAATCTCTATTTATTTCCAAAGTGGAAAGCATTTTAATGATTTACTTTAGAAAATAAGTGGTGAGGCTTCTAATTTTTTTGCTACACTGGACAACATTTTAAGACTATATGAGGGACCAAATTCTGGAATTATTGGGAAAATGTTACTCTTTGCATAGAAACATGGCCATACATCAAGAGGTAAGACTGTGACCACAATCAATGTTGCTTAACTTACTAAGAAGATGCTTTACTAAATAAGCTTAATATTAATCCATAAACCTAGGCTGTAGAAGTGTTTATTTCCTTCATGCGCTTGACTCTTTCAATCTTTTTATGCTAACAATTTGGACCTGAGGTCAACCACACCAGGTTCTATTTTATCTTTTCCTAAAGAACCCCATCTTCTCTTCTTTCTCCATTTTACCGTATACACAGCTTTCACTGTGACCTCTCAACATGCATGATTATGCCAACTGTTGAGAAAATTATTGTAGAGAGAAGCACTATCACCCATCAATGCATTGACAATAATTCACATTGCTTAAAAAATAAGGTTTAGCAGTACTCTACACCAACTGAGCAAAAGGTTAACCAACCAATTCCCCAGTTCTATACTACACCCATTTTGCTAGTTTTACACTTTCATTCTTATCTTCTCCTGAGGATCCCTGAAAATTTTTTATGAAGTGCAGGGGTTTGAACCAGACATGCAGTGTACTTGAATCTAAAAGTTTTATAGTTATTTGTTAACAAAAACAACTGATTTTTCTTGGCAAAGCATTATGTATCAAACAGTGAATATAAACTATTTCAAACTGTTCATTAGAAATAAGAAAAAAAAGATCAATATACTTCCTTGTTTGTTTAAAATGACAGTCATAATATAGGGAAAACGCCCAAACTTTAAAACTTCACAAAAACTTACCCAGTTCCAACATCAATAATAACAGCTGGGGTACCTGAGTAAGAACCCTTGAAGGATTTGCCGACAGACATTTTGTATAAAAAAACTCAGGGTCCAATATCAGCCTAGATCAACTCTATGATACTAGTCATTAGATGCGGAAGTTAGTCTACAGTATACTGCACAATGTGACAATTATACAAAAGTGGTTTAACTTCCCGTTTCACATAAAAGTAGAATCTTACAACTTTAAATATCACGTGACAGCGGAACAATGTCCTGGATTTAAAGTCGGGGTGTTTATTAAAAAGAGTTGTTTAGATCAACAAATAAATGGAATTTGAGAAAAAAGATTTTTTTGTAGGGGTGGAAAATATTATGGTCCGCCCACTTTAAGGACTTAAAGTTTTCTAATATAACACTTTTACATGTGTAACAGTGATTTGCATACCCTGTGCCATTATCAATCACAACAGCTGGTAATCTTCCAGCCATTATGGTGGTAATATTGAGTGTAAAACTTCAAAAAGTTGCAGCAATATTAAAAGCAGGAAGTGAGTCAACCGGCAACATGAGTTATCAAAATGGCCGCTGGGAGTGACCCCCTACCCTGATAACACAAGTACCAAAACATTCAAAGAAGGCACGCACTTATGTGTGCCTTTTACAAGACAAAGATGTTACTTTAGTATTTAATTAATTAGTTTGAAAAAATAGGAGGATAAAGAAATTTCATTGAAGTGAACAAGATGTATATACGCCAACATCTTGGATTAAAATTTCATCCGTACTAGTGGAACAAGGGCAAACAGATTACTTCCCCTTAATATCGTTTTAACCAGAAGAAAATAGGCCGAAATAATTACACATGTTTTAAATAAAATAAAATGAAATTGATCTAAAAGAATAAATTAAATTAAATTAAATTAAATTAAATTAAATTAAATTAAATTAAATTAAATTAAATTAAATTAAATTAAATTAAATTAAATAATAGATCTAATTATAACTTATTATTATTATTATCATTACTATTATAATACATGGCATATGGTCTTGTAAATAAAGTTGTAAACCGAAGGAGATTGAAATATAGTATTGATTAATAAACCACTTAAATAAGGAAAGTTGAACTAATTTGCGATTTCAAGAAATAATCCATAGAAGAACAAAAAGAAGACAAATATTGAGTAAAGAAAGGAAATAAAGACATATATACAAAAACCTATAATAATCAATTTCCACATATTTTGTTGGCTTAAATACATTTTTTCCAATTGGAGAAATAGGAGAAAAACATATCTGAACAAACCGGAATGTACGTGATTATGTGAGTTTATTTATTTATTATTTATTTATCTTTTTATTTATTTATTTCATGATTTTTATTTAAATTACACAACATAAATTTTCAATTTACTGCCCAACTACCGAATATTTGAGTCATGGTAGGAATAATTTAATTGTTATTTTACACCCCAGTAAAAATTCTTTCATTATCTCGAGACGGTTAGTTCTGCGATGAAGGAGAAAACCGGAGTGCCTGAAAAAATACTGACCCTTGATGAGCGGACTGAAACACTTACATCAACTAGGATTTAACAAACTTCAAATTTCAAATTTGCGAGGTACTGTTATCTATTAGCTACCGTTTGAGACCAATCGGCAACACAAAAGCTTCTTATAAAGTCTCGGTAGTAACTTGTCGGACCGTCATTGTCAATAATTTTACTTTTTTATTCTTGTCCTCGCTTCATATTATAGTAAAATAAGCTATAATTATAAATGCACATACATGTACTACATGAAGAATTTCTGGAATGATACTATGGCATGGCCCTACGAAAATATTTAATTCAAACCACTGAATATTATTTGTACTAAATTCAAAATGATTCACCACTGGGCGTCATTTTAACATAAATGTTTTCAGTTCACGGTCCGAAGTCGCGAATTCAAGTTTTATCAGCCCGGGAATCATGAAACTAATTATTTCTGTGTTTTGTTTTACTTTCCATTTTAACTCGTTTGTTTTTGTGTTGCGTCATTTTTAAAAATAATTTCCAAAAATTGTGTTTTCCGCTACACAGCTTATGTTATCGTCCGTTATTGTTGTACACGTATTCTTATTTCGTGTGATTTATCGACTCCGGTGTTATACAAGTATGTTGCACAATCATCACTCGATTAAGTGTACACTCAACTCAAATTAGGGAATATTTCAATGTCAGTTTTTAAGACATTACACACTGTTAAAATTGAATATCTAATGTTATATTTGAATCGTTTAGTGTAGGTTTGTTGAATAAAACAAAACAAAACAAACATTGTCTTATAAAACTGAAAAAAAAAAAATAAATAAATAAATAAATATATATATATATATATATATATATATATATATATATATGGGAATGTTTGAGTTGAGTGCACACACAATTGAGTGAATGATTGCGAAACTGGAAAGAGTGTTGCCCAGTATACAGTATATACGTCACTGAAATTTTCCGTAATTCTTACAAACTAATCAAACTGACAAAAAGAATTAAAACTTTGAATAAAAAACCAAAATCAGTGTTTATGTTTTATTTTTCTTTACTTACATGTGTCTATGGTCATTTTGACAGAAACTAAAACGCCACAATGTCTGCCAAAGTTGTTAAAAACAGCCGACTTAAAAGGGTCTCTACGGGAAATCAGACTCTTACATTACTCCAAAATCTAGAAAAGAAACAAAAATTGGTAAGTAGGTATAATAATAATAATAATAATAATAATAATAATAATAATAATAATAATAATAATAATAATAATAACAACAACAACAACACCAACAACAACAACAACAACAACAACCAGCATCATCATCATATTATTATTATTATTATTATTTTATTATTATTATTATTATTATTATTATTATTATTATTAAACATAGAAAAGAAGTAACTTTACATATTTAAATATAAGTTTTTGCAAAACTTCTGCATCCTAGAGTTATCTCCCTTCATCCAAGACTGATTACAAAATATGGTGCTAATGCACTGAGATATTTTTCTTATTTTACTAGTCAGTTTATTTGGTCATTTATATCAACCTAAGTTTATCAATATAAGGAAATTTAATAAGACTTATTCAAGTTTTAACTTTTGATTTACTACCTTGAACATGTAAAACTTCAACTTTATTTACTTATCTATCTTTTCTGAATGTATTTATTGAACAACATATTTTATTTGTCAAGCAACCATATCTTGTTGTAAATTGATAAATTATAGTAGTGTATCGAATTATACATATTTTGTTTTTGCAGTCATTATATAGATGCTCATTCGATCCTAAGAAAAAGGGATGGTTAGGACCCGTGAAATCAGATGATACAACATCTAAGTGGTCAAAAGCAAGAGGAGCCGTTGCTGTAAGTTAATAGACACACACACATGCTCTCTCTCTCTCTCTCTCTCTCTCTCTCTCTCTCTCTCTCTCTCTCTCTCTCTCAATTGTTGTTGTTTGTAATGTTGTTAACGTCGCATCAGCAATTTATCAGCTATTCGAGACGAGAGGAGTTTTGTAAGAACAAGTTCGAGAACATCCACGGCGACCTTTTTAAGTCAGTGTGCCGCAAACAAACAAAGCACTTCAAAGTCACATTACCCTGACAGCGGGTGAACCAGTCGATACTCTTCTCAAAGTGCCGAGCGCCAAGCGAAGGCAGATTTGCCAGTCTCAATTTTTTAAAGTCGTATGTAATACCCGATCGGGGCTCGACCGTTCCCCCGACCTCTCTCTCTACCACAAGCAACCGAGGCAATTCTTTTTCACTGTGTCACTCTAATGTTTATACGGTTGACAGAAGTGCTATCACGTAAATATGATTAAAACAATTCAAAGGTCTTGTGCTACTTTTGAATTATATCATTTTATAAAAATTCTAAAGTAGCACATGACAATGCAATAAACATTTTTTAATTTTCATTGAAGGCGGACGGTATTTATTTACCGTATTCTGTACGGCAATTTCGATATGGGCGCGGGTCCTTCGGATGAGACCTTAAAATCGATGCACCGTGTCACGGCAAGCGTGGCACGTTAAATAACCCTCCCTGCACATTGTACTTAGCGCACTGCGAAGGTCAAGATTTCTGCCACTTCTCTTTATAGCTGATAACGTCTCGATATAAGTGAAATATTCTTCACTGGGACGTAAAACCCCATTAAATCAATCAACCAATCATCGATATGAGCGCAATTTCAGCTTGCATAACTATACCATAACCACAAAAAAGAACAAATTGTTTTCACGTAGATTATAAAAATATCATATTTTATTATCAATACAAAATTATTTCATTTTATTTATTTATGTTAGTTTCTAGGTCTACAAAGAAAACAAAAGAGGGATCAAATAGACGTAGCTTCATTGGTTAGAGCTACAATTAGACGTGTGAGTATTCTTCATATTATTCTAGAAACATTAATATTCGTTGGATTAAAAGTTTGTGGTTTTGCGGTTTTTTTTTTTTTTGTTTTTTTTTAAAAAAAGTCTGTTGAAAGAAAATTTCCGGTGGAAATGAGTTTTGTAAAAATAAATCCTGTCGAATAGGGTCAACTAAGGACAGTGAGAGGCGATTTGAATTTAACGGTTAACGCAGTTACCACACGGTCACCGCGTATGTAAATTAATGGTCAGTGGTAAGTTTAGTCTGTCACTAATTAAAACCCCTGGACGTTTGACCGTTACAGCCCGTCTGGAGTTCGATGAACTCTAAAAGTTGTTCCTGTCTGTATCTTAAAAATTTTCTCTATCCCAATCTGTAAATGTCCCAACTCATTTTATTCAAAAAAACTAATATCGATTTTTTTAGATATGTTTCTTCGTACAGTAAGGCTTAATTTATTGTTAAATTTTAAATGTTAATATCGTGGTAAAAGAAATCGTTAAGTCAATTGGGATTTTTAGGGTCTTGAAAAGGTCTGTCTTGTGCAGAATTTTGGATTTTTCCAATTTAAGAAATATTTAAAATTTTGAAATAACAATTAGTTAATAAATTGTGCATTGGTAAAAATTCAAAATTCTGCAACATGACACTTGGGCCATAACAATGGACACAGCCTTGTCATATATCCCGCGATTGTACAAAGTAATGATTTTTATAGTCAGTGCTCAACAAGTATTTGTCATATGTCTTACGTTTGATGTGTAATTGATATCGTGTGTGTTTGCCTCTTTTTATTGCTAAGTTTTTGTAATGCTAACTGATTCAGATAAAAGTGCCACTTTACGCTTCGGATTTGTTTGTAAAAACTGAAAAAGTTTATTAATATCCTTGACAAAAACAGTATTGCTTTACTTACAAATATATAAATCTGTAAATATTGGGTTATAATATATTATAATATAAAAGCTTAACTGTATTGTTTAGCATCTTGGTTGTTTTGCCTCTGATCATATAATGTACAGGATTTGATATTTAAAAAAGGAAATTCTGAAAAATGTTCAAAAATCAATGGCTAACATAATTTGATTATATCAAAATATGCAAAATTGATAAATATATTTATTGCTTACTTTTGAATATGCACACCTAATACACTGTCAAGTGCTGATTTTGAATTTCTATTAAAATGATTTTGAATGCATTATTTTAATAGAAATTCAAAATCAGCCAGCACATGTCAACACTGACGTGGAAATTGACTTTTTAATTAATTAATTAATTAAAATTACACACACACACACACACACACACACACACACACACACACATATATAGTATTTATTTATTTATTCATTCATTCATTCTAGCATACGCTTCACATCCTGGATCCTGGAACCAGACATATGGATTATGACAGCGAGTTGGAAGTAAGTACACCATTTTGGTTTATATGCATAAAATTTATTATCAACATATAAATAT
This sequence comes from Tegillarca granosa, assembly GCA_029721355.1. Lineage (NCBI taxonomy): Eukaryota > Metazoa > Mollusca > Bivalvia > Arcoida > Arcidae > Tegillarca > Tegillarca granosa. Next base: position 26,292,105 of record CM056597.1, read on the forward strand.
TGTATTAATTGGCAACTGAAAGCTGCGTTATGTCTGCCTGAACGCCAATACTTCAGAATAAACGATCTGTTTAGTGAGCCAATTTGTTGTATAAAAGAGGTGCTTTATATTCATATGTTTTATAAGAGAAATATTATAGGTTTTTACTTGAGTGTAAAGGGACCATAATTCTGGCAAAACATCATGACAAAAAGCCAAAGATTAGAGGATATTATTTTACTTACCGTTATCTTCTAAACATATGAGATATTTATCCCACACTTTTTCACTACTGACATACTGTAAAGCTATAGTGTCCACACTGAATACTCTGATCGTATCCGTTAAATTAATGTTTTGGTTGTGTAATAAAATAAAACAAACATACCAGTCCTTGTATTAAGTTGTGTATGTACATGTTGCAAATGACTGACTTCTAATAAAGGAACAATACATTTGGTCCTTGAACACCAAGAGCAAAACGATGACGTATTGGTAGTTTTGTTTTTTTTAGCATCTTGACCAGGCCAAAGTTTTACGATCATTAATAAATTAAAATTTAGCAATGTTTGGTAATCTTTTTAAACATTATAAGTAAGAAGAAAATTAAGAATAATTTATATCACGTGCTACTTAAATGATTGAATTCAAAAATAAGCACATAACAATAAAATGCAGATATCAAACTTCTTTAAAAATGACACCTTAAATTCTTAAAATTAACAAAATTATTTGCATTTCATTTCCGTTTCAAAATTTAGGATAAGTAAAACTATTAGTTAAAAAAATCTTAAAACTGAGCCCCGGTTTTATAAAACGTACATTAGAGAAAATCAACAAAATAAAAATTATGTACACATTTTGCATTTCTATTTTGGAATACATGTATATTTGAAACATAACGGATATGAAATTTTAAAAACAAATATAGATTTATGGTAATTTTTTAAAGACTAAATCACACTGGTTTAAAATTTATTTAAGAAAAGTCTGTTGTTCACTTGTTTTCTTTTACATGCATTATTGTAAGATAAAAATAATAATAATAATAATAATAATAATAATAATAATAATAATAATAATAATAAAACTAGAGATTGTAACTGGGATACCAGTTACGTATGATTCCCCACCATCCATAATCTAAAATATACACCTGCTGATGGACTGATCTCGAGAAGGATTGATAGTATCCACTACTAGTAATCGAAAGCTGACTAAGAGAAAGGGCGGAAGACAAGTAAATTTAAAGTTAACATCGAATTGTACAATAATAATTCGAGTAGTATTCATTTTAATATAAATTTTCATTCCCTCATACCCCATTGTTGCAACAATGTTTTTTGTTAAAAGAAACCAATTGATCACGGGAGTCCAAATCTGCATGTATAAATTTATAATTCGAAATGTATGTAAATTATACAAGTTTAATAGATCAGAATCATGCGTTCTGTCTTCTGACATAGGTCCTATCCATTAAATTGGCAATTCTATTAGCTGGTGTATTTTGATTGGACAGGTATTCAACTTTGATTGATAGCAAATCTATTTCACGAACTGTGAGGTGTTTAACCAACAAATTTGATTGACGTGTGTCATGAACTGTGAAGTAGCCATAACCTACATAATAATAATAATTTATTTGCTTTAAGTTTACAACTCATCAGCATCTTAAATTACATTACATAATAAATAAATGCATTAAGTATGGCGTATAATACAAAAATACAAATCATCTAATACATATTTACAAATACATTGTGAATGACATTTATCAGAAGCAATACATGTATTATAAAGTATATTAATGGAAGGAAGCTTGTGATATATTTTGTTTAACCGTTTCAGCAGCTAATAGATATTTACCAAGATTACACAATTGTTTAATATTACAGGAACCAAATAGTTGAACTACCTTAAAAGCAGATGGGCGGGTCCAGAAGTAGGGTTTAATATATTGCTTGCGAACATTCTTATAAAAAGGACAAATAAGTACAAAATGGAATACATCCTCAACAACATTTAAAGGACATGTACACAGTCTGTTTTTTCTTTCAATATTTGTATACCTTCCTCTTTCAATCAAAATATCATGAGCAGAGAGTCTATATTTACAAATGGTTTGTTGATACTTAAGTGGAATTGGTTTTCTCAAATAATATTGTAAATAATGAGTATCTATTAAATACTTATAAAAATCACACTTTGAGGACTGTTCAAAATATTAAGCATATTCTGTATATAATTATCCTTTAAAGTAGAAGAAAAAACACTCAAAAATAGTTTTTCATTATCAACAAATTGCATTAACCAAATATCATGAAAACCCATCGTTGATAATAAATCTCTAACATTTCTTAACCAATTAAATTTACAATTTGTATCAATTCTACACAATAACTCTTTATAACATGAACGCAAAATACAATTATCAGTTTTTAACAATTTTAACCAGTATTTTATAATTCTTATTTGCCTGAAAAACTGTAATGGTAAACGACCCAGTTCAAAATAAATCATATTATTACTTGTTGTTTTTCTTACACATAATAACTTTTTACAAAATTGTAAATGAATTTTTTCTATATCAACAGATTTGTCAAAACCCCACAACTCGCACGAGTAACCTAAAACACTGCTAACATATGTGTCAAAGAGAGATAACTGTGTTTCAATATTAAAACAACAGTTCTTAATATTTGATAAAAGAGAAAACATAGCTTAACGACCCTGACTACTTAAATATTTCTGAGTAGAATTAAATTTACCATTATAATTAAACAATAATCCTAAATAAATAAAATTGTTTACAATCTCAATTGGTTTTCCATCATATAACCACTTTTCACAAACTTTGATTTTACCACCATTTCGAAAAACCATAACTTTTGTTTTTTGGATATTTACTGTTAAGTTCCATTTTGAAGTATAACAATGTAATGAATCTAACATACTTTGCAGACCAGACACCGTTTCTGAAAAAAGTACTGTGTCATCTGCATACATAAGTAAAAATAGATTTATAGACTGTAGTTCAATTGAGTTACAATTACCTCTAATGAATTCCATCTCCATGTCATTAACAAGCAGTGAATATAAAAGAGGAGAAAGAGCTTCTCCTTGCATTAAACCAGTATTACATTTGAAAAAGTCGCTAATTTTACCATTTACATATTAATGGATAATTGACAAAGAGATTAAAGCAATTATCCATATCAAAACATGTAATAATGCTATTGAATTTGTTTACAATTCTTTGAATAGGAATTTTATCCTGTAAACTTGCCTTAAGAAATGAAATCAAGTATGCCATAAGATAGTGTTTCTTGACTGAGGGTGGGTGTTAAGAATTCTGGCTTCCCTACCCTCTCTTGAAAATGATTTCCTGGAGGTTTTTATCACTCTTTTCAAAAGTCCATAATGAACAAGAAAATATACAGATGAGTGGAAAGGATTTTAACTTTTTAAAAGCTATACATGTACATAGCACCACCCACAGTGGGAAATGACCTTAGGTGCCCTTTATTAATATCACTCTATTCAACTTTTCATAAGGAACCAGAAAATACATAAATTAGGGGTGGGGATTTCAATAGTTTAAAATTAACTTAGCACCACCCAGCCCTATCCTTCAGTGGGAAAGGACCTTAGGTGTCTTTGATTAGTGTCATTCTTTTCATTTTATCATTAGGAACCAGAATATATATACTTTAGGGATGGGGATCTCATTAGTTTATGAGTTATGACAAAGCCCTATATATGGTTTTATAGCACACCGCAAAGTGTTTAAGGAAAAATTGGTGATTTTTGTTTTGAAGACCCCATCTTTCTGTCCCTCACCCAATAAATACCCATGGATGTAAAACTTAAATGGTGCAGGAACCTATCCTAAAATTTTGAACAAGATTGAATGATGCGTTTAACTTGTTTGGCAGTGCTGATAAAAATTTGATATATTTTTAACAATTTAATACATAGTAACTGAGAATTTATTAAGAACAAATTATGTATATGAGAAAGAGGTTAGTCACTTAATTAACATGTAGTTCATTAACATTCAATCATTTTTGTTTAGTGTTTAACTTTATACATTAATTCAGATTACCCATTTTTATCGGGCGCTCATATATAAGAAAGAAGATTCTGTAAGAGTTATCTATCTTTGTACGTATTGGACAGAAAAATGTTTGGAATTAAATTACGCAAATTACACGCACCGACCGCTGAGCCGTCGAAATAGAAAAAAAATTGATCATTTATCCATATCCACCAAGATAGCAGATTATTGGTACCAAATTTCATCGAAACCCATCATACCGTTCCGAGTTCTGCACCGGACAATTTTAAGGGAAAAAAAATTATAATAATAATAATAATAATAAGAAGAAGAAGAAACAGAACGAAAACAATATGATTCCCCACCTATGGGTGGGGAATCATAATAATATCGCAAAAATGAAGTTCATATAAGTAGCGTTAACTCTAGCGCATAGCATTATATTAGCCTGCATTGTTTAATGGTAGATGTTTTTTGTTAGCGTTAATAGTGGAACAACCAACACTAAATGCGAAAAAATTACTCTTTCGAGTATACTAGTATCTTGATAGATGTAGTCTCAGAGAGTTGATACTATATGTTTTTACTATGATATAGGTGTAAATGTCAGTGTCAGTCTGTAAATAATGGATGGTTGCATAACTGAACATGATAGGTGTAAGGTGGGTTGCAAAAAAGTTGGCGAATTTATACGTAGTTGTATTTGTGTGTTCAAAAATTGACATTGTCAGTGCCATGTTGAATTATATTCATTTACGCAATCGTGTATGAACATTTGGGAGTAAATTATTGCTTTATAAAAACACAAATATGATATTTTTTCTTCGATATATTTATACTTAGTATGCTTGTTTAATAAATCAACTATACATGTATTTAGTACATGTATATGAAAGTCTTTTAGTATTATTATTATTTTTAAATAATATGTTTAAAATCACGTTGTTTCAATAGTTCTAAGCTAACATGAGCCAAAAGCTCAAATGGGTAACCTTCTTTGTGCGAAAACATTTTACAATTAATCTTCCCCGTAAAGATACTAATCAAAATTTGTTGATAAAGTTTGCTTTGATTACATCTAAGCGATGAATTTTAAATTTGCGCAAATGAAGATGTATTGTCCCCTTCTTGACAAATTAAAGAGGGAATAGAAGAAATTTTCATATTTCTGTTGAAGGGTATAACACCAGATCAAAGATACTTCATATCTAGCATTCTGATAGAATATAGGGTCTAGTTTGTATGAATCTTGGCAGAGGAGCTAAAATGTGGAACTTGTAGAAGGGCCACTACAAATTATGTACATGACCAATTTATAATAGAAATATCTAGTTGTTTTAGATGTAGCGCCCTTTAGTCAAAAAGAATTAAATAGAAAATAGAAATTCGAAACATAAGAAAATTCCCTAAAAAATTTTAAAAATCGTAATTGACCAATGTATAATAACTAGACGCTACACATAGAAGAAATAGCATCGTTAATTAGAGAAGCAATATTTAACTTGCATAAACGTTAGCATTTTGGCATTAGTGAGCGACAAGACTCCGATATTTAATAGAAAAATGGCGTTTTATAAAAAAACTTAAATGTATTTTTCTTAGTTGGAGTGGGGTGTAGTAATAATGTTTTACGCCCCAGTCAAGATTCTTTTACTTATTTCGAGGCCGTCAGTTTTGGGATGATGGAGGAAACCGGAGAAAACCACCGAGCTTCGTTAAGCTAACTGATTCACTTTCTCACACTGGGATCTGTCCCGAGTGGGATTCGAACCCAGGCGTTGAGACGTATGATCCGTAAGCGCGCGCTGTAGATCACTCGGCCACAAAGGCCCCTTTTTCTTAGTTGGATATTATACCATTCAATTACTCATCTTTTTCAGGAAGCTCTTATCGCACCGCCGGTTATACCAAAACCTTTTGTTAAAATGGAAAAGATGAACCAAGGTATCTGGAAATCACCAAATCCTCTCCGAAGGACAACTGACATGTAAGTTTTTTGTTAGAATATTTTACATCGCATCACCATTTTTAGGTGTTCGGAACTAAATTTGTACATGATTTTTCAATAATATCAAAAGAGTTGTTCTGTTGGTGCGATTTTATGAACTGCCTTGTTCTAGTTTGTACTTCAAAATACTAGAACAGTTTGACACAATATCGTAGAATAATATCGCATACAATTACTTGATATTTAAAGGTATCGAATCATTCTGATAAAAGAGGAAAAAGAAAAAACTGTTTTTTTTACGAACGGTGAACCGGTTTGAACCCTCATACTTTGGATTTTTTAACACTCATCTCCGGGGTCACTCTGACCTATAAATGGTGTTTTTTTTTTTTTAATTACAGATAAATATTCAATAAATAGATGTAGATTTTTAAGCATTATATTTTTTTTTGTTAAAATCAAAAAATCCTTATACGGCATTCAGCAACCGTAAATCTTCACGTTGGATAGGGGCGCAATTCGTCTATAACACTAACATGGCCAAGAATAATGTTGCAAATTCCATGACTTATTAATTCGTCAACCCAGTGCTTATTGACTTTTTCAGTTGTATTAGGGCAGTTGAAAAACCACTAATGCATATCCCAAGTCGGTGACTTGGCATGTTTTTATAAGTCTTTGGTCTCAAGGCCCATATTGTTTGAAATTGACATTATGGTTCTATCAAGCAATTCTAATGGTTAACTTATTATTATTATTTTGTTTAAATTATTTTTTGTTTTATTTATTATTATTATTATTTTTTTTTTTTTGCTTAACCCACATGTCCGAACTTGTATTGGGTTATTAAATTTCTTCTTATTTATATAATTCAACGCGCATCGACCATACTGGAAAATAAACCAAAAAAATTCACATCTGAATAACTTTAAGTTAAAAGAACAAGTTGTAGTAATCAATAATGCTGTAAAAAGAATTATTTCATTCAAGATACGGAGTATTATGAAAAAACCCCAGATCCAATTCAGTTTGAAATTACTGACACAACATTAATAAACTCTTCATTTCAGTTCAGAACAGTTTAATTTCCACCGTCCAAAAGCCCCAGATAGAGAAACACTTTCAACAGCTTTTATGAGTCACCAGGCACAGTACATGAAGAAAGTATTAGCTGAAAAAGAAAAAGAAATGAAACTGTTACAGAGTCAGCTCAATAAGTTTAATGCTGAAACGTATAGATTACTAAAGGAATTGGAAGGGTATGTGTGATATTGAATGACGAGAGAGAGAGAGAGAGAGAGAGAGAGAGAGAGAGAGAGAGAGAGAGAGAGAGAGAGAGAGAGAGAGTTTGTGTATGGCTTATTCCTTGTTCTTATTCCGTCTTTTTTGTTGTAACATGTCATGGTTTCTTTGAAAAATCAATTTCTCATTTTTTATTTCAATTTAGCTGAGACATTTCTGAATTCGTTATCGTAACTTTTTTTCTTTTGTTTTTAATAGATGCCTCGGTTGCCGAAAATTTCTGCTACTATGACGTCTCGATATAAATGAAATATTTTTGACAGGGACGTAAAACCCCATTAAATCAAATCAAACAAATCCAATATTTTTGGCTTTCTAGACTAGGTTTTCGACATTTTTTGCCATTACTATATAGTCTGAGTTGATTAATGGTGTTTAACGTCCCAGTCAAGAATATTTCACTTATATCAAGACGTCGCCAGCTATAGGCGAAAGTGCAGAAATTTTGCCTGTGCGTTGCGCTGATGGCATTATACAGCAGGGTTTTTTTATCGTGCCATGCCTGCCATGACACGGGACCTCGTTTATTTTAAGTTCCCGTCCGAAAGAACCGTGACTTTCAATTCGTAATGCCGAGTGCTTGGCGAAAGAACAGTCACTACCCACTTTCAAGTCTTGGGTCAGACCAGGCCGGGGTTCGAACCCACGACCTTCCACTTACGGAGCGAGCACTCTACCAACTGAGCTACCGCAGTGGCCATTACTATATAGAGATATATGCATATTAATTTTGTTTCGATATTTATTTCATTTAAAGATACCGTGGTAAAAACTATGACGAAATATTCGAAGAAAACGAAGTTCTGAAAGGGAACATCGCCAGGGTATCCAAAGAAAACACATTATTACACGGGCAATTGAAACAAAGGAATAACAGAATGCTTAATAAAATAGCAAAGAAGGAAAACAGTGCTTATAACAGTGCTTATAACACCATAAGAAGGCCAAAGACATGTATCGGAATTAGACGCAGCTGAAGGGTATTATTGACATTTTGGACTTTGCTTATGTAGTTAACTTTCGTCTGTTTTATATAGAAGTTATTGAAATAATACATTAACCATTCTCCCCGTTAAGACCAGGGAAGGAGATTTAGAGATGCGTTCGTTCACTTTGTCCTGGCAGTGCTTCGGTTTTAAACATTCCCTAACCCAGATTTTTAATTTCCTATTTAAACATTTTTTTGCCATCGGTTTTTATTGTACAAATGAAACATTCAAATGACTATTATGCAGCTGAAAATGATCTTAAATATGTCACAATAAAATTTTCAACATCTTAAAAAACTGACAAGATTAATTATGTTTTACATTTACAAGAACTATGTTATGAAAAATGTTAGTTAAGGAATGGTTTTGAAACTGGGGCCGGATTTTTGAACATGAACCATTTCTCGAGCCTGGCATTGCCATAAGGCGAGACTTAGGAGTTACTTTTCCGGTGTCAGCGGCGGTGGTGGCGGCGGCGTGTCAAAATGTAAAAGTTTATGTTAAAGTAATGTATTTTCTACTTGATCAAGAGCTAACCAGGCAAGACATTTAAATCCGTGGAATTCTTGTTATTTAAACAAATTTTATAGAAATGGTGAACATGTTAAAATTAACACGGCCTGTTTGGATTCTGTCACGGTGCTTTCCACGCATTTATGTTCTGTTTAGTTTTCAAATAATTTTAAGTTTTTTGACTGAAATCGATAGTAATTGTAATAATCTGGGTGCCATATTTTTAATCAGAATTCTGTATAATTATTTTTGCATCAAGTTGCATTTGAAAATTTTAAAATGCATTCTTTGTTCATTTATATACTTACGCAATAAACATTCAGCAGAATCAGAAATATGTACTTAAATTAATTGAAAAAAGATAACACAGGTATTCTCTTACAAATTAATTATCCATTCTCGTGATATAAATGAATGATTTGTATGTCAGATGAACAATAAAGCCCATTGGCCGCTTGTTTGTAGGGAACTATTGCTAGCAGCACGACAACTTTAGGCGTAAGGCACTTCGATATATCAGTTTAAATCTCCTACATAATATATGATTTTTAAGCACAAAAACTTTAAGCATAAGACAACTCAATATATCAAAAGTCTACATCCTAATATATGATATACTTGATATGCATTAGGTTGTTTTCATCAATGGACAATTTGATATATCACAAGTCTACTACTCTGATACATGTTTATGTTTTTTTGTGATTTATTTGTCTGTACATATCAGACTTGTTTATATATATATATATATATATATATATATATATATATAGTGTTAGATACACCTTATTATTGGGTCAGCTGTTCATGTATTTAAAAATTGTTTACGATGTAGTTTATAGTGTTTATGACAAAATTTGCCAGTGAAAAGTGGAATTACTCCTATTGGTCATTTGACGATATATATATATATATATATATATATATATATATATATATATATATATATATATATATATATATATCCTTTCTGGTAATTTGATAGTTTGTACATGTAAGATTTTGTTCTTTTGAAGGGATATTGTTGTGAAAGATTATTATGATTGGTTTACATTGTCCCAAGTGTATTCTTATACATTTGTTCTCGTCATAAAGCTGTCAGTAAAAATATTGGATGTATATAATATGAATCAATATTTGTTTAAACATCGTGGTTTTAAAGGCAATTGTCTAATTTGCTTATGTTCTGAATAGTAACATTTTATTAATGCAAAGTTTTCCTTACCAAGAGTGCTTGTTACATTTTGATTGTAAACGGTGGAGTGGAGATGTCATAGCACTAGTGAAGAATCTTTCACTCATATCAAAGTGATCAATTCAGGATGGATAGAAAACCATCGTTCCCGGAGAAAATCACTGATTTTTGACAAGTGAAACCGACTTATTTTCTCACGAAACATCTGCCCCCTGTGGATTTTGATACAAAACAATAGGGGGGGGGGGCACTGTTATCTTTGAGTGAGCACATTAGACAACTTTTCTATGAAGACGAAAGTTAATAAGAGTGGAGTATATTTTCAACTCTAATAACCTCATTTTGTAGAATTGTGGATGTACAATAAGTGATACATTTAGGGAGAATCACACCACTGGACACCACTTGACACTCCTTATATATATTACACAAATACCTGTTTATATTTCGATGTGCCATATCTGCATATTTAAGAAAATCATTCCTCATCAGTGATACTAGGGGCCAAAAAGTTTGATAGATAAAAACATAAGCCAAAGATTTAAAAATTAATGAATCTAAATTTCCAAAATGATATGAATCCAAATCCAGCTAAGAAATGTTTTGCATGAGGGAAAAAAAACCTTAGTTTTAAATAAATTTCAAAGACTATACGACTGAAAAATTAATCTTATCCGAAAGTGAGGAGTTTATATTATCTTTGTTTATAGATGTTTTACTTGTAATGTTTTCTGATTTTTTCAATTATTGTTTTTCGTTCTTGCTTGCATTGCTTTATCCAAGAATGCGTATTTAAATTAAAAATATACCTTTATCTGACTAAACATGTTTCTGGTATATTTTAGTAACAACTGTCAATTTTTATGGTTTTATCAAGTATCCGTTATCAGTTAAAATACTAAAATTATTATGTTTGATTTTAACTGAATAAGTAATGATAGTGAATTTAAAAAAAAAAATAAAAAGAACCACAAAGTTTACAATTAGTTCGACTATATAATTATTATACTGGATTTTAACTGAATAACTCATGCAACCAAACTGAAACTAATGAAATAACCAATGAAAAAAAAACACCCGAGGTTACAATTGAAAATACTACTTAAGTCAGTTGCTACGAAATGGGCTTTGATGTATTTATTGATGGCTGACTAGAAGAGCATCTCTTGTTAGGCTGAAGATAAAAAGATTTTACAATGGCCTATTAGCTGTAAACAAACGGAATCCTCTAACATGTTGGTCACTTGTTTAGCGTTAATTACTATAAGCTTGGGGCATGCGCACTGGTAGACAGAGACTCGAATGAATCAAAGGAGAAACCCTTGCATAAATTGTCCGTCATTAATATCCAGATGTGTTATTTATTACTTACAAAGTCTCAAATAAAATTTAAAAAATTGACGAAATTCTGTGCTTAATTTTTCGTATTTTACCGTTTTTCAAGTTGTGTTCAAATGACCCGGTTTTTATGACGTAACCATGTTCTAAGATTAAATACCACAGGTCACATCTCGCTGGGAAATTACTACCATTTCTATATTTATTCGAGCTTTTATCGTTGAACAAAAGGTAGTTTTGTTCATTAAGAACATCATTAACTTGATCAATACCGTTTTTATTTTTTCCTAGGAAAACTTAATGCAGCTTTAACTAATATTGCCCAGAGTAATCAATGACGTATCATTACATTTTAATATGTATATTTTATCAATCAATAGCCATACTTAACGAACTGTTTTTAGTGGCGGAATATCTTGGGTCCGTTTTACACCTCCTAAAATGTAAAAAAGTAATATAAAATGCTCTCCATATTGCAATACATCACGTTTCCTTTGTCCCCCAGGAATAAAGGAATTCTAAAAATATTAGTCAATGTTCCATAAAACAATTCATCCTAAACTCTCAGCTGGTTTATCTTTTTTCTTCTGTTGTTCTTTTTTCTTCTTCCGCATTTTGAGGATTTAAAAGGCATTTAAATAACGACATACATGTATGTTTCACGATACACATAATTCAATATTGGGTGCAAATGCTCAATTATATGTTTAAAAAAAATTACAGTAATTACAAGAGTTGAATGTCCAAACATTATAAAACTGCGAAAACTTATTAAGCACTTAAGCCAGAAAAAAATTACTGTAAAACTGCAACAAGTATTAAGGTGAACGTAAACACATGAACCGAAATATAAACTAAAAAGCTGAAAACACTAAAACGGAATTTCTAGTCATGAACAAACTTTTTCACTCAAAACCAGAAGGTGAATGTCTATGCATAAATTGATAAACTGCAATAATCACTAGCAGTGGATTTCAGAACAGCTGTGCACTCCAATAATGAAAAGAAGTGCATTTTGAGCAAAATTCCTAACTCGTAATTGTAAAATAAAAAATTGTTATATCGCAAAGTTATATTTCAAAAGAAGAATTGATTGATTGAATAATGAGGATTTTACGTCTCAGTTAAGAATGCTTCACCTGAGACGTAACAAGCTATATGTGAAGTGGCAGAAATTTTGACCATTGCAGTGCCTATAGTACAATATACAGGGAGGGTTCTTGGTTCGAAGCCTGAACTCCCACATACGAAGCGAAGCGAGCACTCTACCAACTGAGCTATCTTAGTTGTGTCAAAAAGGAGGTATTGTATAAGTTTGGCGTAGTTGAGCAATTTTACCTCATAATCTTTAAATTCCTTTTTTAAATTGATCATTCAGTCGCTATGAAATCTATTATGCTGAAATGTAAACATAGTAATATATATATATATATATATATATATATATATATATATATATATATATATATATATATATATATATATATATATATATATATATATATATATTTGAAATGGGACAGTAAAGTCCCTTCAAAGGCCCCCTTTTGTCTTCTATTTAACGTAATTAAATCAAGTGCTCAATGATGTGATTTAGTGTATGTTAAGCTTGTTTTCTTTATCGTATTTCATTCGTTTTTATTAAATATGGCAAGTGGCTTAATTCGTTTTTATTAAATATGGCTAGTGGCTTGATTTATACAATATTTTTTATTTGTAATTAGGTCTCTACAAAATATTTTCAAATTTTAAACCACAACACTTGATACCACGCTGTCATTATACCAGTGCTAGTCCAAAGTCGGAAATTTTGTTACCATCAGATGGGTTGGCTATTAATCGATTTATCTTATATTATACTATATACTATTTTGAAATGCTTAGCCAAGTTTATTTTCAAATACACATTATATATTGAAGAAAAACAATTTTTATCAACAACACGGAACACAAAAGAAATTGCACTGTATTGACAGCTTGATATTAAAGTTGCTTTATTAAGTCCACGTGACCATTCAAAACTGATGGATAAATTGAATTACAAACAGACAGTAACTCATTTAATCGAATTTATTCAACATTTTTTGACTTGCACATAGTTTACTCATGTTTCGAATATGATATTTTCATTAGAGGCCGAATGGAATGTAACCGCAACAAAAAATTGAGACTATCGATTTTGAAATTTTAGGATAGTTTTTAATTTTCATTTGCCGTGTGAGATTTTCATTTCTCCAATCTGGAAAGCTTTTGCATTCATATAGATCATCAATCACAAAATCCACGTGACTCCGTGTATATATGCATATAACATGCAATATACATTCCGGAACTACAATATCAATGGTTTACAAACACAACTGATACGACTGAAAAGTGCATTTACGAGATATTACAAGAACGGTTCATTAACATAATGTATTTTTGAGAATATCAGAAGTAAAATTTATAATAATATTTATAATAATAATAATAATAATAATAATAATAAAAGGAACTTTTAAGTATTGAAGTCAATGGATTTTTTTTCAAATATTATACGAAAATATAACAATTGAACTGTTTTAAAATAATGTAAATTTTCAGTATAAATGCAAACACTTTGAAAGACAAACCAATCATAACGCGCTAACAAGTGTTATTCAGTTTGCTTGTAAAGTTTTTGCATTCATATTGACAATGAACATTATTTTAAATCAGTTCATTTGTTAAATAACTGCTACAGCTATTCAAGGCAAACTGAATAACGCTCATTATGATTAGTTTTAGATCATTGTGGATTCGATTCCGGTCGACCGTATAATATACTATAAAGGGTTTAATTGTATGCCTTTCCGGTTGCCTCGGAAACTAAATGATGAATTAAGTTATCTGCGACATTTTGGACAAGTATAATAACAATCCAAAGATCTTTATACGTGCACACAAGCTCAATGCAGATCAGAAAATTTGCACACTCATGAACTTTTAATTAGATGAATACTCAAGAGCAATAAAATGATCCCGTAACGAATAGCTGAACAAATTATGTTGTTTCTTGTTGGATGAAGTCTGGCTTGTAATCCCATCCATCAGAATGGCCACTTAATATCTATGAAATTATATGACTTAGCCTTTTCGTTTGACGAAAATTCTATATATTTTTAACGGAGATTTGACATTCTGTTGAGCAAACAAAATATATATCTTTCAATATAATGTTTCGTCTGACTGATCAATTACAATATGGAACATATAATCAATGATGACCAATTGCCAAAAAATTTGTCTGTCAAGTATGTACATGTATTTTAAAGGATTTTCCCAACTGACTTGCTATTTGCTATATAACTTCTTATAAAGCAGTCGAGATTTTTTTATTCATCATCAGAATTTGTTCTGAAAAATTCCTTTCTGTTGTAATCTATATAAGTTTTTTTCTGCAAAGATAAAAAATGAAGTAGAAAATAAGCGTTCTTCACCGCGAGTGTAATGCTATTTATTTATTTATTCATTCATTCATTTATTTATTTATTCATTTAATAATTATTTTATTTTATTTTATTTTATTTTTGTTGTTGCCGACATAATATAGTCATTACTCAAAAGTTCGATAAGACAAAACTAGTTATCAATTATAATTCATGGAAACTTTGCAAAAAATTCTTGTTTTTTTTTTATAAATTCAAAAAATGTAAATTTCGCTTACAGCAGATTTCTCGGCCTACATGAAGACATATCAATCATGATGTACATTTCACCAAAGTAAACTCAAGTTAGATAAGTACATGGTATTTATTGATGTGGAGTGTTCACATTAACTAAGTATTAATATTTTATAAAATGAAAATGTCGCTTACAGCAGATTTCTCGGTCTACATGGAAACATATCAATCATGATGTCCATTTCACCAAAGAAACTCGAGTTAGATAAGTACATGGTATTTATTGATGTAGAGTGTTAAAATTAACCAGATATTAATATTTTATAAAATGAAAATTTCGCTTACAGCAGATTTATCGGCCTATATGGAAACATATCAATTATGATGTCCATTTCACCAAAGAAACTCGAGTTAGATAAGTACATGGTATTTATTGATGTAGAGTGTTAAAATTAACCAGATATTAATATTTTATAAAATGAAAATTTCGATTACAGCAAGTTTCTCGGTCTACATGGAAACATATCAATCATGATGTCCATTTCACCAAAGAAACTCGAGTTAGATAAATACATGGTATTTATTGATGTGGAGTGTTAAAATTTACCAGATGTTGCTATTTTATAAAATGAAAATTTCGCTTACAACAGATTTCTCGGTCTACATGGAAACATATCAATCATGATGTCCATTTCACCAAAGAAACTCGAGTTAGATAAGTACATGGTATTTATTGATGTGGAGTGTTAAAATTTACCAGATGTTGATATTTTATAAAATGAAAATTTCGCTTACACAGATTTCTCGGTCTAAATTGAAACATATCAATCATGATGTACATTTCACCAAAGTAAACTCGAGTTAGATAATAACATCGTATTTATTGATGTGGAGTGTTAATATTAACTAGATATTAATATTTTATAAAATGAAAATTTCGCTTACAACAGATTTCTCGGTCTACACGGAAACATATCAATCATGATGTACATTTAACCGAAGTGCCTCGAGTTAGATAAGTACATGGTATTTATTGATGTAGAGTGTTAAAATTAACCAGATATTAATATTTTATAAAATGAAAATTTCGATTACAGCAAGTTTCTCGGTCTACATGGAAACATATCAATCATGATGTCCATTTCACCAAAGAAACTCGAGTTAGATAAATACATGGTATTTATTGATGTGGAGTGTTAAAATTTACCAGATGTTGATATTTTATGAAATGAAAATTTCGCTTACAGCAGATTTCTCGGTCTACATGGAAACATATCAATCATGATGTCCATTTCACCAAAGAAACTCGAGTTAGATAAGTACATGGTATTTATTGATGTAGAGTGTTAAAATTAACCAGATATTAATATTTTATAAAATGAAAATTTCGCTGACAGCAAGTTTGTCGGTCTACATGGAAACATATCAATCATGATGTCCATTTCACCAAAGAAACTCGAGTTAGATAAGTACATGGTATTTATTGATGTAGAGTGTTAAAATTAACCAGATATTAATATTTTATAAAATGAAAATTTCGCTTACACAGATTTCTCGGTCTAAATTGAAACATATCAATCATGATGTACATTTCACCAAAGTAAACTCGAGTTAGATAATAACATCGTATTTATTGATGTGGAGTGTTAATATTAACTAGATATTAATATTTTATAAAATGAAAATTTCGCTTACAACAGATTTCTCGGTCTACACGGAAACATATCAATCATGATGTACATTTAACCGAAGTGCCTCGAGTTAGATAAGTACATGGTATTTATTGATGTAGAGTGTTAAAATTAACCAGATATTAATATTTTATGAAATGAAAATTTCGCTTACAGCAAGTTTCTCGGTCTACATGGAAACATATCAATCATGATGTACATTTCACCAAAGTAAACTCGAGTTAGATAAGTACATGGTATTTATTGATGTCGAGTGTTAAAATTAACCAGATATTAGTATTTTATAAAATGAAAATTTCGCTTACAGGAAGTTTCTCGGTCTACATGGAAACATATCAATCATGATGTACATTTCACCAAAGTAAACTCGAGTTAGATAAGTACATGGTATTTTTTGATGTGGGGTGTTAAAATTAACCAGATGTTCTTTGAAGCTAAGAACATTGTGATTATCTAGACTGCCTGAGCTGATGATAATCAATCTTAACTTCTTAATTGGCTTTCATAAACATTTGATTAGCGAGTGCACTTATTCCCACTATTTCTAGATAGATAAAGACTTTTTATTGGTTAGAAAACAAGATGTGATGATCAATGCATTATATCAGTTTAACACATTATTACTCTGATAGAGTAAGTATAATGCAAAGTGCCAAATTAGTAATCCTATAAACATTATATAATATATAACTGCGTGTTCGTGTAGCCGGCACAGCCTATATCACGCTGGGAACCAACCATATTGAACATTCTTACATTAAAGCAACAAATTAGTATTGCTAGAACTTCTAGTGTATAAGAGCATCGAATTGTTCATATACCGTGCGGTATGCGATGACGTTTATGTCACACTACTAGCTATAGAATACAAATATATTTATTTTTTTTATCATTGTACTTTTTGAAATAAGTGGGATGCACAAGACGGAATCGCATCTTTAAGCATCTTTAAGCCGAGCTTAAAGATGCTTAAAGATGCGCGTAAAGATGCTTAAAGATGGCTTAAAGGTGAATTAAAGACACTGCCATCTTTACGCCATCTTTAAGCCTGGCTTAAAGATGGCTTAATGGCACTGAAATTTTAAGCTCCTTTACACCATTTGGCTTAAAGATGGCTTAAAGATGGTATTAAATGATGTTAAAACATAAATCTATGAATCATTTAATGGTCTTTTTAAAACAGAAATCAGAAATAAAAAGGAAACAAACAAATAAATAAATAAATAAATAAATAAATAAATAAATAAATAAATAAGTTAATTAATAAATTAAAAAAACGGATTTGGAATATAATCAAACACTGACATATATTTAAACATGTCACAATACAGGTAAGTAACTTGTTTTGATAACCAAGGTATTATCTAGTTCTGTGCAAGTAGTATTTATGCAGTTAACTATGTAACGGATTATACAAATCACGAAAAAAAATGAATCTGGTTTGAAATGCAAGTAGATAGTTTACAAGTGATTTGTTTGATTGACTCGGCAAAATACAATTTTACTCGGAAACAACATATTGAAGTCAATAAATAATTAGAAATGAATTAAAATTAAAAAAAACGAATTGAATAATACATAATTTAATTAAAAATAAATAAATAGATAGATAAATAAAGGATAGATACTTAAATGAATGGATGTATGGATGGATAGATAAATCGATATAGAAAGAAAGAAAAAAAGGGGAAAAAAGAAAAGAATGTGTGGGTGGTTGAATAAATAAATAAATAAATAAATAAATAAATAAATAAATAAATAAATAAATAAATAAATAATTCAATTAAATAATAAAAAAATGGATAAATGATTAAATAAATTCAAAGGGTGGATGGATGGTTGAATGGATAAATAAATAAATAAATAAATAAATAAATAAATAAATAAATAAATGATGGATAGTTGAATGGATGGATGGATAAATTAATAAGAAAATAAAGAAAAAGAGGAGAAAAGGAGAGAAGAAAAGAATGGATAGTTGATTGAATAAATATATAAATCAATAATTTAATTAAAAAAATAAAAGACGAATAAATTGTTAAATAAATATATAATGGATGGATGGATGGTTGAGTGCATGGATGGATGAATGGATGGATTAATAAATAAATAAATAAATAAATAAATAAACAAATAAATAAATAAATAAAGGATAGTCGGTGAATTGATGGATGGATGGATGGATGAAAGAAAATAAAGAAAAAAGGATAGAAAGAAAGAAAGAGTAGGTGGTTGGTTTAATAAATAAATAAATAAATAATATATAAATAAATAAAATGAAGTAATAGATGAATTAAGCAACGACATGTTGTTTTGATTTAGTAAATAAATAATTTATTTAAATAAATAAAGGATGGATAAATGATAAAATAAATACATAACGACGGATGGATGGATGGTTGAATTAATGGATAAATAAATAAATAAATTAATTAATAAATAAATAAATAAAATTGAATGGATAGTTGGATAAATAAATACTGACATAAATAATGAAATGATAGACGGATAGATGAATGAATGAAAGATCAAACGTTATTTATCTAGCCGAAGTATTTGTTAATTCTGTGCCAGAAGTACTAAAGTATTAATTAATTAACATATAGGACTGAAGATGATAGGTGTAGTGTACCTTGTAAAGATCGGTAATAACCGATTTGTTTGATGGGATAACTTTTAAGTGTTTTATTCATGGATGATTGATTCTCAAACTTTTTATATAAATCTGCAGTTTCTCTCGGAAACAAAATACTTCAAGCAAATTCCTAATACAATCAATTAACCATGAATGGCCCGCTATTTTGAACCTAAATTCATGGCCATAAAAGGTTTTATTTTTAAATTGGAATAATATTTAACACAGAAATGGGGGTAATTCTTTCTCGATAATCAGTCCAAGCAATTGTGTACATAACAAAATTTTTTAAATTCAAGACATTAAAAATTCAAAATAAATATTTTAAAAAAATACATAAGAATTAAAAGAGTAAAAATGCACGACAGGACTGTGAACGCTACATTAATACCCTTCATTTCAACATGTTCAACATACGTTTATTACCATTTCAATTTCTTATATTGGAAATTAATAACTTTAAGCGGGTAGGGTGAAAATAAGGATCATGGTTTAACCGTCCTGGAACATGTTGTTTGAAATCTGCATCGAAAGGTTCAGGCCCGTGATTTGTAATTATTATTATTTAACAATCGCTTATACATATAAATTTGATCATAATTCGAGGACACTTTTTTTTTTAACATAAATATTAATCTATAGCTTATAAGCTATTTATAAATATTATTTCTCTGTACTGCTGTTTCTTTATATCTTTATATTTCGGTATCCCATTATACAGATCTCTCTCTCTCTCTCTCTCTCTCTCTCTCTCTCTCTCTCTCTCTCTCTCTCTCTCTCTCTCTTTTTACTCCAAGCCTCTCACCGCCTGGGTTCGAATCCCACTCGGGACAGATCCTAGTGTGAGAAAGTTTGTCAGTTTGCCGAAGGTCGGTGGTTTTCTCCGGGCACTCCGGTTTCCTCCACTATCCCAGAACTGACGGCCTCGAAATAAGTGAAATAATCTTGACTTGCATCGGTGTTATATTATAAATTTATGAATTTATGAATTCTCTAAATGAAATATCACAAAGATTACATTATGACGACATTAAAAATGTTTGAAAATATTTGTCAGTTTGCGTGCCGCTTGTCGGTGGTTTTCTATGGGCATTTCAGTTTCTTTGATCCCTGTAATACCCCCCCCCTCCGAAAATTGTATAAACTTACAATGTGACAGGGCATAACCCCCCCTCCTCTCTCTCTCTCTTTTATACAACGTAAAAGCTATCCCTGATTAATTCACAGTCTTTGCTGTCATAAAACATCGAGTTTATTTTGCTTCATTCGTTCTTTTTTCTTCCTTATTAGAGATAGATTATTCAATATATTTATTTCTAATTTTTTTACATATTTTTTTTGTCTTGAAAAGTATCTGTGTATCCAATATTATTATTCATTTAAATTAAAAACTAAATTAGAATTTTTAATTATCAACAAATTTAATTCATAAAATAGTCTCAAAAACTTTTTTCTGTATCAAAAATGAATAAAACAATTTCAACATCAGAAGTGTACTAAGATTATCTAAGATTCTACAAATGCATATTAATGTCTAAAAATAACTATTTGTTGAATTTACAACCTAATTAACTGATTTTGTCAGTCAGATAAATAAGTATATTACAGGTGAGGTTTGACATTCCTGCCTTCCTTTCATATATGAATGATTTATTTTTCTTTAGAATAAAAGATTTATTAATTTATTCTATAAAATTAAAAAAATTATCATAATATATAAAATGAAATATTAAAAAAAACGGAGTAAAGTTATATAAACTTGCATATTTTCTATTCAAAATCTGAGGTTTTTAAGAAATGGTCACATGATCACATTTCCTTAGGTTTATATAAATAATTTGTCCCTACATGTACATCGTACCCCGTGGCCTAATGGATAATGCATATTTTCTATTCAAAATCTGAGGTTTTTAAGAAATGGTCACATGATCACATTTCCTTAGGTTTATATAAATAATTTGTCCCTACATGTACATCGTACCCCGTGGCCTAATGGATAATGCATATTTTCTATTCAAAATCTGAGGTTTTTAAGAAATGGTCACATGATCACATTTCCTTAGGTTTATATAAATAATTTGTCCCTACATGTACATCGTACCCTGGGCCTAATGGATAAGGATGCAGTGCCTGGCAACCAAAGGACAGTGAGTTCCAGCCCCGCTCAGGACAAGCGTTATAGGTAAGATGTAACACATTGAGTTATGATATAATGTGATGTAATTAATAAAGATAATAGTAACACACTAAATATTAAAAATAAATAAAAAATATAAATAAAAAGTAATACAAATAGATAATGAAATATAAATTTTTCATGTAATAAATATACAGGAAAATAAATAAAATATGAATTATAAACTTTATAAAAATACCATTTTGTATAATTTTTTTTAAAAATAAAAGAAATATTTTTTTAAAAATAAAAACATTTGAAAATATATAGACAGTAAAAAATATAGATTATAAATTTTTTTAAATATCATTTTTAATATTTTTTTTTAAATAAATTTTTTTTATAAATAAAAACAAATAATTTTTTTTCCTTCTTAAATAAATAAAGAAATTAATTAAGCAATAAATATTCATTTCTACCAATAATAATTTTCTGAGCTTAAAGATGGCTTAAAATTTCAGTGCCATTTAGCCATCTTTAAGCCAAGCATCTTTAAGCAACTTAAAGATAGCTTAAAGATGACTTAAAGACATATTTAAACCATCTTTAAGCCACCTTTAAGCTAGCTTAAAGATGATATTTCGTCTTGTGATGGCTGAGTTACCAACTAACAGAACCAGAGCCATACCAATAGACATTTCCGTCGAGTAGGGGGTTTCATAACCAAATACACACACACACACACACACACACACACACACACACACACACACGTGTGTGTGTGTTGTTTCACTGACTTATGTAAACGTGGTACAACGGTACAACTTCCAACTCGCTTTCTTCTATTTCAACATTTTTAGAAAAATGTTTCTACTTGGATATTTTCAGAACATAAAGCAAGTATATCGGATTCTACATATTCATATCAAAGAACTTTTCTTAGATTGTTATGAAAATTTATGACATTTTTGTTAACAAAAGCACAAGTATATATGTACGATCAAATATGCAATAAAAATAATGGTTCTGCATCGCTATGGATTATCCAGTGTTGAGTCCATATGACTAAACTCACAACTCTCGTACTGATATAAGTATCCATTGCTGTGAACCCGTACAACATGGAAAGAAATGTTTATCAACTTAACACCGACATCTATATAATACAAAACATGTGAATTCATACAGATCAGGGTCAATGTATGATAGACAAGTATTACTTTTGACGGTAACAATAGTATTTATTGTTCATATTGATAGCCGAAAGAATAAAACTCATAACTACAAATTTAGATAAAACTATCCACAAGAGACTTTTTTTTTCAAGTTATGACGCACTCCTCGACTAAATAAAACTCATGTGGTCAATAATGGTGAAATAAGCTTCATAAATATTGTTTAAGTGATGAATTATTACACAATAAGAAAAGGTCTGTCTGAAAAGAAGTAGAAACTTTAAATAATCAGAATATTGATGATTGTCTGAGGTACTGATCATTAGTGATTGATTGAGTCACTAGCCTTGTTTCTTAGTAAGTGTACCAGCAAATCTGTATCATTTATTTCTTTCTGAAAAGTATTCGTACACGATCGTTGTTTTCGTTTGTTCTGTTCCCAGCGCAAAACAAGTATCTATCTATCTATCTATCTATCTATCTATCTATCTATCTATCTATCTATCTATCTATCTATCTATCTATCTATTATTATTATTACTATTATTATAAGTCATTTTTAAAATAAAAATCTACATTGTACTGACATAAGCTCGCCTGCACGTGATCAAGAAGAAAGTCTACGCTTTTTTGTCCAAGGTTTTTGGTTAAAGATATTTTATTACATAACACATAACCTACGTTATTCTGTTGACTTCAATATATTTACACAAAGAAAAGCATTAAAAATTAGAAAATAACTTATAAATTTTTGATTTGCGGACGTATGTTGGTGTTTATACTGTCACAAACTTAGTTTTATTGGCAACACTTTAGCGATTGTGGAGCCAATAAAACGTTCATTTGCGACAGTACGATTTCGTCTACGTAATAGTTGATAATGCAACTTGTTAAATGAACGATTTCCCGGGAAATGTGCGGCAAGTATTTTGCGGAATATACTGTCGGAAATTCTGGCTAATACCTAATTAAAACAATTTTTAACAAAATCAATGAATTAGAATTCTTTTTAATGTTCTTTATTTGTTTACAAAGAAAATATTTCAAATACAAATGTAATAATATAAGTATTTTTTTCACAAGAACGAAGATATATATATATATATATATATATATATATATATATATATATATATATATATATATATATATATATATATATATATTTATATATATATATATATATATATATATTATGAGCAAATTTTCGATATATCTACATACGGCATTTTGTCTAGAGCTAAAATGATTGTTTGTTTAAACATCTTTCAAAAATAAAATCTATTTTCATTAGTCAGCATTGACACTTATTTTTTATAATGCATAATATTGGTATCTAATGCTGATATGAAATATATTGAAAAGATGAACTTTGTATCTGAAATAACATCACTTTATTTGCTTGTTTGGCAATTCGTTTCATTCTTCTTTACTTAATAACAACATGTGTTTGTATATTGCAATCAAAAACTGTTTTCGTTGTTAGTGGATAGCGATATATCTTTGATTTTATTGGGCGTGTAATGACCTGCTCGTAAACAGCATAATGCTTGCTTTGATGATGAAAATATGACTTTTATATGATAATGAGTATATTCTTTGTATTATCTAGTGAAAGAAAACCAAAATAGTATCTTTAATCAAATAATGTGTGTTATTTTGATAAAAAGAAAATACCTCAAAGTTAAAATCACACAAAAAAGTTTTGTTACAATTTTTTTTGTCGAATAAATTATTTTTGACCACGAATCAACATAGAAGTAACTTTATTTCCATTTGCAAAAAAAAAAAAAAAAATAAATAAATAAATAAATAAAATAAATAAATAAATAAATAAATAAATAAATATCGAAATTATCTCCGCCTGATATATATGACAATAATAGCCTCCTACTTTGCAGAGTACTTGTACTTGCAACATTTTTAATAAGAAAACAGCAAAAAAAAAAAAAAAAAAAAAAAAAAAAAAATGTCAAGAACATTCGATTATGCAGCTTAATAAAAACAGACAGTCATGCAATTAAAACAAACATATATTGGAATTACTTATATATAAAATGCCCCTACTTTAAACTACATTGGAGAAAATGTACCAGTGTTGTGGTAATAGTTCAATTGGAGATCTCTTAACCATCCCAGTTATTTATTACCAGTAGTTTATACAAAGCACATCAAAGTTTTTTAAAAAATACTTAAAAACAGAATCAATGAGATGCTTGCTATTTATTACCAAGTATAATTTCATTTATAAACGATAAAAAGTCGTTAAATTTGAGTCAACTTATTTTAGGGTTATTGCCGTTAAAACTCATATAAGATAATTTAGAATTATTATACAATATTTGTGTTTATTTTTGTTGTTAATTAAATTTCGGGATCGATAATTGGCGAAGATGCAATGGTATTCAAAACAACATTTACAATAAATTTGGATATCGATTCGAATAATAAAACAGAACTATGCTGTATTTGATTAAACATATAATTTGAAATACTGACTTATTGTTTAAAACTTTCTTTTTAAAATAATTAAATTTTTTCGCTTGTAAATAATGTTGATTCGGTAAATATTCCATCGTCGAAATTTAAAATTTGCCTTTTTTTCTTGAAACATTGGTTTATAAAATTTCAGATTTCGTAATATTTCTTAATTTAAAGATTTATAATGTGGACACTTGGCTGACTCCAAGACGGTCAATATTGAGAGCAATACTGACACTGCGATAGTTACTCTGGTACTGTGATAGTGTCAATGCTTATTCCGATAATGTCAATGATCACTCGGCCACTGATTCTGTCGACAGCTACCTTGACACTGCAATAGTGTCCACCTTCAGTCCATAATTGATTGTGTCGACAATAATTACGACAGTGCGATAGTGGCGACAGTTGATCCAACATTACAATAATGACGACAGTACTTAAAATGCTCAATTATGTTTTACAGTTAGTTCATCCAACACTGCAATAGTATCTTAAGTTACTCCAACACTGCTCTAGTAACTACTGTTACTTCAGCAATCCTATATTATCGACAGTTAGTCTTTTCAAATTCAAAGCACCGATCGAAATATGAAGCCATTCTAATTTATCCAATCAAAATTACAACATTGAAATGAAGATATGAGGTCGAATTAGAGTATTAGCAACCAAAATGTAACATGAAAGTCGAAAAAAAAACTTTTCTTATTTTCCTATTGCGTGTTCACCGGTTATTATACAAACATCGATTTTATGTGCAAAACTATAAATGATACCAAGCGGTAAGTTTCATACTTTTTAGGTCCTTTACCATTTTACTTATTTCATAGTCATTGGATCCCTAAATAGGTAATCTGGCAGTATTACATATAGACACCAAGCTACTGATAGAGTAGTTACATAAGTACAATTACTATAGATAAGTACTTTACCAGACAGTCCCTTATTACTGTAAACAGTACTAGTAGAATTAATTCAACGCACCTTGCATGAAACTTAGTAACTACCACCACTCATGCATTTATTCCATGTATACTAATTAAGACCGAGAGGTAACAGACAATCATTTGCCAAAACGAATTGGGTTTTATGATAGCCGTGAGTAATATACAATTCTTATAGATAAACAAGATAATTTAGTGTCAGCAGAAAATATTTATATAGGTTCAGCACACCAATATAAGACATTCTGGTGCAGTTTTATAATCGTAATGCATGTTTAAAATCCGTCTTTCTATTCAGTTTTCCCGATTGCGTTTGGAATAGTTCCCAAAGACTTACGTCATGTGACCCTGCTTTTCATTTAGACCATTAGCTAGGAAAAGCTGTTTGCATTGAGGTTTATTGTTGTTAAAAAGTTTTTACAATATAGTTGGATACTGGATATAATACACTATGACGTTCTTACATTTAGGAATGTATTTTCGACAGAGGATGCTTTTGTAACATAGGAGTCTATTGATTTTAGGAAGGCGAAACAACATGTGATATTTATTTAATAAGGCGTAAGTAATAGAATTCAAAGTTGTTGTTGTGTGAGAGAGAGAGAGAGAGAGAGAGAGAGAGAGAGAGAGAGAGAGAAGAGAGAGAGAGAGAGATGAATAACAAAAATATAATGTGTATGCAGTTAAGAATGTAGGGGGGGGAAATAGTATTGCATGTTTTCTTAACATGTTAACAATCGTAAGGAATTACGTAAATACATGGAGTTGAGTTAAGTAATGTTGCCTTATGCCCTAGTCAAGCTTCTTTAACTTATATCAAGGTTGTCAATTAAGGAATGGTGGAAGAATCCGGAGTGCCCGGATAAAACCATCGACCTTCGAAGCGAATTGACAAACTTTTTCACACAAAGATCTGCCAAAGCGAGATTTGAACCCAGTCGGTAAGAGTTATCATGACCCGTTAGTTTGCACTTTTCAGAACACTCGACAAACGAGGCCCCATTGAATTTATTTTATTCAAGAGTATTTTGCTTATATATTCAAGAGTATTTTACTAAGTAACCCTCTCAGATGATATTGTAATAGTTATACATGTAAGTAAGATAAGTACTTGATCAAATTAAATTTTTAGTAAGTTAAAGAATGACTTGCTAAAGATCGTTTTGCTAACTAGTAACACGCTTTGGTTACATTATTATATTATAAGTTATTTAGAACCGGTTTTCACCAAAAAAAAAAAAAAAAAAAAAAAAAAAAAAAAAAAAAAAAAATCAATCTGAAAATTATCAAAATTTCTTTGATTTAAGAAGTTGTTAAAAGGTGTCGATTTTTTGTTTCCATTAAAATTGCAATAACTTACAGAATGTTGTTTCAAAAGAAAAAAACGTTGTTTCGTAATTACAGAATATAAAGTTTGAGAGTAAAGGACACAAAATTGTTAAATGGTTAAATGTATGAGTTATAGCTTGCGTCAGTGAAATATTTTAAAGATATAACTTTTCGCATGATATTGGCTAGGGATATTGTGGAGAGAATGTTCTGTACTTAGTAGAAATGTTTATTGAATTTGTTTTGGAAAAAATATAAAGAGTAAATCAATATAAGATGATTTAAAGGGGTCTTTAAAGAATTATATAGGAAGTAACTACTTAACGATATGTTCTGCAAGTCTTACAAATGTAACAGAACAATAACGAAATTTCAATAAATCATACCCAAATTAGAGAAATAACATCGATTGGTTCACCTCGGACTGGCCAAACACTGGCACGAGACATGTAGTATATTATCGGTACACGGATGTAATATGGTTCATGCTTTCTTTCTGTCTTGTTATTAAATACAGTGGGGTATTATTTTTAAATTACGTTTGATCACCGTTCAAGGTATGTCTCACAATTTGGCATGGTTGATGTTGCGTGTACTATTGTGAAGCAAAAATATTTTAACTATATTTTTATTACAAGTTCGTGATTAGCTTGAAGAGGGTCTGTTAGTAAAGTCAGCGGCAAGCTTAATTTCAATCTGACCTAGGTTAACTTTTTAATAATGTTCGTGATTGGTAATGTCTATTACTTAAGGAGTTAAAGAATGGGTTATTCAGACTTTAAAATGGTGTGATTATTGCTTGCTTGGCTTAAGAAGGCTACACTGTGCATATCCTAAATGAAGACATTCAAGGTTGCCTTTTACAAAGATGCGAACTTAAGTAAATTACATCAACATAAGTATGTTGATTACAACTATAAGAAGTGAAATTTCATTTCTAAACTGTGATAAGTTTCTTTTTTGTCCTACAAAGACTGGTTAGACGTCGTGTTCAACTAATCTACAAAACATCTATCTAAACAAATATGTTTAACTTTGAATCCGTGAAACGTTGTAATCAGAACAACAAACAGACGATTGATTGCCGAGCATGTATTAAGTCGGTTTTACATGTGACGGGTGTAGCTAACTAGACATGAGGTCCGGCTTACTCTTCCGGGTCACCCGGCCTGAATTCCTTGTGTATTACTGAATTGGCCAGTTTCCAAAGTCTTTACTGTGTTTTTGAGGATTTTTTTGGATTGTGATTTGAATATGGAGTTTTTATGTTTGTGTTTTTTTAACATGGAGTAGAGTGGATTAATAGTGTATTACGTCCGAAAACATCTTTCACATATTTCGGGGCCGTATGTCCATGGATGATAGAAGATCTGGAGTACTCGGGGAAACATCAATCTCCCAGAATCGAACTGAATTTTGTTTTAGTGTGATTCGTGCTTTGACATAGATAGCACTGTGATTTATTCGCGCTTTTTTTTTAGAGCACTCAGCAATACGGAAACGTGGCAATGAGAAAATAATAATAATACATTTGACTCGTGTATATAGAGAAATACTAAAGGTTAGCAATTTTCTACTTCTTTAGAAACACAAACTTTTTTAAAGTTTGAAAATAAAATAATTTGCTCGATGTTCTTGTTATGATATAACAGGTCTTTTGAATAACAGCTTTAACAAACAACTAGGTTCGAATCCCTCTAGGGCAAATCCTAGTTTGAGAAAAATTTGTAAGCTCTTTAAAGAAGATAATTTTTTACCCGAGTAATCCCTTTTCTTCCATCATCCAACATCTGACATCCTCACGCTAAATGTGAACGCTTTTTGAGTGGATGTAAGATAATTATTCTACTCAACGTATATCCAATTTTCGTTCTCTTTAAACTGAAATAACAAAGACAGACAATTCCAACAACAATGATTATAAGAATATATAGTTATTTATATAATATTAAACAAGAAATCTGATTATTTATTGATGTTTTATAAAATATCGATAAAAAAGGTCCAAAATCTGAAAACAGATATTACCAATGTCTACACTAGTTACGTAAGATTGAATTTAGAAGATCATTATGGTTCAGTCAAAGTGATATGTATAGAAAATTAACGAGAGAAATATTACATAATGTATTTATAAAACTTATAATAAAATACACTACGAATGAATAAATAATCGATTTATAAATACTGTTCATATAGATAAAAAGGAAATTTAGATATTTAAAAATATATCATGTTATTGATTAAAGATTAAAAATAATAAATCTACTTTTTGTTAAAGATGTTGGGCTTTGCAAACAAACAAAAATTATGTAGCCGATACAACTCAAGTTACATCTTTTATCATGTCTTAAAAGAAAACGCTTTAATAATCCATACTTGATCCCAGCACCGGGTGAAACCGACAGGCAAGGAAGCTTTATATCAAACTTTGAAGTCTTAAGATTTGAGACAGACGATTGACCATTGAGCCATTCTTGTCATAATATTGTTTTTATGTTTTTATTTAAGGTTATCCCAACCGTCAAATTTTTTTTCTACCTTTCATTTTGACTTCTTTTTATCTTTTCAAATGTTTTTTTTCTTAAACACACATCTTTTTATTCTTTTTTTTTTAAATGAAGCGAGGCGGGCAGTTCAGCCATGTTGGACGCCATTACTGGGAAGTTGTTGTTTTGTCAATCATAAACATATTTGATACAATACTTGGCTTTCATTACTGTTTTGCATGTCATATAGTTAGTGTTATACGTGTTAAGTCTTAATAGCTACATCGTACATATGATGTTTGTTTTTTAGATGTAGTTGAACTATTCATTACCAATACAAGTATGTACAACTATAACAAATCCCATATGCACATCTGTGAACACTTTTACTCGCTTATGCTGAAATGAATTTGATATACATATATTAATATACAAGAATACGGATAATGTTGTTGGCAATGTCATATATCATTTTTGACTGTATTTTATGATTAGATTTTAAAATGGTATATGACAAAAGTTATGGACCTAAATATTGAAATTTTATTAGGTCAATTTACTTGACCATGTGAGACAAAGGTTGCTTAATAGTTGAAATCGCTTTTACATCACATCAGATATTTTTCAGCCTTTGCGCCAATGTAGAGTGAGGTTATCATAAAACAAAAACAAAGATATGTTTGAAGTATCAGTATTTTGTTTTAATAAAATTATCTTGTCAATGTATGGAAAATATGTTTTAAAAGATATAAACTTTGAATTTAAAAAAATAGTTTGATAAAATACACCTGGAATTCGGCATTAATCTAATCTTAATCATTTCAAAACGAAACTCATGTAAATAAATGTACCGATGATTGCTTAGGTTCTGATTTTCTTTGACAGCTTGATCATGTATCTATTACAGTCAAAGATGTTTTTGACGCAGGCCCAAAAATCACCTTCAGTTTGTAACAGCAACCGGTGTTAAAACTTTTTTGGTTGAAAGTTATAGATCGGCCTGAAAGATAAAAAAAAAAAGATTAACAATGGCGAAAATGATAGGATTTTCTCCTTTAATTATCATTTAAAAAAATACTTTTTAAATTTGACCAATAAAAAAAGCTCCGTATCTATTTTAAACGTATTTTTCTGTACGAGTTTATTTATTTATTTATTTATTTATTTATTTATTTATTTTGGCTTTCCCATACCGAAACATAGAAATGTAAGTGAATTATTCGCGTCTTTGGTAATGCTTTTAAAATTAATAATTTCAGTTTGCAACTTAAGTTTCTTTAAAAAGATTATTGCTAAATTAATAACTGCGATTCTTTACTAAGTGATGCGTGATTGTAATGGTAAATTTATCATCCGTGATTCTTGAATGAAGCGAGTTTTTAATGCTTAAACAAATGTCAATATTTTCTGTAAATTGTATAAATTAATGATGGAAAATTTATTTTTTTTTTTGTGTTCTTTAATGAAAAGCCAGTTTTCAAAAATGAAAGACAAGTTCTTATCGTAGTCCATGATTTAGATTACATATGACATATAAAATTAAAGCTTGTTTGGAAACGTATGGATACGCCAATGAACTTGAATATAAATTAGAGATATTTTTTGTAATTTTAAAATAAAACATTCTTTTTGACTATGGTGCTATCGTTTTGATCTATTTTTGTATAATTAAGACAAACCAACTTGAACAAATATAATTTTATAAATCACTCACTACTACACCGTTTTTAAGTGATTTTTCGTTAGAACTTCTTTCAATAGGAACAAATTTACTATAGTGTTATGTAAGAACTAATTTGGGTGACATGCTACATTACTCAAGGTCAAATGAAACGAGTTTGTTTCAAAAAGATAAATGCAGCCTTTTGGGAGTTGAAACTGTTTATGCACGCAATGGTTGGGATATGGTAATATAATGATGTAGTTAATAAGAACGTAATAATTTTTTTATCGAATTCATATAATACCGATAACACATGAATTTCCAGAGTTATTATTTGTACGTGTTTTGTTACGAGTGTAATCAAGATTACTATACTCTTACACAGAAACGACCGAAATAGCGAAATGGAAGATAAATACATACTACTTATATGAAAATAGTAAACGACTTATTTTTACTGGGGATTCTCTCAAAGGTAATGATAAGTTTTACCATGCATTATGGAGGATTAAACTAAAATTCTGTGTTTCTATATAAAATCAACCATTGCTATAAACTTTGAAACTGATCAAATCAGTTATACTTTATGCACGTAAACACTCATCTAAAAAGTGAGACCGGGTGCTCCGGAAGGTAAGCATTTCCCGTCTAGCTAGCTACTCTCGTCACATGCAAAATCAAATTTGAATATAAAACTTTTTAAGGGTCTTAGTTTGCTTAGGATTGCAAATTCTCGCGTCAACAATTTAACTGCAAGCAGTCTGCTTCGTTGTTAAGTCCCCGTAGTGAGAGCAAGCTTTACCATACTGTATTAACTGTGAAGAATATACATCATACGCACCATACACAGGAGAAGCAATATTACTGCAAAGAGATGGATTGTTGACAATATAAAAATTGAAGTTATCACGTTTGTCGTATCGCTTTAGTTGTTGCATTTCGTAGGTACCATAACTGAGGTATAAGGCCAAATATGAAGTAGAACATGGAGAATCAGTCGTATCTTTTTTTCAAGCTCACTAGGATAGACGGCATTTACATATTTTTGACATTTCGGATTATGAAAAAATGTCATCTGTATATCTGCACGTTAAATGATTTAGTTACAGTTTTCTCTCCAGATTTGACAAGGTTTTAAAAAATCGAATTCATATGAATAAAGAAACAAATTTGCAAGCAAGGGTGCATATGTTTTGCATATTGGTATACCATTTGTTAGTTGGAAAAGTTATATTGTTAAACACAACAAATATGTTGTCTATTAAAAACTCTTAAAATTTTATTGATGGTATCTTTCGTATATTTTTGTTTGCAGTCTGTATGGTGTTTTAAAAACCAGAATCCCTGTTAAGAACTAGATATTTATATATTGGTTTACCTTCTTTGTATAAGAATTGACAAGGGAATGATTTGTTTTAAAGTTCTTTCAATTTAGAATGAGGAAAATTGGTGTAAAGTGTAGAAAAATTAAAAGTTTACCAAAGATAAAGTATTTAAAACACGATTTTAGTTCCATAGAATTTTTGAGAATCAACATTTGGTTGATGCAAGATATTATAGTCTTTTCGGTCAAAATGGAAAATTGAAGAAACGATATGCATATCTGCGGGGTACTGTCTCGGTGACATGGCACCCTAACAATAGTTCCCTAAAACAAGACGCAATGATACTCGCACATCTTACGCGTGCACTTACCTGACACAGCTAGCTAGACAGGAGGTGCTTACCCTTCCGGAGCATCCGGCCTCACTTCCTTGACGGAAGTTCACGCGTTTAACTGAATCTACCAGTTTTCACTTTGTTTTTTGGGATTGTGAATTGGACATGAACTGGAATGTTTGTATTTTATTACCCAAACACTTTTAAATTTTTTTCAACTTATTATTTCAAGTAAGAATCTTCAATGCTCAATAATCTATGCAAATTTATAAAATGTAGTTATTATAGGATTAGTCGTCCGGGATAACATAGTATTTATGCTTTATATAGATGTATGCATTTATATATTGCTCACTGTTATGTACATACTGTAAATGTATATGTTTCCAGCATTGTATTGTTGACATTCGGGAACAAAGGCAATTGGATATTGGAACCTTCTCCAATGAAAAAAAAACAACATTATAAATGATACAAAAAACATCTCTTTTTAAAATAAATACATGTAAACATAACAGGTTAAGGTGATATATATGCATAATAGTATTTACGACTATTTTATTAAACGATATTGATTATTTAGCCTTTTGTTATTCAGTGTTGATTACTCATAATGATGAACCATGCTGAGACATATGTTAGTAACAACATTATTTTAATGATTTTAATTTGCGTTAATATGGTTGTGAAAAATTATTTTTTTAACATTACTCACATACAGGTTTTTACCTGAAAAAGCTAGATTTTTATTACCGTCGTTAAGGTACAATATTAATTTTGTAACTCTTTATATATATATATATATATTTGCAAGGAATTGAGGTAAGTGAAGTTTAAATTTAGATGCTTAATCGTACCATAGATTCTTTTTATCTTTCCATGATATGGCCTGGTAAAGAAGAACACAAGTTTAATCATCCAGCATATTTATTTGTTTTCATTCGTTTAATTCGGGGGCCTCGATGACCGAGCGTTCTAAAGCGCGCGCTCACGGATCAAAGTGCCTATGTTGGAATTGGTTTTTCTGGGGAGAAACTTCGTTAGTTTCCTTACCAAAGGATGGTTATTTTTTCCTGACACTCAGTATTTTTTTTTGTTTTTTTTTGATAATTCTAGGCGTAAAACACCATGGATCCGATCCAATCAAAATATTTTAATGAAGTAAGCGTTATCTGTTAAAGTTATCTTATGGTATCGTGAATTGCCTGGACCATAAACTTTGTTGAACACACCCGATTGCTTGTTTTAAATTATCTTGATTGCTCATTAGTTTTCGAGATTTTCAGACTAACGAACCACAGATTAAACACTTTAACGATATTTTTTAAACGTCAACTCTCTAAATTTGTCCACTTTCAATTAACAATTGCACTGGTTTACGCGATAGACCACTCTTCATTGTACGTACAACGCGTTAGATTCCTATAATAAACTTAAGAAGATCTGCCAATTTTACAACAATGTCATTTATCTATTAGTAATTGTATACCACTTCCTAGTTCAGGGAAAGATGACTCTCAACAATAGGACTTCTTGTATATGTGATGTTGTATAGAATTGATGTTAAAGAATAGGCGTCGTCAAGGTAAATCATAATCACTTGGTAACACTGCGGGAAAAAAACGGATGAAAAACAAGTGAATTGTGGGTAAATTTTTGTTTTGAAGTAGCATTACTGTAATCATAATGTTTACTTTCTAACATTTTATATAACGTACAATCATCTTAATTGGTTGTTTAAAATTTCGTGGTTTGTTATTTTAGGTGTTGGACAAAAATTTCATGAAATTGAGATTTAAAAAAATCCGTATGGGGCTTTGGTAATGTAAGCTTTTCATTGACATTAAAATTCTTTTTTTCAAACCCACGAAAAAAGTGAAAATTTATCCTCAAAAAAATTTATGATTTAAGAGGTAATTAATCTTCTAGCTGTTTCAAGTCAACAATTTAACATTTCTTGTAACTGGTGCATATTCCGCTTTGCATCTCGACTATATCTGAATTAAGCCATTTTAAATTCGATTCATTTTTATCATTACCTAACCAAGAGTTAGAGGATACAAACAGCTACAAAATAATTATGTTTTCGGCAAGGATACTTTATTTTGCATATATTAATTTCAGTTAATCATACGTCGAATTTAAAATAACCTCGGGACATTAATAAACAGTTATGTAGTTATAATTTGTAACCTGGTTACTGCCATCTTCATTTGTTTCAAAGCCACCAGATTACAAGTGCAAAGAAAATACCAGCATGGTATTGAATGGGTTTAATTAAAACATCCGCTTTATTTACCCCAGTGCAGTGCTTTAAACTTCGGTATTCTTATCAGAATACCATTATACAAGGTTGTGTCGTATATAGTTATTTTTGTAGATGTGATAAAGTAATAAGATAAAATAATGTTAAAATCACCAAGTGTTCTTTGTGTTGAAAAATTTCGTGGATTTGCACCTCAAAAAATTGTTTGGAGAACATTTCGTGGAATTGAGTTTTGTGAGAATAAATCCCACTGGGGTCCTTATGAATTGAAAATTGAGAGAGAGAGAGAGAGAGAGAGAGAGAGAGAGAGAGAGAGAGAGAGAGAGAGAGAGAGAGAGAGAGAGTGCGTGTGTGTGTGTGTGTTACATTAAAAGTCAGTGTTAGGTCATAGTATATTTTCTAAATGCAACGGTTGAATTTGCACTGTTAGCGAAAAAGAGTTAACAGATAATGTCGTATTTATTATTATTATTATTATTATTATTATTATTATTATGTTTCTTTTAAATATGACTCCTTGATAACCGTGTTTTGTCTTTCCACTAATTTAAAAAGTAACGAAATGAAGAAGGATATGTTTAATACCAAAATCAAAGTAAACCCCATGTAGAGAAGAATAGAATTACTTCCAGACAAATGTAAAATGTTGATAGACAGTAATTATGATTAGACGTTGGTAATATCTTCCTTCTTTATTTGCATCGAAGCAGTACCTCATAAAACACCACCATGGGATAGGATGGCTTTAATAAAGCAAATCTCTTTATTAACCCCAGTGCATCAGGAAGAAATTCCTTTATTAATATCTTAAGATGATAATTATATAGATTGGAATTTAAAACGTCTAAGCCGAAAAAAAAACATTACATAAGCAATTTGGATGCATATTTTGTTTCATTTATCAAAACGTTGTGAAAAAATTGCTCCAATCAACTACAGCATATTTTCGGCCTATATGAATTTGTAAGTTTTAGTTACATAAATCACCGACTGAACAATTTTAACTCGGCAGTAGATTGCAATTTTAACAAAAGCTACGAGCCTTAGCTATCTTGAAAAAATTATATCAATTAAATGCAGTAGAAATGCACATATTCAATACTATCTATCAATTTCTTTAGAGCATTTCAAACATCTGTTTTATCTATTGAAGCTGTATATTCTTTATCGATTTGTCTTGTTTAAATATAATATATCTCTTTTTTCTTAAGTTAAAACTTAAAATGTTAGGGTTGCCGCATGTCGGTTTTATTGCGTAATAAAGACGCCCACGGAAATCGAACACACGCATGCGCAATAGTTCTTCCTAATGATCTTTTTCAACGGTGTGAAAATATTATTTTGGGATCTAGACTTTGATATTTTTAAATAATGAACCGAATTTTTCAAATCATAGCAAATTCTTTTAAAAAGTAATAAAAAATGTTCTTTTTAGTTCAATGTACTATTTGTATGTCTTGTTAAGTATATAAACCAAACGCAGTAAATTAGCGAAGCTTTTAGCTTTAGGTGGACAAATGTAGTTAAACATTACTTCTAGGTGCTATGTTGGGTTTCATTAAAGTTGATTTATATAATCGATACAATATCCTGTTCTCGATATTGTTATTTTTGTTTATTTTATAAAATTGAGCTGTAAAAATTGTTGTTTATTTCAAAAACATATATATCCACAAGACTAGAACATACAATCAAAGACAAACATACCGGCCTATTTTTTATGAAAATGCAAAAAGCAAAGTAGAAATATTAATAATAATAAAATAATAATAAAAACTGGAAAAGTAAGTTTAACACGAGAACGTTCACTAAGATTTTAAGGGTAGGGTAAGCACTTCATGAATAGCTAGCTACATATACATCCGCCAGATGTGAAATACAAGTTATAAAAGGTAACACCCTAATTGATGTGTCCAGTTAAGAAGCTTCGAAGCTGTTTTATTTCTATACAAAATCAAGCTCCATAGTGGCTTTGTTTCAAAATATAACTGGTGGTAAAGAAACTTACTTTTAATATTAAACTATATTCCTTTTTCTCTCTTATTTTCTCTCAAAATCATGGTTATGTAGGCACATGTATATTAACTATGCAAAATTAATAAGGCAAATTAATTACCAACACCCAACCACCCCAAAAATAAGCATCACCGAAAAGAAAAAATATTAGGCTAAAGGAGTAAACCTCCGAATGGCGGCTGTCATTCGTACCTCTGCATACAGTGCTAGAAGGTTGACTCTGTTTCGGAGCTTGGGAGAGAATAGGAGAACCATATACCATATCTTTTATTAATCCAAACTTATTTATATAAACAGACGGTTGTGTATTACTAAAAAATAGTCAAAATTTACTCATGTTTTACCGTCTAATTAGCTGGATTCTGAAGTTGACTTGTGACGAAATTGATCACAGGTGGTATTGCATTTTTATTCGAGTGCTCATCCCAGTAACAAATCGGTAATTTGTAAATGCTTTATTAGTGACATGTCAATCGCTTGTCATCTAGATAACATCACTTTTTTTTTTTTGGGGGGGGGGGGTATAACGTAACAATACTTAGTCACGTGATGACTGCAAAACAAAATCAGCAAATCATAAAAACTTCATTGACGCCATCAGGGGTGAACCGAATCAATGGAACAGCCGTGCCTACGCGATCAATAGTCAATGTTCTTGGTTTCTTCTCCCTAATAGTAAAAAATACAATGCAATTGATAATTCTTAGCTCAAGACAAGCAAATGTATTCAAGTAAATCAAACAATAAGCAATGTTTTTGGTTTCTTTTCCTTTCATAGCAAAAAATTCACAATACATGTAATAATTCTTAGCCAAAGACAGGCAAATGTATTCAAGTAAATCAGGCAATAAACAGTAGTTTCTTATGTCATAATTTCTGGTAAAACAAATGTTACGGATTAGTGTACATGTATCTTATTTCGTTGTAAAGTTTTTATGGCCTTGTTATGGCATATATTGCGTTTTTATTGACTAAAATGGTATAATGTAAACGTAAATACGCATTTGATATTCTGCTGAAATAGTATTTTATTTATCTATTTATTTATTGATCTATTATTTATTTATTTAGTTATTCATTCATTCATTTTTTTATTTTGTTTTTATTCATTTATATTAATTTCTATATATCATTATAATTATTATTATTATTTTGTTTTATTTATTTATTTACTTATTATTAAGTGTTTTATATTTATTAATTAATTTACTTTTTAAAAAAGTTTTTATTGGAAAATCTTGCCTAAAAGTATGAATTCTATCATTATTTTGCTTTAGATGAAATTAAAAAGAAAACATAGCCTAATGTAGTTGAAGATCACGGACCTACTCAAAGATACGACAAAGGTTACTTAAATTATTCTGCTTAGAGTCACTTTTATTTTTAAGGGGATTTGATTGTAGACGGGGGTTAACACTTTCGTTATAAAAATAGAAAACCTCTCTTAGAAGCGAGATTTAAAATTTAAAGAATTGATAAAAGTTGAAAAGAGTACTTTATGTTTTTCTAGAGTTAAAGATATTTTACTTGCGAGATTTGATTTGACCGACTTGCACTTGTTGTATGGCTAATATTAACATTCTGAAAGAAAAAGGGCGATAAAAAAATAAAAAAAAGAATGCATGCTTAATTAATTGATGCTGTCTTATATATTGCAAATCAGAATGTACAGCAACCATGTTGTTACATGAAACTTGACACGTAAAACATACCAAAAAGCTTACGTCTTTGTCTAGGAATAAAATTTATTGTTATCGAAAATCTCAATAAAACAGTGGTACAAGTATGCCAGTTTATGTGTACATAGATGATATATTGATCTTTTATTGCAAAGTAATATATAATGCAATACTGATTGTCATTCTTAGAAACTAACTCTCAGACAAAATCTGCGCCTATAATTGATAACTTTATCAACCGATACTTATTGAATCACAATAAAATACAAAAAATGTGCATATTGTAGGGGTACAGATGCATGCCGGTATCTATAATTTGTACAATAAAACCACTTATATTCAAAGATAATATGCCTTGAAACCTACAAACTAGTGGCTGTAACTCGTTAGATAATTAGATATTTCTCGGAAACTATAATAAACGTTTATGTAACAAATTGATATTTATGTTTTCACAAGAAGCCAATTTTACTTACATATGCCCAATATTACATAATGGTGTTTAGCAGTTTACAGAAAACATTTTCACGGAATGATTGAAACGCGTTTATTTTTCTTACCTTACTCGTCAGTAAAAATAGCAACTTATAATAAATGACATATAGTATTTCTGCAATGCTGGAAGTATTTCGCTT
The DNA here is from genome assembly GCA_029721355.1 of Tegillarca granosa. Classification (NCBI taxonomy): domain Eukaryota; kingdom Metazoa; phylum Mollusca; class Bivalvia; order Arcoida; family Arcidae; genus Tegillarca; species Tegillarca granosa. The sequence continues at coordinate 26,331,848 of CM056597.1, forward strand.
TTCATTTAAAAAAAATGTTTTGCAGGTGGAATACATCTACCTCAGGTGTAATAACTTCAAGCTTACATATATTTCTTACTGTTCAGTACTAGAATAGCACAAACCCATCTGCACTTACATGACTTCTCGTTAAAATTGTTGTTCTAAATCGTTGCGTGTAATAAACCATTTGCCAGTTCTATGAAGTGTTATGTTTCCTGGTTTGTAATTTATAATAACATGAACAACTTAAATGGCTCCAACGGGTTAGCATTCTAAATAATAAAAATATAATTTTAGTTTTTGCCGCATTTAAAGTGGATTTGTATACTTTAAATTGTGATCTTGAAGTGATTTTCTTCAATGTAATTTGTAAAATGATTTATGGACCATTGATTGAAAATAACTGAGATACTTGGGTGCCCTCCAATTGTACAATTTACATATCGATGGATATAAACGCCATAAAGGACAGACTAAAACATACGAATATATATATATATTATCGTGAATGTTTCTTTTATAAACCTGTATAGTGGCGTGTTATTGGTTGCCTTGGTTGTTGCCATAGCACATTCCAAATTCCTTTATGGTTTATACTATTTTTTCTGGAAATATTTCTCATTTCCAATTGTTTATATAACGACTTTGATGATTCTGCTTCGATTTAATTTGCATTTAGTGTCTTTTACTGTATTTTTTTTATAAAACATATAGTTACTGCATCATTTTAGATATATTTGTCTTATCGAAAGTAATGTTATGTCAATGTCATCGTAATTGCTTATGGGGAACTATATTTATAACTGTTATAATATTTTCAGATCTAAAAAGGTGTATCATAAATTCATTGATAGATTAATTAAATGGGGTCAAGAATATTTCACTTATATAGAGACTTTACCAGATAAAGATGAAGTGGCAAACATTTTGACATTGCATTGCGCTTAGGACAACGTGCATGAAGGTGTTCTTTAGCGTGCCAAATGTCTGTTTCGAAGAAGCCCGCGACTTTTATTTCAAAATGCCGAGTGCTTGGCAAAAGAACAATAACTACCTTTTTTCAAGTCTTGGTCAGACCAGGCCGAACTCCGACGTCCCACATACGAAGCGAGCACTCTGTCGACTGAACTTCCTGAGTGGTAAAACCATAAATGCTAAATATGTTCTTATGTTCTTACATATCTAACGTGCAGTTTGTAAATTTATCTTTTTGCATATCAAATTGTTAGAATATTAAAAGGATAACAGTAACACTGTTTGAACAAAAATTTGCACAAACCTCTGAATACTCAAATTTATTTAAAACTAAGGTTTGTTCCCTCATGCAAAGCATTCCTTAGCTGGATTTGGATTTATATAATTTTGAAACTTTAGATTCATTATTTTCAACTGTTTGGCTTATATATTTCTTATGTATCAAACTTTTCGGTCTTAGTGTCACTGATGAGGAATTAATTTCCGAAATGTGCACATCTGGCACATCAAAATTTAACTGGTATTTGTATTATATATTTACTACCCCTGAGCGGGTACCGCTGCTGGTGGAGTAAAACTCCCCGAGGGTATCCATAACTCAGTAGGCAGTACTTTGTGCTGTCAGAAAATGTACCATTTAGCAAAATTTTCAGTCGTTGAAAATTTTGAAATTTATTTAAAACTAAGGTTTGTTCCCTCATGCAAAGCATTCCTTAGCTGGATTTGGATTTATAAAATTTTGAAACTTTAGATTCATTATTTTCAACTGTTTGGCTTATATATTTCTTATGTATCAAACTTTTCGGTCTTAGCGTCACTGATGAGGAATTAATTTCCGAAATGTGCACATCTGGCACATCAAAATTTGGTATTTGTATTATATATCTATATGGGATATAAGAAATGTACTGAAAACAGTGGTTTGACTATAGCTAATAAATTCATGTAATAAATTGATTAAAGCATCATCCAACTCAAAAAATATAACATATAACGATCATTTATAAAATAATTTCAAGACTTTCGACGAAGAGTCAAAGACTATTTTGTTTCCTCAGTGATATAGCGTCCGCCTCCAGAGCGTGGGTTTAAACTCCGACCGGGTCATATCTAAACTAACATTTAGTAAGAGTATCGACTGGCTTACAAAGTGCCTAAATAGTTTGTCTTGGGGAGTGGCATGCTTTTTGCACAAACTGTCTCGTTGAGCTAGTACGTTCAGGCTTACCATAATACATTGTGATTACAGTTTTCGAACGGATTTTGATTATTTCTAGAACAAAATACTCGGGTATCGAATAGCTGAACATTAGCTTAATGGGACGTAAACAATATTACAAAAAAAAATTGTATAAAGATAAAGTAATTATATGATAACTCATTGAAATACAACTTTTTTACCTTTGTTTTTAAATAGAACTTTTAAATATTTTTGCTGAACATTTTTATTATTAACACAAGACTTTTTTTAAAAATATAATATATATTGCATAATCTTTTATTTTTCTAATTTTAAAGACAAATTAAATACAAATTCATAGGCTAAAATCTGTTTAGAGCAGTAGGCGGAACTAGTTATGTCTGAAACTGTCTCATAACTTATATTAAAAGACTTTTGTAAATGTAATGAACATTGTATGTTGATTATTACATTCTATAATTGTATAATTATCTTATTGCCCTCATTCCATATCTCATTAAATGAAAATAGTCAAGTCAAGCCACCTTAGTAGTTTGAAGACTTATTGCTTTTCTTTCGATTCTCCATTTTGTTTTCCATGATCACTTTTTGTCCGAGGGATTTCCAACAGGCATTATCTAATCTCATTCATTATCGAAGTTGTGTTATCCTTCCAAAAAATCCCCGGGGGTTCAAAGGGAAGAGGCAGGAAGGAGAGAGGATTATAAAAAACAGAAACCACCAATTTTTTTCATATACACTTTGCTGTGTACTATAAAAACATATATATCTGTAATAAGCAACTCAGGGCGCATCGATTCCTGTAAAAAACAAAAAGATTTCCCAGGGACTTTGTCATAACTTTTCAACTGTCGAGGTCCCACCCTAAACTATTTATTTTCTGGTTTCTAATGATAAAATGAAATAAAAAGAATGAAAGATTGATACTAATAAAAGACACCAAGGTCATTCCTTACTGTGTGGTGGTGCTATGTATAACTTTTTAATTTGTTGAGATCCCCACCTCTAATCTATGTGTTTTTTTGTTCCGTATGAAAAGTTGAATAGAGTGTTAATAATAATAAAGGACGCCCAAGTTCATTCTTCTCTGTGGGGTTGTGCTATGTACATGTATAACTTTTAAATTAGTGAGATTCCTACCCCTAAACAATTTTTTCTTGTTCATAATGGACATTTGAATGGTGATAAAAACTTTAGGGGGAATCATTCTCATGAGAGAATGGAGAGGCTGTAGGGGCCGGAATTCTTAACCTCCAACCTTACTCAAGAATCACCATGCCTTAAACATACTTGATTTCATTCCTTAAGGCTTAAGGCAATCTTACATAATTAAATGTCTTATCAAAGAAGTGATAATTATTTCAATAGCACAATTACATGCTTTTTGTGCTTTAATCTCTTGGTCAATTATCAATTACTTTTGTAGCTTCTGGCTACATTACAGTCGTCACACCCCAATAATTGGTGGATTACATACCTCACAGTTCATCTTTATCTTTATATTAATTAAGTTTGAAACTTGACCAATCCCAATACATCAGGTGATTTAACTGCCCAATTTGTTGAACAAGAAACTACAAAACATTTTTAGGACGTAAAGAATCAAAATCACTGCTTTAGAAATTGTTGTCAATTAAAAATAAACAAAGTTCACAATAGGAGATGTATCATGGTTTCAAGCTGTGATTTTATATAATGAAAAATTAACGCTCAATTTGCAGTTTTGAAAGATATGTCTTTGGTGTGATAAAACGAACCATCAAAGAGTAAATTAAGAACTAGAAAAGAGTAATTGACTGGTTCCCGGGATAATTTGATTCGGGTCATGGTGATTGCCTCCATAGCTCACTGTGTCCGCATCGCAGCGGAAGGTTTTGTGGTCAAACCTCGGGTCAAACATAAAATTTAAGAATTGAGATATTTTTTCTCGCTTGGCTCTCAGCATTAGGAAGTTAATGTATTAACTGGTTTACTGATTAATAAATTTGCTGTCCTCACAAATAGCTGAAAAATTGTTGATGGAATGTTAGACTACAACAACATCAAGGCATTGAGACATATAACAATGTGATGCTTCTTACCTATGACAGACAGTTTCTTATTTATTTGTTTTACATATTAAATAATGTTGTGTTTTTTATTCAGCTTTTTATCTAGATTTTACTTTAACAGATAAATTAACAACTGTTATCTAGACGTGATTCACTTAAAGATTTGACCGTATAAATAAAGAAATCACATGTAGTAGTTATCAAGATGCTTGTAGATTCTGAAATGAAACATTACTTATGATAAGAATCGGAGATAAGAAGATGCATGTTTTTCATAGCGGATTTCTTTCTTAGGTTGTAATATGTTATGAATAAAAATAACGACTACATCCGGCAGAAGAATAATGCTTGTCGGAAACCTAATTTAGCAAATCTTAAGACAAGACATTTTATGTAACAATGTGTTATAAATAGAAGAAACAAATTGTATTGTATAATGGTATCTGGCAATTTACTGGCAAGATGACTAGAAATGTTGTATTCCGACAGACTACAAAGTAATTCAAGTGTGTGTGTTAAAAATATACTTTACAGCAACTACTAATAATGATAAATGACATATTGTATTTCTGTAATGCCGATTGAGAATACGTTTTGTAAGTTGTGTTACAGGTGGAAAACATGTAGATTTATTTGTTGAGTTACATAAGAATGTTTTTACTCAGCCTAAATGACTATTAGAGTAACTTAAATCTGATAAAACAAAAAAATGTTTCATATATATTGTTTTATATCAGCTAAGCAATTTTTATTTTACGTTTTATAATTAAAAATATAATTTGTGCTTTCCCTTATTTGGTATCTCAAGGTTCAAAAGTATAAGGTCATCAATATGAATTATAGACTATGTACTAGTATTTGGTCTAAAAGACTGCTCTTTTAATAAACCGTTGATTGAATTAAGATTAAATAATGGTGGTGTTAACCTGAGCGAGACTGACAGAAAAACATATAATTTGTACCTCATTTACAAATTCAGATTTAATAAAAGTCTTCTTTAACTCTAATACAAATACTTTTCTAAAAAAAAATTATATTAACATAACGAAAATAATATTTTTATTATTTTAATAATTTGTAATTTTTAGTGTGTTTTAACTGATAGGAAATTTTAATATTTACAACGACGTTCTAAAAAGACTATGGGAGTTGAAAAATCGTACAGCTAATTATTTTATCTAGTCAGTAATTTTATCCATTTTTAAACACATCTGGCACATAAAAATTTAACCGGTATTTGTGCTATATATTTACTACCCCTGAGCGGGTACAGCTGCTTGTGAAGTAAAACTCTCCGAGGGTATCCATAACTCAATAGGCAGTACTCTGTGCTGTCAGAAAATGTACCATTTAGCAAAATTTTCAGCCGTCTTAAACTTTAAAATTTATTTAAAACTAAGGTATGTTCCCTCCTGCAAAGCATTCCTTAGCTGGATTTGCATTTATATCATTTGTAACTTTAGATTTATTAATTTTCAACTTTTGGCTTATGATTTTAACTATCAAACTTTTCGCCCTGAGTGCCAGTGATGGGGAATGAATCTCCGAAATGTGCACATCTGGCACATCAAAATTTAACTGGTATTTGTGCTACATACTTTTGACGTACGTAAACAAATTTCATAGAAAACAACAAGGTGTCCTTCACTTTGAAGATGCTTTCAAAATTGTATAATCAAAACAACCTTTATTTATAGTTGTTTATTACATACTTTGGATGTACAGCAATTAACTAACTAGATATTGAAAAACAGATATTGAGTTTCTCTTTAATGTACTTAAGTAACATAAAACTAATTACAAATGTGGGCATTGTCTGGGGTGGTGTTAACACAAAACAATAACATGAGTTACAGGTTGACTATTAACCTAGTTGTAACTTAAACATTTCTTAATTTTGGAAATTTTTTAAAGGGTTTCTAAAACAAGCAAAAAAATTGCTTTGCAAAATATGTGTAATATCAAATCTGTTTTCATAGTGAAATAAATAATCGTAATGTATTTTTTATCAAATGCCAAATATGTCAAATTTAGGCAATCTTCGCCTTTATATCTCTTTCTTAAAGTTTGTTTCCATTTCTTGTTGTGATTTCATTACAATTAATCTCTTATATGTTGTTTGAAGTATGGTTTGTAATATGATTTTATAACTAACTTCTTTAAAGCAGAAAAATTTAAGCAATACCAAACAGACATGTTTGATAACCTTTTCAGTAAAATGGTCTACATTACAAGGAGCAGTAATGAAGCTTAAAGTTTTATTTAACAACATTTAAACAGGGTACCGTTTAACAGTAATATTTATAGATGACAGTTTACAAACAGAATCATATATACTATAAATTATTCAAACACCGTGATTGTAAATTCCTTCTTTTGTACAGCAATGTTGTCTTGTATTCTTTACAAATGTGTTAATTTTAAAACAATTTCTGTATAGACTGTTAGGATTTTGCTGAAAGTTAATCTGCATTCGATGCTTTTAAAACATGGTTGTAATTACTATTATAACAAATTCATTCCAGTTTATATCGGTTTTATTCTTTAACTAATGCTTATATAAAATTTTAAGAAAAAAAATCGGATGAATTATTCCAGTAATGTTCAGGAACATGTAATAACGACATCATTTAAGTGATGTTTTTCATATCATAACTAAATATATGTCATCATTATTTTTATATAAAGACCTATATTAATAACTACATTATTCATGTTCATTATTGCAAAATACAGAGACGTGCAAAAAGTATTGGGACAAGATGGCCGCCGGTTTTCTATTTATACGTTTCGCGTCCTACTTTTTACCGTTATACTTATTAATAAGGTCAATTATCGCAATAAAATTTATTCATAGTGATGTCAGAATGAAATTCGACTGAAGGGACATTTAACTAAATACTAGGTAAGTAAAAAGTAACGATTTCGCATTTTATTGCATTTTTTATTTGTTCATAATAAACGATTTGAAAACGAAAGCAGAAAACACGCCGCCATCTTGTCCAAATACTTTTTGCACGTCTCTGTAGTAATACTGTAATGCGAAAAAATAGCTTATACTATTTCGATATATTCTGCTTTGGTTTCAATATTTATCTATAACGATGGTGTCTGCGCTTTTATGTTTATATACTGAAAAACTAATGAGAAGATTGTGAATGGTATTTTTGACATTGTAAAACTGATGCAAATTTAAAAGATATTTTTTCTTAATAGTAAAGGTATTTTAGGTTTCATGTGCAAATAACAATAAAACATATATATCAGAATATGAATTTGTAAAAAGAAAAAAATAATTAAAGCTAAAAAACAAAAGCTTTGCTATCGCTTAAGTTTTGTTTAAAACCTAACACGGGGTGATTAAAAGACAGAAATATAATAATCATTTATTACTAGATTATAGACTTTAAACAGATTTAAAGAACACCTGGGGGACTCAATATTGAACGTCAACCTAAAGAGATCGGTGGTTGGTTCGAACCCGCTTAGTCATACAAAAGGTCCCAGGATAATTTGACTTATGTGTGGTATTCTTGTTCTCCGCATAAACATTTGATGAGATTAGCACATTAACAAAAAGTCTTAGATTATTCATAAAGATTAATGACTGTTTTTTCGCATACTGTATACCTAAACATTACGAATGCGAGGTTAAACAACATTATATCCTATTGCAGTACAAAGATACAACATATGAGAGTAATGAGCTTTGATGTAATTCGCACATTAAATAATCCGTTTCACCAACCTTTTTTTTTTGTTTTTGTCTTGTAATAGCAATTAGCTTTATTTTTCCCTTTACATTTTTATTTTAACACATTTCTGGTAAATAAATACCTTACAAATATGTAATTGTAGGATATGAACGGTGCATATTTTTATAAATTCAATGTATATCCGTAGGCCAAAAATGTGTATAAATTCAATGTATATCCGTAGGCTAAAATGTGTATAGAGGTAGGCGGAACGGAAGTTCGAAAAAAAGATATATTATATGTATAGATAATATTCAAGCTTTTCTTAGGACCTGACAATTCTATTTAATTTTAACGCCCTTATTCCCCACCTCATAAGCTGACATCAATTATATCATTTAATTGTTGTTTAACGATTCAATGACGCAGTGTTATTTCATTTTCAGTTTCATGTTTTTACTTTAACCAATAAATTGTCAAGTCCTAAAACACTTGATTGTTAGAACATATAATGGATTATACATGAAATAGTTAATATAAAAAGATGCTAGGAAACGAAACATAAGACTTTTAGTGTAATAGAAATAAATTGTAGAAAAGCTGCATATATTTTAATGCAAAATTGGATCAATAGGTTGTGGTATGTTATAAATAATAAGAATAACGACTACAGTTGATAGAAAAATAAAACTTAATTGATCCAAGGACATGTAATAATATGTTATAAATAGCGTAAACTTGTATTTTATTATTTTTAATGACAAAGTTAAGCAAATAGTAAGGCAAAATCAGTTACAAACCACTCCTATTAATATTTAAAACTTTATAAATTGACATTCATGTACTTTTGTCAATAAAATTTATTTAAAAAAATTCTCAATGACTTACGCTTTTAAAAGACGTCAATCTGTGTTTTAAAGGTAAAACAGTTACTGTTATTTACTTGAATGAAAGTGACAAATTTGTATTTAAAACAATATTACTTCAATATTGTCCTAATGTGTAATGCAAAATATGGTTTGCATATTGAATTTAGGTCGGATTTGTTTCGGACAGAAAACTTAAGGCATTAATATGCAATCTTGATTTATCACTTATAGAAAAAATCCGTAATATAATACAAAAGCAGTAAAGCAAAGTTTAATAACTGCAACGTGATGCGGTTGAAATGATATTTATTAAATGACATGAGGAAACATTCTACAAATAATTTCTTTTTCCACTGTTTTCTTTCAATAAATTTTGTTTTTCAAGGCAATTTTAATTAAAAGCTCAATACTATTCCTTAATTTAATTTCAATTTAATTTGCATTCAATTCCGCTAAAATATTGTTAACTTACTACAAAAAAATAAACTAGTACAACGTTTTTATGTTTAATAACCCCCCCCCTCCAAAAAAAAAAAATATATATGCAAGAACAGCATCATTTAAACGATTTTTGTTTAATTTGAAGTTTCTCTGATGATTTTATAAAAATGTCATTAAAATGTCGTGAGAAGTTCATTTATGTCTAATAATATGTTTAGAATTAAAATAATTTACAAAAATTGTAAAACAAATAAATTTTACCCCTTTTACACACTGTGAATGGTTAAATAATAATCTTCAATAATGTCTCTTAGAAAAGTTTTAATATATATTTAAATAACTATCCAGCAGTTTGTCAATTGTATCTTTCACATTTTAAAACTCCAATTTCTTTTTTATAATGTTTTATGGTTCGATGAGCGAAAAATATTTTTGTAAAACTATCAACGTGATAACAAATTTTAATACGGCATTTATGATTTGTAGCTTAAAGTAGGAATTTGACAATAGCTAAACTTATAAATAAAATAAATATTATATAAAGCCACACCAACAATATACAAAAAAGCAAATTCAGCCGGGGCATATAAAACAAGACAAGAATACATATTTCATTTTGAAATTCTTGACTTTATAAGGGACTTTTTAGTAAAAAGAAAAAAATGACAGTGATATGTGATTTTACTTATTTAAAAACATCTTTTTGACCAAACAAATTAACAGGTTACATGTTTGTTACTATTGTCATTGATAAGGAATTGGTTATACTTTTGCTCAGCATTTTCATTTTAAGTTGTTTAATAAAGTCCGTTAATATAATGTACGGAACTGTATGGAAAATGCATTGTTTCATCTAAGATTAAAAGTAAATAGACCTAAAAATCTGTTTAGTGGAAGGCGATTAAATTTGTATTAAGATATTTTTATCTAAATTTTATGATTATTTTATCGACCTTATTCCTCATATTATAAACCGATAATAGTTAAATTATTTAGTGGCTTTGTTACTGTTTAATACTTTAAAACACAAATGTAGTGTTCATTTGGCTTCTGTAAAGTTAGAAATTCTCAGCTATATATATATATCTCTTCAAATTACTTTATGAATTAACAATCTCATATTAAGATTTGATGCACTTGATAGTTAAAAATATGAAATAAAGCAAAAATTACATTTAGTAGTTATCAACATACTGGTAGATTCCTCAATTAAACAATAATCATGATAGAAAAATGTGTAAGAATTATATATTGTAAGAAGATGTGTGCCTTTCATTGTGCGATGGTATCCAAGAGTCTACCGTGAGCTGTGAATAAAATACATAAAGACTGCATCTGGAGAATAATACTTGTCGGAAACTTAATCAGCCAAATCTTTGGGCAGAAATTAGGTAACAACGTGTTATAGAAGAAAATAACTTGTATTGCATAATTGTATCTGAAAAGTGGCTGGCAGAATGACTAGAAACATTTTATTCCAACAAAAAACATAATCATACCAGTATATAGGTTAAAACACTTCTAACATACGATGTTTGACATACTGCTTTCCTGCTATGCCGATAGAGCTGCCTCATACAGTTACCTGATGGTTTATCATGGTTTGTCTTTTTACTCAACCTAAATGACTATTTCAGTAACGACACCGTAAAAAGCAAACGGTATATATTAAATTGATTCATCACAGCTGAGATATTTTTTTTACTTTTTAGTAGAAACTTAATATAAACGTGCATTTGCTCACAAGATACTTATAAACTAAATACAGTAAAGGATTAGGCGATGTGTGTGAGTGGGCTTCAAAGGTCGTTCGTTATTTTAATTTAACTGAGTATTTGGATTAAAGATTAAAACCATCCTGAACAAGTCAGACATAATGAAATAAAAATACATCCTAAATTGTTAGATTTTGAATTGCCTTGTTTCAATATTCTCATCGAAACTTAACCCTGTATTCTGAACCCCAGTATAGTGAATTGACTGATAGAACAAGATATTTTTTAAGTTTTATGTTTTCAAAGATTTACCAAATAATTATCATTACAACTTCAAGGTTTAATTTTTAAGGGTGTTTTGTTTTTTAATAATAGAAGCATCTTCTAAAGTCATTAAGGTTGCTGAAATCCATGAAGCTAATCTTGTGATCAAACTAGATGTCCCAATATAATATAAAATTTTTGTTAAAAGACACCTGTGTTATAGAAAATAACTAGGCACCCCTAGCAGTTCACATGCGGCTACAGTTGTTTAACCAAAGTATCCTCTAATTATAACTGTTGATTAAATATTTTGTATAAACAGAAATTATACTAACTAGAGATGCTAGCGAATCAAATGTTATTCCTCTTTTTAAAGTAATCAGTAAATGTAAAAATAATTAAATGCAACGGTGTTATTTGTGGAATGCTTTGAACAGAGCTGTAAACAGTATATTTAAAATCTATTTTTAACTTGAATATTTTGGGATTTTAAAGAAATGAAGTAATTTAGAAGAATATGTTTCTTAACAGATAATATGTAGTCATGTTTGCATTAACGGACAAAGAAGGATAAACATTAAAAATTCTTCATTTTCAGAAGGCGTTACAGATGGAATACGTTTACAGTTACCTAATCAATTACATAGCCTAAATGACTTCTTGAGTAACCATATTTAGCAAATAGTTTGTACTCTTCTTGTATGTTTAATTGTTTTATCTCGGCTTAGTTTTGTTTTTGTTTTTTACTTTTTAGTTGAAACTTAATATAACTGTGCATTTACTCACAAGGTACATATAACCTAATTAAAATAATAATAAAGCGATATGTTCGGTCGCTATTTTAATAAATGTGCATTTTGATTACAGTTTAAAACTAAAGTCGCCAGTCTGAGCAAGCAAGATATAAAATACATAAAAATTAACTTTTCAAACTTTAAAATTTCACAACGACCTAGTTCCAATGCTCTAATCTTAACTTACCCTAAACCTAAATAATGTGAAAATAACATATGAAACATGTAATATATATACATGTGTTTAGATTTACTGCATAATTTTAATTACAAGTGTTTTTTTTTTTAATTTCAATCATTTATTATATTTGAGAGTGTTACAACTAGGTAAGTTTTTTTTTAAAATTATAACGTAAATATTTTACAATATAAGAGACTGTTCAAATCAATACAGCTACCCGTGTAATTAAGATAAAAGATAATCTCAAATTCATATGAAATCGTCGTAGGTAAACGTATTTCACAGAAAAAAGTAGACGCCCCTAGCAGTTTACATGCTGTTAACACTGTTTAATCAATACATATACATCCTTTAATCATAATTGTTGATTATGTATTTTGGAATAATAACAATCATACTAACTACAGATGCTAACAAAACAAATATTGTCCCTCTGTTTAATGTACTCTAGAAATGTGAAAATAATTAAATGCAATGGTGTTATCTGTGGGTTGCTATAAACCCGAATCTTACCAGTAGATTTAAAATCTGTTTCTAACTTGAATATCTGGGCATTGTCAAAAAAGGTAGGTAATTTGAATAATATTTTCTCTGACGGGTGATTTTTTTTTGAATTAACAGATTCAAAAACTAACACAAAGAGGAAAAACTTAAAAAATCGATTTAAATGTTTATCTTCTTTGAACTTGAAAAGTGACAAATATCATACATAGATCACAGCAATTTTTAAAAGTTTCTCAATGAAACAAAGACAAGTGTTTAAAAGATGTTTAGTATGAATTCTCTTTCTATGCAAGCTGGACAATAGCGCCTTAATAAAAAGTCGCTCTTTGTCAGACAATAATTCACACTAGCACTTGCAATTTTTACTCGATTTTTCGTAGAGATTAATAAACTTGATTTTTACTATAAAGCTGAAAGCATTTTCATTTTGACATTAGCTGGTTTGATTAAGTTTCAACAAAAATTGCATAAAGGTATATAAACGTTTTTTTCAAAGACATACCAAGTGCATATTCAAATAGCTAAAAATCTGCATAGAGGGGGAGGGGGGGGGGCGGGAATTCCGAAAAAGAAAATTCTAACTAGTACTTAGAGATTTTATCAAAATTTAAAAAAATATTGTATGCTTTAGAAGGAGAAGCTGGTTGTTTATGTATGATCAAAATATCGCTCTTATTCTTTATCTCATAAGATGATAGTAGTAATTTGATTTAGTTGTTGTTTTCGAATTAATGATGGAGTTTTGTTTTACTTTCAACTACATGTATCTAGATTTTACTCTAAACGGTTAAACAACTTTATTCAGACTTTATCGATTGAACAGTTTGAACAGAAAAAAAAAATAACACATGTGAAAAATTTTGAGAAACTTGTAGTTTCTTCAATTAAACATTACTCATGATAACAACATCGTGTAACAATTATATACTGTAGAGAAGATGCATATCTTTCAATGCGGATTTGTATCAATCGATTAAAGTGCACTATAAATAAATAACAACTACAGTTGTTAAGAGAATAATACTTGTCGAAAACATAACGAAACAAATCTGAAGACAAAATACTTTATGTAACAATGTGTTATAGAAAAAAACAAAACTTGTATAATGATATCAGTCAATTTGCTGGCTAAAACGCCGTATGCCATCAGACTACAAAATGATCAAAGTATGTGGGCTAAACACACTTCTGTACTATTAAATACGATAAATGACATATTGTTTTTTTTTGTAATACCCATTGAGTAATACGTTAAGAAAATTGTGTAACAGGTCGAAAACGTCTACAGTTACCTAATGAATTATAAAGGGATGTCTTTTCACTAAGTCTACATGTCTAAAGGAGAAATGTTAACCTAAAAAACAAATGTCATTGTGTTATATTATCTTATTTCAGCTTAGTTTTTTTTACTTTACCTTTAGTTTTTATAGAATATTATCGTTTATTTTTAGCTTAATACCTAAAGGTTCAAAAGTATAACCTCTTTTAAATAAAATTAAGCGATGATTTTGGTCTTAAAAGGTTGTTCTTTCAATTGTTTTTGATTGAGGCTTAAAATCATACTCCAGCCCGAGGTAGATACAAAAATATGTAATAATGCATTTTAAGTTCCTTTGATTTCACAAAGGCCTATCTTTTCTTTTTATTTATAATCTCCTCTTAAAAAGCGCATCAATTTCACTATTTAAAAATTAGTTATGATAATTTTTGTTTAGATGTATCACAAGTGTTTCAGTACAATTTTTTTTTTAAATTGGTTTTATCATTGAATAGGATGTAACAGAGTTGATTATGGTATATTTTGTTATGTACAGTCATTTTCTGAAAAGTTTACGGCTGCTGAAACCCATACAATAATAATAATAATAATAATAATTTTATTTTTAGGTGCAACCCGATTTACATTAAATGAAAACTCAATGTCGCGATATCATCGTTATATCGGCCAGCCTGAATAGGCTTACGATGCACCATCTGGTCTTCCATATGAGACTGTCTGTGATTTGTTATAATTTTATGCATAACATCTATAGACAAATTAAGCGTGATACCGATTTCGCGTTAGAAGACAGTCAAATAAATAATTTGATACAAGTTTATGGTTTGTGGTAAGAATGACTCTGAGCATTTCATCGTCTGTATATCCACTTATATCGTCATCTAATGTATCCAAGAGTGTCTTTCTAATATTTCTATAAAGTTCACAGTGGGGTGTAAAGTGTTTTTCGTCCTTCACCGATCCCGAGGAACAATAACGACAAACTCTTCTCTCCAACGGTATACTCCTGTAACGACCTTTTGACCTCTATCAGAAAAGTTCCACATCGCATACGGGCGATAACTGATTTTTGTTTCCTTGTCAGTGAGTGTTTCACATATTGTTCCATATTATAGTCAGACTTTATTTTCCTGTATATCCGTAACTTTGACATATTTTGTACATCCGTTTTCCAGTTATTAATGTGATCGTCTTTCAGCGTTGTATAGAGTCTGTTTAAAATGTTGCGTTTCTGTCGTCCAATAGATTTATTTCCGTTGAAAACATCCAGCATTCCACTTTGTTCAAATATCGACTTTACATTGTTTGTCCACGTATTCTTATACTTGACTGATAATGTCCTGTCCCACTGTAGGACTTTGTGACTAATCCCGTATTCCGGCATGTCCTGATATCTTACACCATAGGTTAATTATATTTCGATAAAGCTGAATTTTGACTCGGTACCAACCCATGTCTCCCATAATTGCAGGGATGGGTCCAAATTTTCCTACTCCCAGATATGTTCGTATCGCTCTGTATTGCAGTCTTTTCATAACTAATAGTTTTTAAATCCCCAGATTTCTGAAGCGTATTGCATAACGGGACTAACTGTCATTTCAAAGATTTTATTGTATGTATTATAATCCATGCCATCCAATGTAAAATA
The DNA here is from genome assembly GCA_029721355.1 of Tegillarca granosa. Taxonomy (NCBI): domain Eukaryota; kingdom Metazoa; phylum Mollusca; class Bivalvia; order Arcoida; family Arcidae; genus Tegillarca; species Tegillarca granosa. Next base: position 26,347,447 of record CM056597.1, read on the forward strand.
TTTTGATATTAAAGAAACTAATGCTCGACTGCTGGTTTTGTATAATTCATTTACACCGACACTATAATCCGCATTCTCCGATATAGTAAATCCAAGATAGCGATATTTGTTAACATAATCCACCGTGTTATTACCTATGAAAAATTATGAATCTGAGCAAGGTACTGACGCCTTTCTTACGTGCATTACCTTCGTTTTCTCGGTATTTATACTTAGTTTTCATCGGCCTGCCCAATTATGTAAGACATCAAGCTGATTTTGAAGTCCGTTAACTGTATCCGACATTATAACTAAATCATCTGTGTATAACAGTGAGCTTATCAGATCATTACCAACGGTCTGCTTTCCCACTGTTGATTTGTTTGTTTGACATATTGTATGAATTCGTCTTTTTTATGTTTCGGATCAACGGAGAGTAATCGTGAATAGTCCTCTTTCCACCTTGATAATATCGTGTCACTTTTACTAGAGAAATTACCTGTCATTTAATAATACACTATCGATCGATTGATTTTGTTTCCCTGGACCTAATTTACTAATTTCGTTTAAAAAATCCTTTGGATTGTTGCTATTTAACGTTTGTAATCCGTGTCCTTAGGCTATAGTTATACCTTCTCTCTTCACGTCTAAGTTGTCTATCGAATTTCGTTAGTTTTTCTAAAAACGTTTGTCGAGCTTTCCTTCTATTTCTATTGTTTCCTTTGCATTTCAAAAATTCCTTTTCTGCGAGGTGTAGGTCATTCTAGTAACAACTGACGTGTTTCGTTTCAGTAACGTTTCCCTACGTGACGTCGTTTCTTGTGAGTAGTTTTACCAATATCCTTGAATTTTAGTTTGCAGTTCATTTCATTATGTAGCGGTTGTATTAATGTTTCATATATCTCGTTAATACGAGATTCAATGTTTTCAATCTCTAGCAGCGAATCGATCACATTTTGAAGTGCTCTCGAGCATCTGGGGTTGCTAAATAAGTCACTTGGGATATTGGAAACATCATATTTACGTCTATATTCGCTATCATTGTTTCTGTTTAATATGTTTTCTTCGGTTATTAGACGTCTATATTCTGATAAATTTAGCGTACATCTCAATACAGAGTGATCCGGTATCCTTGAATTCGCTGATAGTTGGATATGATTCCTGCTTATTAGATCTGATACGAGTACAACTTTAAAGTCGCTGTATTTATGTAGATCCGCATACGGAACTATCATATAGTTTACCACGGATTTACCAGATATTTTAACGCATTTAAAGTTGTCGTCATTTGGATCCCCCCTCCCGTTTAAGGCACATAATTTAGCATCAATAAGAAACTCTGTAAAGTACTTCCCGAAATTATTTGATGTCTCATCAACACTTGACTTTTGTGGCACCAGATCATTGGTGTCATCTATGTCTTGCTTATTTCCAATACGCGCGTTAAAGTCTCCACATATAAATATCAGATTTCCATCATCGTACAAGAAACGTGGGATAAAAGTGAGTCAAAAATTCGTGTGCAATGTTCCCCCGACTAGATCGTTCCGGGTGCAAATAACACACACAAAGATATACAACTAATTCTGGATCGTATTTACTTTTGAGATAAATCCACAAAATATCATCATAATTATCATTTAAAGTGTCAATATCATATTCGGTATATAAACTATTTTTAATAGAAAATCCAACACCTTTACTACCGCACAATGGTTTTTGCGATATGTGTTTGCGATTATTTCCTAACCAAGTGTATCCTTGTAGATCTATTGTTTCTTGTGCTTTCAAATAAGTTTCGCATAAGGCTATAACGTCACAATTCAAATTTATTAAAATTTCCTCTCTTAACGTTCTACTGTCGTCTTGTTCTTTTAATATATACCATCCGTTACAATTCCATGAGATTAGAGATAAAGTGTCCTATCAGGCTGGCTTCGATCCTATGCATTTTGTACTTTTGTAACGAGCTCTTCCGCGTTTTATTTCAAGATTCGGAATAGATTTAACTTATTCTTCTTATGTTGAATTCTTGTATATGTTCATGTCTTGTTTTATCGGTTTCTATGTATATGTGTTTGTATTCTACATGATTTTGAAGCTTTCTTTTGTTTTTTAATATTTCTTTGCACTGACTTTCATTTTCTAAAGTGACTTACAACCGGCATATTCTGATGTCGACTGTTTTCAGACCAAGCTGTTGACTGATTTGAACTTCCAATCCTCTGTACAGCTAATACACCAAATTAAACATCTATAGATCGTAAGATACCGTTAATGTACTCTGTCATACTAGATATATTGTCTCCACTATCACGTGATTTAATGTTTTTGAAAAACAGTTTTGTTTTTAGGTCATTTACACCTGTCGCCGCGGGACCAGTTATACCTGGGTGATTTACTTCAAGGTGTGATAATCTCTCTTCAAGTTGTTTGATTTTATCATCTATTTGTGCAAACTCTAAATTCATTTCGTCTTTTAAAACTCCCATGTTTTTCTTTATTTTGCGTGAAAAGTTTGTTTCCAAGTTTGTAATACGTTGTTCTAAAGACTGTCTCAACGAATCTTGATTGGTTTTAATTGACAACATTAAATTTTACAGTTAATCTATTGACCTAGTTTCTGATGACCCGACTATTTTATTCTTTTTGTCAATTTCTGTGTTCTTTGTTTTGTATGCTTTTTGATGGAAAGGGCCTGTTTTGGGTATAGCTCCTTTCCTTGGGCTGACCTTTTCTTTATTTTGTTCGGATGCATCAAAAACAATGTCACTTGCCACGCCCGACACACCTGCCATTTTTCTTTGTCGTTTAGCAGGGAGGTGCAATTTGTCCTCTTCTGTTTCCGAGGAACTGTGTCTTGGCCGCCGTTGAGGTGTACGTTTATATCTTGTCATATATATATATATATATATATATATATATATATATATTAGTATTCTTGCTTTGACATTAAAACATGTATTGTCCTTAACTAATTACCTTTTAAGCTCCTTGGGTTGTTAAATTTCCCGGAGCATTTACAAACGTGCCCATACTGGTCAGCCTCGTTCTCGTATCCTACAGTAAATTGTGTTACCTAGATGATAATCGTTTAAATTTAGTATGACATCATAAATGGAAGTAACGTTTTTTTACAGAAAACAAGCCCCCTGCTTTGCAAATACCATTTAAATTGTATAATGAAAACATCCTATAATTATCATTGCTGATAATATATTCGAGATTTATAGCAATTATGCTTACAAGCAAAACGGATTTTTGTACTTTCGTAATGTAAAATTTAAAATACGTAATAGCGTTGTCTGTGGTGTGCAACATAGACTCATTTCATTAGTAACTATGAGATTTTAAACCTATGTATAACTTGCATACTTTTGTAGCTCAATCTTGATTGATGAAGTTATGTCTAGTACATCTTATTAAACACAGAATTTTATGTATCAAAATGTTGTTTAGTGTAGTCTTGATATACTACACATCACCAAGTACTATTATTTAATGGAAAGTTATCTTTATAATCCAATATTTTACAGCGTTGTCCTGATTTATCTAGCTATTGCCAAATGCAATGCATTTAACAAAGAATATATATATATATATATATATATATATATATATATATATATATATATATATATATATATATATATATATATATATATTGTGTATATATAAATATATAATACAATATACTAAACAGTATGTTCAAAAATGCTTTTATGTTCTCGGTAAATAAATTTATTTCCATGTACATGTAATGTAACGAGTTTATATATATATGTGTGTGTTTATGTGTGTGTGTGTGTGTGTGTGTGTGTGTGTGTGTGTGTGTATTAATATGCTATAGCTTATAGCTTATATTGGTAATTTTAGCCATTTTCAAATGCATATTATTCATCACATACTTTTTTATAGTTTTATATTTTGTAGTCAAATTTTAGCAAATCTAGTTTATGTCAAGTTCATGTTATTGAACAGAGACTTTCTATACAGTTTAATCTTGTTAACTTTTAGAGACTTGCATTCAGTTTCAAATTATTCTTTGTTATATTACGCATTAAGATGAAGTTATCCTACATCACTCAACATGTTGCCATAACGATTAAAATTACATCACCCATTAGCAAGAAATAAATTCAAGTATATTTTCCTTAAACGTAAGATCTGTACTTCATCAGTTTTTAACAAGCTGTTGCATTAAGATATAATGTATATTGACTGAAACATGCTGACTTATTGAATTCGCTTGAAAATGTAATTAATAAACGGGATTTCAAATACACTTGAATGTATCGTATCACTTTTTATATTGAGGTTAGTCTGTCTAGATTGTACGTTTTTAACTAATTCCGAAAATTTGTTATATAAAATGAATATAGTTTTTTTTTTTAAAAAAATGAAAATTTGTTTAAAGATTTTTAAATAAAATGAATCGACAAATACAAAATTAGAAAAGTTGATTTTACTGACTATTACTTTTGATTTATTGTCTTTCTATTTATTTATTTATTTTTTATAGAAACATTACCTTCATATTACAATTTAAAAATCGATTTCAATACGAATTTTGCTAAGAAGTGTAATTATATGAAACATGCAAGCTTTATATAAAATTTATCTTTAGAGGTGTAACCTTTTTTAAAGTATTCACCTGCCAAGTAGATAGTTTTATAAATAACTTGCATTTTATTTCGTTTATTTTTTATGAACATTTCAATTAACTTGAAAAATACTTTCCTTCTTGGAAATTTGTAAGATGTTTCAATTTTTTCAGTAGTGTTATAATTTGTTTAAGTCGACTTCTTTCTAAAAGGAATAAAACTGTGGCAGTTTTTTGGAACAAATAGTAATTACTTGTTTTGTACTTAATCCAACAATTTATTTTATAAAAGTTATTTTACACTCAGAAGATTGACATTTATTTGAAAATTTTAGTACAGTTCTTAATGATTTAGGCATTAAATTGCCGGCTAGGTGTGTAGGTTTCGAATATCATTTATAAGCGCCTCAAGTTGTAAGCTTATGATTACAAGTGTGAATTTTATCCACTCTCTTTTTTTTTTGTTTTTAACTCCTGATACCTTTCATTGGTACAGCTATTTGTTTTTATTTTCTTCAAATTAGCAAATGTAAGTAAAGTAAGTCTTGAATTATCTGCACATCATGAACCACAATGTTGGCCTATAATTAATTAATATCAAAATTTTTAACGGAATCTTCCTGCTTGTTTTTCATATAGTACTATCTACGCATTGCCTTGTTTATATTAATACGATGCATGCTTTCCTTTTGATTTTTTATAACGAAACAATGAAAATTATGAATGATTCTTAGGTAAGCTCTTTGCTTTTAGATGAATTATATTACAATTAAAAATACTTTTTCTAATAAACTGAATGTCTGAATTAAGTACAAAACTGAGCATTGTCAACAAAACAAAAACAAACACGTATCTTTAATTTATAGGTTTAATAATATCAACAGTTATAGTATATTGCAAGATCAAAAAACAAGGAAAATTGACAAAATATGTGTTATATATCTGAAACCGTTTAAAATTTAAATTAACAATTCATTGCTTTTAATACGTCTAGTTAAAGCTATCTACAATAGTTTCTATTTGATAACAGCATTTTCCTGTATTATTTAAAACCCATCAATTATCATAATGTATTTTGCTTAAATTAGTTGTCAACTTGCAATAATATGGAACTGATAGTCAAAATGCCATGGTTTGCATTTATATCTATATATAATTTTCATAGATGAATATATCCGATTGACTCGGAGCTAGTAAGTTAATTTTTTCAGTTTTGACTATGATTCAAGTATGATGTAAAAAGGACCAAAATGAGTATATATAGAAAATCATATAACACTTGCAATTTTTTACTTATTTCTAGTAGCTAAAATTATAAAATTTTATAAAATTAAATTAATTCAATTAATTATTTTAGATGACAGATAAAACAAAAAACCAGAAACCTTCTTATACTACAATAGTCAAATTGTGAAGAAAAAAATCAAAATGGAGGAAAAAGAAAAGGAAGCGAAGACACATGTTATTGTTGAACTACCAGAAAGGAGCATGAAACAAGAAACAGTAAAAGATAAAAAAGGAAAACATATTAAATTAGGTAAAAAGTACTTTGACGTTCCTGATACCAATCTACTTTTAGCGTGTCTAGTAACACTGTGTTTTAATCCTGTCCTTGGTGTCTGTGCGGCATACTTCTCTATATCAGCTGCTGGATCGTACAGAGATGGGGAAGCAAAAAAGGGAGAGAAGAAAGCCTTTATATCCGTAGTTATAAGTCTCACTGCTATAGTTTTTACGGTAGTTCTAGTGATGTCTGTGGTATTATGGTTGGCTGTTAAAGGAATACGTGTAAAAGTGTAATAATGACATGTGCTAATTTTTTCATTTTTGTTTTAAATTTAGCACATGGTAGTTGGAATGTTGTGTGAATAGGAGTATAAACGTCTCTAAAAAGTGAAAACACTGGTCTTTTCATTGCATTCTTTGGAGTCGTGGTGTTAGTTTATAAATGAAGCATGGATTTAATTTACAAGAATATAATAAAATGGTGTATTTTATCCCAACCCAAGGCATCATATTGATAGTTAGGGCAATGCCGATATTGTGATCGATATTTAAAAATGTTTACACGGTTATGGGTTTTGCTATTGTAGTGTCGGCCTGATTAATTTTAATATAAACGACAATCGCTGATTTGATTTTACAACAAATGATGTAGAATTTTGTTTTTAACGAAATTATTAATTTTATGCATTATCGATACCCATATCATGAACACACACAATTTTATTACCCTAAATAAATGTTCGGATTTTAAATAGAATGAAATATTCTCAAAGGGAATTTTACATCTTCTTTCAGATAACTGACTTTAAATTTTCGCTAATTCTTTTATCTAGTGAATGACGCAAGATAATTTTTGATCGATTTTTTCTTTTTTGTATCGGATCGCAATTTTAATATAAGGGTTTATTGATTTTAAGACGGTAGTATAAACTGCTTAGATCAGCAATAAATTTGCAATAATTTGTTCAACCTTGTGCCTTTGCATATCAATAAAAGTGAAAATATGCAAATGTTATTTACAGCGAATCCAAAGTGCCTTAACACATTCATTATCATCAGACATTGTTTTTACTGGAATCATGTTTGTATATTCACATATTGTCTTCATGTTTTATAGAGCCAAAGACAAGAAAATTTTTGGCAAAATTTCCTTTTTAAATCATTGTTTCATGCGTCCCATATCCAAGTAATGTTACTGCAAAAGACTGGTGATTAAAACGTTTTTTAAAGTTTGGAAAATCATATGATAGTATAAAAATCATGTGATAAGATAAAATGCTACTAGTCACAGAATTCTGTAGTTTTATATTACTTTATCTTATTACTTAAAAAGCAATCGAAGTCACCATGATACATTTTTTGAAAATAAATCACATTCTACAAAATATTGATTGAGAGTTCCCTAAAGATTTACATCTTAATCTGTGTTGAATATTATTAGTTATTTTGGAGTATTAAGACACATATAAAGATTCCGATATCTAAAAACGACACAATTTAAAGCCCATGGAATGTTATGTAAATGTACAATTGAGTCTAGAATAAGAAAAATGGGTTCTGCCAAGGTTTTCCTTAATGATTAAATGTTAATTCTTGTTGGATTAAGGTTCCTATTTCTTGCATGTGTTTTTTAAAATGTTAATGAATCAATTATACATATTATGCAATTATTGGAAAAATAATGAGAATTTATGTTTTTGTGGAATTAAAAGTCCATAAATGCTAGCTATGTATTTCATAATTTCTTCAAACAGGTTTTTACTACAGTGTTCAATTCCATCATTGGTTTCGCATGTTGTTGACACGTTTATTTGTAAGTCACCTGAAAGGTGTTATATTAATCAAATATGATTAAAAGCTGTGGATAAACTGCTTAATGATGTTGATCACGCTTGCAATACGTCATTCATTTGTAATAATTATTCAAGCAATAAAATTACATAAAAAACCAATTAATGCAATTTATGTTTTTTCTTCCTATTACAACAATGAATTATCAGTCTGAAGAAATGCAGGTGAAAAAGAATTCACTTTACATTAGCCAGATATAATAGGAACAAATAATATATAACAATTAAAATAAAACATTTTAGTACACACTATCATATTTAACACTTTAAATAAAACATTTTAAAACTCACCATTAACAATAACACAACAACTGCAAAATTATTGTATTATAACATACTTGGATGTTATATTTTCTAATATGATAGTGTTTTACAATAAACAAGCATATAAAGTATGTGTAGTTTTCGTGCTTAAGAGTCATAAAAAGATTCTTCCTTTCGTATTTGCTTCTAACATTTACGAAAAAGGATCTTTATCACGGGAAACCAAGACGTATGTCCAATTCGGAAAACACACGCATACACACACACGCGCACAGAAAGAGAGAGAGAGAGAGAGAGAGAGAGAGAGAGAGAGAGAGAGAGAGAGAGAGAGAGAGAGAGAGAGAGAATTTGCAATGCGCTCAGAAGTGCAGGGAGGGTTCTTTAGCGTTCCTAGTCTGTCGTGATATGGGGCGTCGGTTTTTAAGGTCTCATCCAAAGAACAACACAGGCATATATATATATATATATATATATATATATATATATATATATATATATATATATATATATATATATATATATATATATATATATATATATATATATATATATATATTACTAAGCAGTCCATTACAATGGTTTTCATGCTATGTTGCTCTTTTTGCTGTAGCTGCACGTGTTTTGATATTAATTGTATTAATTTTCGTAACCATTTATATGGTTTCCTTTCTTTTCTGAGGTTTTTATTCTTTGCTGTGGCACTGTTTAGTGCGTGAACAAATTCATTATGCGATTTCTTTTGCTGTGGTATCAACTGCTGATGAATCGAATAATGTTGTTTTATTGCTTTGTTTTCCATTCAGTGTTGTGGCATTGATTACAGTCAGAAATATTAATTACTGTGGTATTTACTGCTAATTTTATATTTATGTTATTGATCGTGGGGTCCAAAGCTAGTGATACACGAACAATAATTAAGTCTTTATTGCCGAACTAAGATTTAATGGTGAACGAACTCTTCAAGCAAACCATAGAATGTAAGTTTTTTTGTCAATTTAGTAATTGGTCTTGCTTTACCCATAATTTTTTTAACTTTTTTATTGAAACAGCTGATGTTCCCGACAAAGCGATTTTATTAAGAATTCAATCTTATTTTTATTCTGTCCATTGTCATGTTAGTTAAAGGCGTTTTTTTTCTTTATTAGCTTTTTAAAAGATGAAATCGTTTGTCATTAAACTATGTACAAAATAGAGTCAATCTTTTTAATTTCACCACAAAGCAGTAAACAATAAGAAAGGCAGGTATTTAAATTTTATTAATGGATATTATTAAACAGTACAGATGCACTGGAAAGATTGTAACTAAACACGTTTTAAAAAATCGATGAAAATTTCTTTTTGTCTGCAGATCTCACATATATGTGCAAGAAACCTTAATACAGTTCTTTTTAATTTACAGGTTGATAACATCACATCGATTGTAAAGTAGAATGATTATCTTTAAAAACTTTTTTTTAGAATAACTGCATCATAAGCAATCGAAAAGTCATTATTTAAACGGAATTGGTATTTTATGAAACAATTGTAATAAATCTTAAAGAGGACGAAAGCACATATCGCGGGGAAACGTTATTTCACTAATGTATATTTAGGAAATTTAATTTTTGTAACGCTTCATATAATAAAGTATGTAAATTTGGAATTAAATACTATATATAGAATAGTGAAAAATGATATATTTTCTGTGAATCTATAACCAACTTGTATTAAACTAAAGCAATAAATATTGTTAGACTTAAAAAAATGCAGTATAAATCAAAAAGACATCCACTTATCCTTCCCTAACATAGTTTTATCTGATAAAAAGTCATGCTTTTAACAAAATTTTTACCGAATGCCAGTCAAGAGCCAAAAGTATCAGCAAAGAGGGATAACCCTCTTAAATGATTGAATGTATACTTTGTGGAAATTATTTATTGATTTTATTCAGTTCACAATATATCAAACACACGCAGACAAGTAAACCAGTACTAAGAAACATAATCCTGGCACAAGTCGATACGCTCTTCTCTTAATGTCGAGTGCTAGGCGTGGAAACCGTACCTCAAATTCTGAAGTCTGATGAATGAACCGACTTGGTCTCCCGCTCTCGACGCTGACGTTTGTTTATTTCACTTAAAATTTTTGTTAATCTCTCTCTCTCTCTCTCTCTCTCTCTCTCTCTCTCTCTCTCTCAAATGGGACGGAATACTTGCGTCATTCACACTTAAATGAACAGAATAAGAATAATGATTAGATCCTAACACTTGTGAGGACCCTTATCAGGTTATTGAATATACGTGCGTCATTATCACTAAAAATAGAAAGATAATGATACATCTTCGTCTGCATGTAACACTGGTATTGTGAATGTCATTTACCCGACCAACGGAGTCAATTACATGTCGCCATTATAAATATAACAATAATTGAAGCCTGTATATTACTTTAATTAGAAGTTGAAACAGATACAAACCCAAACATTTACATATCAACTGTTGCAAATTTTGTTTCAACAAGAGGTTTAATTAATGCAATTAATTGGATATATCTACAGGTAAATGCGTTTGTAGTGGTCTAATTAATACAACTCACCAAACGTACAAAATTACTTGAAATTATGGAGCGCCATAGCTGTTTTATATGGTACAAAAATAGTATATGAATTCATTTTATCAGGATATCATTTGCTTTCATCGTTATATGTTTTGGTTTCACAATTACATTACATGGTCTGATCATTATATGATTGAGTTTACCCATTATATGTTTTCACTTCATCATTATATGATTTGGTTTTACAATTATATTATTTACTTTCGTCATTATGCTAAAACTAAAATATCAAATATATAATGGTTAAACCAACCAAACATGTAACGATGAAAGCAAATAATATCATATTAAATATATAACAAATACCTGCTAAATTTTGATGTGCCAGATGTGGACATTTCGGAAAATCATTCCTCATCAGTGACACTAGGGGCCGATAAGTTTGATAGATTAAAAAAAAATCCATGTACCATTTTAATACCATATAAGACAGCTTTGGCGCTCCATAGGAAATCATTTGTCAAAAAGTTTCCAGTGCTTGTCATTTTGGGATTTTTATCATATGTGGTCTCTTCGTTTATTTGTTTTGTGCCCTTGCTATATCCGGGGCCTCAGTGGCCAAGTGGTTGAGCGGGTGCTTACAACGGGGCCTCAGTGGCCAAGTGGTTAAAAGGGGTGCTTACAAATCACAGCGCCTTTCACCTCGTTGGTTCGTATCCCACTCCGACAGACCCTAGTGTGAGAATATTTACCAGTTTGCTTGCTCAAGGTCGGTAATTTTCTCCAGGTACCCTGGTTTTCTCCACCTACCCAGATCTAACAGCTTCGATAAAACTGAAAAACCTTAAGTTGGGCGTATAACACACACACACACACACACACACACATATATATATATATATCATAGTTGTGATAAAACTCGAAAAGGCACTATGAATTTGAAAATATCATCACGCAAATATAAATATATCGATTAATCTTTAAAGAAAGAAACAAAGAAAGCACGAGTGGTTACATTTTTATTATTGCACTGTTTTTAAGTTCATTAAATGAATAAACGATTTTGGTTCAGCTATTCAAAAGGACAAAAAGAGAAAAAAAGAACTTTAAAAATAAACGGAAATTAAATGATGGTATATATAGAATAATTATTGATTAAGTTACTCTACACTATTATTTTTTTCTATATTGTTGTATATGTTTTGAATATTTAATTAAAGCTAAACAAAGATCAACTTTATTGATTTAACTTCAAATAAAGACATTTTAATTATCTATTACTGAATATGTTGTGATATATTTATGACAGAATTAAAAAAAATAATAATAAATAAACGAAAACAAGCCGTTTTCTTTGCCTCAATTGACGTATATAATGACTAAGATTTTTCCCAGAGTTACTTACAAGTTCACTAATTACACTTTTTAGCGAAGGAAAGACCAGGTCTTCATTAAGGAAAGTAACGTTTAACAGCTGTAAACATCAAGTGAGTCTAATTAATGACTGCTGACTGATTTCAGCTAAACAAGCATGAGAAATAAAGCTTGTATAATTAATCTTTATTTAACCCCATTAGATATGAGTTTATAAAAATCACGTATGCCATGAAGCGTAGTTGCTTTAAACCACGTCCTTGATTAACAACTTATGGCGAAGTAAAATGTTTACGGAACAAGTATTAGCATTACAATAGCTTCTAATTGAACGACATTGTTTTTATCGGAATTTCAAGGCCACTATTTAAATACAAATTTGAACGAACTTTTTCCAAGAAAATTGCATGTTATTATATTTTACTTTAATTTCTTTATTGCAAAAACACTAACAACCACCTATTTCTGAATACGTAAAGAACAATTTTTGTATCCTTTTACGTTTGTCCTACAATATTATCCGGTGCAGTGAGGCAGTATGGAACACAGAGAGAGAGAGAGAGAGAGAGAGAGAGAGAGAGAGAGAGAGAGAGAGAGAGAGAGAGAGAGATTATTTTATGTAGTATGTATCATTTCCAGTTATGATAGTCAGTCGATGTTTTAAAGGTAATTTTTTGAAACGTGTTATTTGCTTTTATTTCCCTTTCAAAAACAACGATAATGTATATTCAAACATTTACTACATAGTGTAAAATTTTCACTTTTTCTGCTTTTTCGATCCATATTGCGTCCAAAAAATAAATTATAATAAAATCCCTTTCCAATATCATATTAATACAAATTCACAGGAACAGTGTGTTGTTGGACAATATCCAGCAATGCAGTTCCTACGACACCAAGCAGAAATAGCAGGATTATGTTTCATTTGTTCACTAGGCCGACATATTTTTACTCTTTTCTTGAATCTCAAACACCTACATTCACACATATGACGTAATTCGGAACAATGATCCGAATTTACGGAACAGACATCCTGGCACCATTTGAGCATGTCATGATTGACGGGACCAAGATTTGGCCCCTTCCATTTACATGATATATGGCCTTCATGGCAAAAATTTGTTACTTTTGTAACTATAATCCGCTGGTGTAGTCGTCACAAAATCAAATTCAGGGAGATTTGTAGTTATAACGTCTTGAATAGTTGCGTTTTTCACTCGTACGCATCCACACACGCAGTAAAGTTTGCAATTAGATGATCCCGTCATGCATTGCTTCGTACACCACTCATGCCTAATTCCAAATTGTTTACCTCTACATTTAAATATGAAATCCTTACTGCACATATCAAGGTACGGCGAATTTTTTAATGTCGACAAGACTTTTGTTGTCGTCATCGGTGTCGTCGTCGACGTTGTTCTTGGTGTTGGTGACGCAATGGTTGATTCTGGAGTTATTGTTACTGTTGTTGGTCGTGTTGTTGTTGATGCTGATGCTGATGCTTGCCTTGTAATGACATAAGCTTTTGTTGGTTTTGGTAGTTTTGTTGGGATCGTGGTTATTCTTTTTGATGCTGTTGTTGTCGTAGTCAGCGTGGTTGAAGTTCTCGGAGTACTAGTAGATTTATTTGGCTCTTTTGGATATTTAATTTTGGTGTTCCTTTGATCAGTACGAACAGTTAAGAACCCACTGCTACGTCTTAGTTCACATTTACAGGAGCAGTGGGTAGGACAATCACGTCTCTTACAACTTACCGTACACCACTGAGAGGAATATAATCTATTCGAACTTACACAATGTAAATCAAAACCTATTCTACAGGTGATTAATGTCGGATTCCTGGTAAAAGTTGGTATTGTAGATTTTAGTATTTCTGTAGTTCTAATGGTGGTATATACCGTTGTAGTTTGAGGAACACTATGACGGGTGAAGAAACCCTTGACATTTTTACGAACACATTCACAGATGCAATATTTCAAACAAAGAGGTCCATTTCTTCTACAGTAAGAGTTGCACCAATTGCTTGGTATAACATCTAACTTTCCTTTACATGTTAGCTTCATATGTCTGTTACATTTTGGTATTGAGATGTTCAATGGAACTGGCGTCGTGATTGGAAGTTGATTACTTAGACACGTGCAGTTACAATACTCATTACATTGTGCCCATCCAACGCTACAATGTTTAAAACACCATTTGGAGTTAGTTCCGAGCTCTCTACCGTTGCAGTGGAAACTGAACCCGTCCTGACACCGTTGTTTAGTCTTTGGAAGCTTGCCCTTGACTTCCGTATTGTTGGAATTATTGGGTATATTTAGTGAATCACCACATTTTCCCTGGACCTTATCGGAATGACAGTCACCGTTTAACTCACAGTATGGTCCTATAAGGAAAAAAAAATTATTTATTATTAATAATTATGATAAATCGTTATAAACAATGTACCGACACCCGACACTTTTTTAAAAGAAAATCCCTTATCTTGTTTATGTTACAGAAGTTTGTTTAAATACTGTAATTCTGATTCATAAACAATACATGATGATATGAAATATAGAATATAATCGAACATTACTATAATACTAAACAGAGAATGCTGTGGTCATGTTGCTTAACGTGGCATCAGCATTTTTTCTAGGGAATTGTTGACAGGGGTTAGTTCTACATTTTTCACGTTCCTGTATGCGTGCGATGAGCTAGTGTGTATTACGTTGTAAGCTCACCGGCTAAGCACTCCACAGACAGCTCACCGACTAAGCACTCCGCAGACAGCTCACCGGCAAAGCACTCCGCAGACAAGCATATCGCTTTCCCTTTGTCACGTTAATGTTGCACCCAGTGAACCACTCGATACGCTATCCTTCTGTTTCTGAGCGTCAGAAAAAGAAGCATTACCTCAAATTTTAGAGTATAAATCAGTCGTTGTTTATAACCCACAACCATCCTGTCTCTAACCTGATCTTCTACAATTGAGCCACCGAGACGGTCTATGAAAAGAAGATGTAAAAAGGGAAGTTTTCTGAAATATTTAGACATTTAATTTACAATACTTACGAGACTGTAGTTGACACGAGAGACTTTTAATGGCTTTATCCAATGCGGATAACCCTTCTTCGAATTCTGAATACACCATCTGTGTTTCCATTATATCGATCACCTTGGTAAGTGTAATGAGTTGACATCGTGTTGACTTCATATATTTCCTTTCACACGTATATGATACATTGTTATACACGGCGTCATTACATATGTCGTACTTTTTACACGACTCCCGAATCCAGACTTCGGCATACTTTTATAAATATCGTGGAACAAAATATGTAAAGTATCCATTGCTTCATTGTTTGCAGTTTTAAATATAAAAGTGAAAATATTTTGTTTTAAAACCAACATTTATTAAGAAAGCGAAAATATTTACAAAAATACACAAATACAGGTAACAATTTCATAAATGATTGATAGAAGAAAAAATTGTCATAATACATCTTTTATGTAAATTTCCCAAGTGAAGCGTGGATTAGTATTAAACTGTCAATAAAGCATTTTTCTGTATTCGGTTGACAAGTTCGAGTTGATTGTCTAACCTTACAACAATTTTGACATCTATGACTACACGTGATCACAAAATAGAAATATACATTTTTTTCCAATAACAAACACGTTAAAACAAAATAAAAGGATTATCTATAAACTGTTATTTTTACATCAGATAAAAAGGGACGTAATAAAAAGCAATTCCAAAACGTCCAAAATGTAATAATCGACTCATTTAAGCAAACTCTAAATTCAATAATTAAATTCATCGATGGAGTTACTAAACAAGAGTATGAAAAATGGACTTTAAGAAGTGGCTTGCTTTCATATTTAAATATTTAAATTAGAGAGTTTTGAAAACTGTTTTATAGGCCACGCTCACAACTAAAAAAAAATAAAAATAGAATTATATAATTTTTATGTTTCATTACTGATGTTCATCTATTTAACGACTATGACATTTTAAACAAGAGTACCACCAAGCAGTACCTAAAACGCCAGCTAGTGGGATATTATATTTCTTTTAATTGTGGTCTGCAATAAGTAATTAACAACTTTTCGTTTTAAATAGAAATGAAGTTTTCGTGTAAAATAAAAGGGGCATGACTCTATTCAATATTAAAGCAGTATCACAATTTTATAATATGCACACCTTCAGGTAATTACAAACATACATTTCATTTTAAATTTCATTTTAATCTATTTAAAAATGTAGGACTAGTTAAGGTCACAAGGTTCCTATATCGTGTTAAACAAATCTAAGAGTAAAAACTCCCTTAAATATTCTAACAGCATCACAATTTCAAATTGTGCACATCTCCAGGTCAAAACAAACACACATACCAAATTCCATTAAATTCCGTTCGAAATTGTAGGACTATCTGAGGTCAACATCTAAATGGTAACAGACAGACGCAATGCGTGATAACATAATTTTTTTTCCAAAAGCGGGCGTGTAAAAAGTTCAACATGCAAAGCAAGCAACAAAGTAAACCTACACAAAACAGAAAACAAGCTTTCTCGTTTGGCCCACGGCATTAGGATGCCAGAGTATTTACTGATTCATATTGACTCGATAAGCTAGCACCTTACCATAATGTCACTCTGGGTGCACAATAGTAATAAACAATCGCATATCTCGCGCATTAACGAATTTGCTCTTTATCCATTCAGATTAATAATCTTGCTCTCAAGGAGAAAAGCTAACAATTGTTGATGCGACGTTAAAAAAACATTACAATCAACTAACCAACCCACACGCTGAGCAAATTAAGCAGAATTTTTAGCACTATAAAACACTGATAAACATATTTTAGAATAAACTAGACCACCGACACACTACAAAATCTAAAGGCTTTTCAAAATGTTTTGTAATGTTTAAGGCCATTCATGACGTTTATCAATTTATATTACAGCCTCCGTCATATAGGAAATTAAAAATAATACAATGACATCAAAAATGACACAATAAATTATTACCTAAATTAACCGTTGACAAATAATAACAAATTATTACCCAGATTAACAGAATAATAACAAATTATTATCCAGAATTCATGGAATAATAACTAGTAAATTATTACCCAAATTTAATTCACAGAATAATAACAAATTATTACCCAGATTCACAGAATAATTAAAAATGTATTTATATAACAATACTGATACAAGAAAAAAATATATATATAACACACAAATGCACTTTAAGGAAGTTTTATCAGATCATACCTAATAAAATAAATCTTTATATGGCATAAAATGTCAATGTAATATCATCTCTATGTACACGTATAACATTAAAGGCTGATGATTAAATGATGTTTTTTCGAAGAAGTTTAATTTTATCTTAAAATATCAGATTTAAAATACAAAAAAAACCTCTTTCAAATAATTTTTTTACGAGACCAAAATGATTTGATAATTAGAGAAGAATTCAACCTTCAGGCGACTTCGTTTTTACCTATACTACAACCAATAAGAATATTACTTTGACATACTGTTATCCATAAATAGCAATACAAATTTATATTTGACATTTGTTTAAATCAAAATAACCATGTTGAATTTCTTTCATATAATGAAAAAAAGTATCTTATCAATCCGAGTTTTAAATTTTCTGAATTATTTTATTTTTTTTATATTTTCTAAAAATATTTTTTTAAAAAATATATCTTCTTATCACGATCCGCCAGAGTCATTTTCTAAAAATTTCTTTCTTATTAACTGTAAATGAAAGGAATTCTCTAACGTTTTAGGTCACTTCTTCAACGAGAATCATTATTAGTTTTGAGCATGCGCACTGATGTACAGAGACTCGAATGAATCAAAGGGGAAACTTGACAAATTGAATTAATTGTCTGTCATTAATATACAAATGTATTCGCAGTGGTGTTAATTATCCCTTACAAAGTCACAAATAAAAAAAATATGAAATTCTTGGTTAAATTTATCGTATTTTATCGTTTTGTAAGTTGTATTTACACGACCCGGTTTTTATGACGGAACCCTGTTCTTAAATTAGATCCGACAGATCTATGTCTCGCTGGAAAATTACTGCTATTTCTATATTTATTTGAGCTTTTATCGTTGAACCCAATGTAACATTGTTCATTAGGAACATAATTAGGTAGATCAGCAACGTTTCATTTTTTCCCTAGGAAAAACTTAAAGCAGCTTTAATACATGTACATAAGAACCATAGCTTTTCATCTTTCGATGATAGGTAAATTTTAATTTGTTTTTGAAACAATATAAAGCTCAATGGCTTCCGTGTTTGATAAGCTGTAGTTAAGTGTCAATAAAATCAACTTGAATGGGGACGGGGGGAGGCTTGATATCAAATTAAGCACTGGCTGTTACACACAGGTGAAAGATTATTTCTGGACTGAAAATAGTGGCCATTAACCACATTAGACATGTGACCACTATAGAGAGATCCAATCTAAAGCAAAAGTAATAGGGTCTTGAAAAAACCGACTACTATAGACAGGTTGTTGTTTTAGACAGGTTAGACAGTAAATAAGAATGAACGTTTGGTACGAAGTTTGTGTGCTGCATAGGATTATACAGTCACCTTGTACTAAAGGTTCTGCATATAATTTGATTAGGTTCAAAACCAGTTCCTTTTCGTACATAATTTTAATAAGCTTTTTTATGTTAAAATAAAGATGGAGCAAATTTGAGAAACAAATCGCCGTCTTTTATTGGTTGCCGTTATAAGTCTCCTTAATGTACTCATTGAATTCGTTTCTCCTCAGCAAGGAATTTAATATCAAACCTTCGACCAAATTTAACCTAACATGGGAAACGCCACGCAATCTTGCCAATTGTTCCCCCGAGAAAAATGAAAAGACTTACTCCAAATACGTGCATAAAAATATGAAAGTAATATTACTCACGAAGGTTTGTGCTTTTTTTTGTCTTTACTAAAATTATTTGCAACATTCAATTTTGTGAAATCGTAATATTTTTCCTTGTTTTGACAAAATTTCGTTCGCATCAGATTTTAAGCGTGAATAACAAAATGTAACTTCTTGACATGATTTCGGTGTGTTTACAGCAAATGAGTCTGTAACTTATTCTTTAACGACAAATTTGATTGGTTATGTACTTGAGGCTTCATCCTTTTTTCTGTTTAAACCGCTACAATGTTAACGTCAGGTTTCTTAACTGTAAAGGAAAGCTTTTTCCTAATGACGTGATTACTGAGCTAGTATTTTATTACCTAAGTCTTGTAAAGAATAGAGTGTAGTTGGTGCTGTACATACAAATCGATATTTTTTTAAATTGTATCAACATTTTACAAACATTTATCAAGTTCGATAGTGTTGGCATAGACACTTGTTAACATTTATTCAGTATTGAATATCGTTTGTACTAATTACAAAAATTAAAATAAAATATTTTAAAAAATAAAATATTTATTAATTTTTTGTACTTTAAGATGTTTATTTATATATGTTTTTACTTTTATATATTTTTAAATAAGGTTTATTTCCTGTTTTATGGTTTTCAATAAGAGGAATAAAGAAACTTGAGAAAAACGCGCAAAAACCTTTATCTACTCATATACGACGCCAGGAATCCAACTCGACTCCCATTGATGATTGGCAAAATCTTTAAACAATAAATTACAGTTCAACGTATTCAATAATGCAACTACGAACACTTTAGAACAAATTCTTGTAATTTAGCTAGTTATATATTTAAACATAAACCTCAGAAATCTGTCAGAAAAAAGTCAGAAAAAATATATTAACACTGTCAGAAAAAATATATTAACACTGTCAAAAATTACTACACACTCATACAATACACACCGAGGATGACTCTGCGAATTGAATTGAAAACCCTTGTCCCCGTTTCACAATCATTCCTTAAATATGAATTTGTTTCACTTGAATTAAGCAATTTAACTATCGAGTAAAAATTAAACATTTTTGACGCAAGTTAAGACGTGTTAAAAGCAGCTTGAAATTATCTTCAAAATGACACATAAAAATCTTGAGTATCTCAACAATTAACAAAAGTATAAGAATTCTTAATTTGTCAGCTTTATTTAAAGGAAATTCTTGCCTAAAGAATGATTGTGAACCGGAATCTAAATTATATGAATAATTCACAAATTTAAGTTACACGTAGAAAATGTTTTGCAATCTGTGTGTGTGTGTGTGTGTGTGTGTGTGTGTGTGTGTGAGAGAGAGAGAGAGAGAGAGAGAGAGAGAGAGAGAGAGAGAGAGAGAGATTTACACTTTTTTAAAACATCATAACTGAAATAAGCAAACTTCTTAAAATAATAAATTATCAATTACGAAATTCTAAAATAGTTGAAATAGAAAACATTCAAAATTATAAATCAAGTATGATTAACTTTTCTTATGTCTTGTGTTCTGAATATATATAATATATATATATATATATTTAAAAAAGAAAAGTATTAATGCAAACAACACAAATTTACTGAACTTTTTTGTTCAATGGTAATTATGGTTATTTCCTATAAAACTGTACGTAATACCACGAGTTTTTCCTCTGCAATCAAAGAAAAAAATTATATTAATTGTTAAAAAATATTAATTCTTATTTAACAACAATAATTATTATTTTTATGAAGCGGCTTAACCAATAACACCTACATTAACAACAAATGTCTCTTATTAAGTTGGTTAAGTTTCAGAAAACAAATAAATATAAAAAAAAGAAGAAAAAGAACGTTTGCTAAAATATTGATATTCTCACGATTCTCAGTAAAAAAAGAAGTGAATCTGAGATAATGACAAAATGCTTTATAATATATATATATATATATATATATATATATATATATATATATATATATATATATATATATATATATATATATATATATATATATATATATATCCTTTTTTTAGAAAATTAAATTTTATTCTAGAAATGAATGCTAAATTTCTTTCTTGATGTGTTGAATTAGAATCGTTGACACTACTTGCTACGTTTTAAGATGAAATATCACTCTTTGAGTATATTTTTTAAAGAAAAAAAAAAAACACCAGCATTATCTGAAAATGCTCACGTATTTGATATTTTTACTGTAAACGTGAAAGATTTATTCTCCGTTTATAATTTTTAACACCTTTAAATCATTTTTTCACGTTATATCCTCTAGTCGACTGATGGTGTTTGGGATGATCACAAATTTATAAACCAGCATAAATACAAGCACTACTAAAAATAAGGCCATTCCAACAATCGATAGCCATTTTGCAACTATTCCTTTTTGCTTTGAGTCGATAACATTGCCCTGACGATATTTCTGGCTGGAGCGTATAGCAAAAAATATAGCTAAGCATCCAAACGGGCAATTACAAAACGACGACAATATAGCTAAGGCTAGATAATTTTTAGGTTTGGAAACGTATTTCGCATTTGTGTTTTTCTTGTTTTGAGATGGTTGAAAACCAACTGTATTTTCATTGTTTCCATTACTTTGATGGTTGTCCGTTGTATTATTATCTGCTGTTAGGGGTTGTACACAAGAGTTGTCGTTCTTGTCATCAGTGAAAGACGGTCTGGTGGATGTTTCTTCATGCTGCTCGCTCAGTGTCAGAAGTTCTTTGTCCTCTTCATTCATCTTTAATGTAACCTGAAACAAAAAGAAAACACTTTGTCATTACCATAAATTTTATTACTATATATTTGTCATTGAAAAAACTATTATAAAAGAAAAGAAAGTTTAAAAAGCAGTCGGAACTTATTTAATCATAAATCACGGACATATGTTAAGTTCGAGTTGTGTTGGCGCACCAGAGATTTTGTTGCTGCAATTGTACCTAAATATTACAGGGTGTTTTGTTATATTCATATGCCAATCGCCGGTTTTCAAGAATTTGATTTTAATGCTTAAATGTCAATAAAATAAAATAAATAAAATAAAATAAAATAAAATAAAATAAATAAATAAATAAATAAATAAATAAATAATGAATAAATAAATAAATAAATGAATGAATAAATAAATAAATAAATAATGAATAAATAAATAAATAAATATTACATCCATTTGGGCATTAATTCCATTTCGGCATTACGAAATATCACTGTGCTTCCTACTGAGATAAACGTTACGAATTTTTTCCGTCGAAGGCATAATGAAAACAAGACAAAAAATACTCAACAAAAAGTTTTATTTCGCTATTAATTAATAACCAAAACACTGGTATACACTTGTAAATTACATATTCGATTGATTGACTTAATGATGTTTTACGTCACAGTCAAGAAAAGGTCACTTCTATCGAGACGTCACCAGCTTAAGGTAAAGTGACAAGAAATTTTGACCTAAGAAATGCGCTGAGGACAATGTGCAGGAATGAATTTTTTTAACGTGCAACGTCTACCGTGACACGAGGCATCGGTTTTTAGGGTATCTCCCGAAAGACCCTTACAGATTTGAGACATCGAAGCAGGAGCTCAACCATTTATAGTCCAGCCTCATTATTCAATCTATCATCCGAAAAAACTTAACCGGTTAGATTACCAGAATTCTAATGTATAAGGGAATTTCATGTCTTTGTTACAACAATTACAACAGAAGGTTTTCTTTTATTTACATAAATCATCGCATGCCAAAGCCTGTGAACTCTCATATTTGTAGATACTATTCTGTAATGGATAATATCTTAAGTCTAAGTTTCGTACGCCTGTACTAAGGAATACACATCGATTGACACTTAACTCCAATTTAATTAAAAAGGATGAATGACGGTCGACCTTTATTAAACAATTTTTTATCATCGAACTTCTATTCTAGACTCGCATGTATTGTTTTTTTTAACCGTCAATATGATGTTATTTTCTGACAGTTTTGTATAATGCTTTTTTAAATTCGTGTGGTTTAAAACAAAGGCTTATGTGGCCTTTTGACAATTTTATCTTCATCAGAGTAAAACTTCAGTCAAAGTATACTAGGGGACACATATTTATTTCGATTTGACAGACTTCAACTTAAGCGGGGATTTTAAGAATTAACATAATGACCAATTTCGGACCAAAGAAAAAGGTTAGAGACATAAAATAAGTAACGATTCATCAGATTTTGAAATAACAAGTTCTAGAATAATTTATGAAAAAGAGTTGAGTTGAGTAATGGTGTTTACGTCCCAGTCAAGAATATTTCACTTATATCGAGACCTTACCAGCTATAGACGAAAGTGCAGAAATTTTGCCTGTGCGTTGCGCTGATGGCATTATACAGCAGGGTTCTTTATTGTGCCACACCTACCGTGACACGGGACCTCGTTTATTTTAAGTTCCCATCCGAAAAAACCGTGACTTTCATTTCGTAATGCCGAGTTCTTGGAACAGTCACTTCCCACTTTCAAGTCTTGGGTCAGACCCGGTAGGGGTTCGAACCCACGACTTTCCACTTACGGAGCAAGCACTCTACCAACTGAGCTACCGCAGTGGCTTTATGAAAAAGGAATATATATATATATATATATATATATATATATATATATATATATATATATATATATATATATATATATATATATATATTTATATGTGTGTGTGTGTGTGCGTGTGTGTGTATTATAATTAATGAAAAATTGTAACATTTCCGATTTGCTTCTAGGAAGTACTGTCAAAAAAGTATAATCATAATATAAGGTAATTTATAACTTTATGCATTTTATTTTATTTATTTTTTTCGTTTTTTTGCGTAATTGCGTTTATCCAGAAAGTAAAATTCCCCTGGAAATGGAAACTTGTTATATGACATTAATAAGATGTGTTTGCATATTTTAGCACGTTATTGTTGCCTGGATTTTTAAGTAAACTTTAAAAGAAATGACATGTATTTCTCTTATTCTTAGGTTACTTCAGATTAAAAAGATGCAAAAATGATTCTTAAAAATCAAAATAATATTTGTCATGTTAATAAATTGTACACATACATGGTTAACCTTTGGTACCTTGTTAAAAATTCTTTCTGACGGTTCACGTGCACCTTTTCGTAGAAGAAAAAGTAACATATGCCCACGAACACTTACTGCGCCGACAAAGCTTAATGGAAGGAAGACCGAGAGTTTTTGACAAAAAATTATATGAAGATTTCAAACATGCTTAAACATGTCTTAAGCTTTGGTAAGCTGCAGCAAAGTAATGTATAAACAAACTATAATGTTATTGACAAACTGCTAAATGTCACTTTAGACTTTTCTAGAAAGCAATAAACACATGCGTTTTTAAAATAGATATCTTCTAACCACGATCCGTGGGATTCATTTTCTAAAATTTCATTTCTTTTAACTGTAAAAAAACGGAATCCTCTGACCGGTTGGTCAGTGTTTTACGATGGTAATTATGACTTTGGAGCATGCGCACGGATGTACTTAAAAACCCTAGAATCGAAGGTGAAACATGACAAATTGCATTAATTGTCCTTCAATAATATTCAGATGTATTTGAAATGGTATTATGTATCCCTTACTAAGTCACAAATGTCAAATTCAACGAAGTTCTGTGTTTAATTTATCGTATTTCACCATTTTGAAAGTTGTGTTTAAATGACCCGGGTTTTGATGACGTAACCATGCTCTAATATTAGATCCCAAATGCTGCATCTCACTGGGTAAATACTGCAATTTCTGTATTTATTCGAGCTTTTATCGTTGAACCAAATGTAACATTGTTCATTAGGAACATCATTAATTAGATTCGCACCGTTTTAATTGTTTCTTTGGAAAACTTAATGCAGGTTTAATCTAACAACATTTGTGAATGCGTGAAATTAGAAAGTGTGTATTATGGTCTGCCATGTCTTTTTGAGATTTCAGTGCGACTTTTTCGTAATGGTGACCGACGTACAGAGCCAGTATGCCAGAGGCAAACATACAACCCTCTGGGTCACATAATAAAGCCGCACTTGAGTTAAGATGCTTGTTTAAACATTATATGTAGACAGATCCAACTATGGTTAATGGAACGAAAACCTTTTTTATTAAATACATGAAATAATTTACAGGGTAACGTTTATACAAGTCATGAAAGAGTTTACAAACTAAAATCACGTTATGTTCTGTGAATCCAAATTTACCGCCAATAGGAGATTGTTTTTGTTGTTGTTAAAAGCTGTTGAACGCCGAATCAGCAAATTTTCGCGAAAATATCAAGATTATTTTTCTAGAAACACTTTTGTGAATTCTTTTTAATGGTTATTGCACTTGAACAGAAAGGAAAAGTAACATACGCCCACGAACGTTTACAACACTGACAAAGGTTAATGGAAGGAAGACCTAGGGGTTTTGACAATAATTCATATGAAGACTTCAAACATTGCAAAATCATTTCTAAAACTTTGGTCAGCTGCAGCTAAGTAATGTATAAACAAAAATATAATGGTATTTACAAAACTGCTAAATGTGAACTTAGACTGTTTTGGAAAGCAATAAAACAATTGCATTCCTTTCGTCATGTAATCTTCCAAGAAATTCAGTTTTAATGTTATCTATACACAATAAAACAGTGTCTAAAATTGTAAAGTTTTATGCTCAACATGCCCGGGGTTAATTACAATTGATAATGATTGTCTATAGCGTATAATTGTATAATGTTTATTGACTGAATCAGGTAAATGTGTTATAAAGTGTTGATACATATCAAACAAAATGCCGTACTGAAATTAAGATGTTAAACATAATATGTAGACAGCTCCAACTATTGCTAATGGAAGAAAGACCTATTTTTTATCAATATAATTACATGAAAATATGATCATATTAACACTACTGGCTAATTTTTTATGAATTCGGTCAGCTGCCCCCAACCCTCCAAATAAATAAATAAATAAATAAATAAATAAATAAACAAATAAATAAATAAATAAATAAAACATATCAAAAAATCAAAAAGGACAAAGTTACAAATTGTGACGAAAAACTCCTATAATAAAACGTAAGCGTTTTTCGCGTTACAAGAAATTGGTTGAAGGTAATGATTATACAAGTCATAAAGCAGTTTATAAAATCGTTTTATGCCCTGTGAACCCGAATTTACAGCCAGTGGAAGATTGTTGTTGTCGTTACAATGCTATTTAAAGCCGCATCAGAATTCTTCAGCTGTTTGCAACGTGAACAAGGTTATAAATCTCTTAGATTTAATATAAGAACAAGTTCTCGTATGTGTGAAGTTTGCGAGTGTGTATTATGGTCTGCCGTGTACCCGCACTCATTGACACATTTTGGTAATGTGCTAGCTCACCGAGTCAGTATGCCGCAGACAAGGGTACCAACTCTCATTCCATTTTCCTGGCACCGGGTAAATCAGTCGATACTCCATTCTCTAAATGCCGAGCACCAGACGAGGAAGCAATATCTCAAATTTTAAATTTAAATCTTATGTATTACCCGGCCAGGGTTCGACCCTATGACCTCTCATTTACAAGACAGACGCTCCATTACTGTACCACCAAGACGGTCGATTAATTACACAAATATTTTGCTAGTTTTTTTGTCAGTTTTAATACTTAAGAGCTGATTAGTTCTGTATTTTACAAAAATGTCTCTTGACAGTTGATGAAGGGAGAAAAGAAGTAACTTTCCATACCAGCGGTTACGATTTTTGTGTTACAGAATAAACGTTTCCGGTCGCAAATTAGGATTTGCAAATGTTATAAAAGCAATTTTACTCATTTAACAAGTTATATCATCCGGACATCCGGAGTTCAAAGTGAAAACTTAATATAAGGAATTTGATAAATTCACATTTGTTTGACATTGTTTTAAAAATATTGTGAAATTCGGAAAAAATATCTAGCAAATTTTAAAGTACATGGTCTCCAATTATCCAATTCACAAAAGTTAGAAATGATCGAAAAAGGATATAGTAAACTATATACCGTTATCGCTATTATCATAAGTCCTCAAAAAGTTTCAGTTTCAAATTAAAAAACAACGATTTAAAAATCATTCGAGATTTACTCTTTTCTTCAAATGTCGTGACACATTTTTGTAAAATTCAGATCCAATCAACCCGCAAGTATTAAACCTAACTATAGAACTAGCAATTTACTACCTACCAGATCCGCTAGTTTGAACTTAATAATGGATAAACCAAAATATTTTGTTGATGTCACACACACACACACACACACACACACACACACACACACACACACGTTTTTTTTAACGGCTCAGTTTTAACCCCCCCCTCCCTCTCAATCGTTTTTTATCATAAACCTAGTTAAAATACTTACAACAGCAAAATAATTAGAATTATCAATATCACGTATATTGTATCGCCGATAAGCAAGTGTCACATTTCTAAGATTTTTCAAGCAGTAATCTCCGGAAATTGCTTTGTAATAAAACATATGAATATTACTTTATTATCATTTCGTACTCTAATCTCACATATTCAGATGCCGGATTTGTATTGGATATTAAGCTGAAAGTAATTCATTTACCAAATCGTTACTTATTTTAAAGAGTAAACTTATGTTTAGCAATAATAACGTAAGCTTTCAGTTGATAAATAAAATTAAAAACAAGTGCAGGCAACTGAAGGGATATGGGGTAAATATTCTAATTTTCATATTTTATTTTAGTAAATAAAATAACTTTTTTCTCGTGCCGAAAAACTTTAAAGATGATCCAAAAAGTTTGCTACCGGAATGCTACTATACGTATATAGAAAGAAATTCAACAAATATTTCTGCAAGGAATAAGAACATACCCATACAGTTAAACACAACTTTTAATTAACCAGTTTAAAGTTCCTAGTTTAGCTAAGAGCTAGCGAAAAGGGGGGAATACGTCTTAATATAAGTTTTGTCAAAACCTCACAAAATGAAAGACTTCACATTTAAAACGTTTTTTAAAAACATTTGATACAAGGATTTGTTTTACGGGGCTGAAATTTGGGGCTTTTAAACCAATCCATCAATACAAAATCTCCAGATGTTAGCATGAAAAAATATCTTTATATAAATTTATGTTCAAGTAATAAGCTGTATTAGCCGAAAGCGGAAGGTTTCCTTGGTATTTTTAACAATTAAACGTCTTCTTAATTATTTGAGTAATATTGTTACCATGTCAGACGATGGCAGTGTAAACAGCGCATATGACGGTCTTCTAATACCGATTTGGTTTAAACACAATCTGGTCAACATGGCTTAAAACATTCTGTCTGACTGTGAGTTTGATTTTGTATGGGGATACCAAAATAATAAAGATGTTGAGTATTATATCAATAATATAATATAAAGGTTAAAGACATAATCGCAATAGTGGAGAAACAGTTCAAGATTATCCTTCAATAACTTGTTCAAAACTGATTTTTGTCAAAAACCTTATTAAGACAAATTAATTGTTCTGATTAAATGGGGTTTTACGTCCCCGTCAAGAACATTCACTCATATCGAGACATAATAAGTTATCGGCAATGTGGCAGAAAATTTTACATAAGCTGCACTCTAAGGCAATGTGCACAGAGGAGTCTTTAACGTGTCACGCCTGCGGAGTGCTTGGCGAAAAAACAGTCACTGCCAATTTTAAGTGTTGGTTAGACCCGGCGGGACAAACGTAGCAAGCGCTCTACTAACTGAGCTACAGTAGTAGAATCATTAAATGTTTCCTCACCGGTTCCACAAATTGATAGTTAAAAAGGGTAGATATAACAATATTGAAACTTGAAAATAGAATTTGTAAATTTAGCAATCTCTTGTTCATTAAAGACCAATATCACTTTTTATTCATTTTTGATTTGTTCGATTAAATCAGACATCAATATATGACAAAACTGTTCGTTACTTTATCATCTACAAAATTTCAAACGTGAAAGCAATTTTCTGCATTATTGATTTCAAAAACGAAAAGGTATATAAAAACAATAATATTGTAATATAACTTTATGACATAAATATCTATACTGTTATATGTAATAGCTTTATATAAATGTTATAATAGAGCGTTTATGGCAAATATATATATATAGTAAACAGTTAACAATGTTTTTTGGTAAAATTCACTGCTGATCTGCTCTTTCAATATAAACATATATTCTATATACACGACGTTAACCTCTAACTTCTTATTTGCAACTAACTGGGTTCGATTTCATGGAAACGTTTTTCTTTTTGCAGATAAAATTTGTGTACAAAAATACCCAATGATAGTTTTATTTCTTTTTCATGTTTTTGTTCTTTTTTAGGACGAAAAATTCCAATCACTACGTAGATTGTTTTTAAACCTCATCAAAATTTCTGATCTAACATAACTCGATTTTAAACAATCATTCTAAATTTAATTCTTTATTGAATTATTTCACAATAAATAATAAATTGATCGAGAGTACAAAGTCGATATAACCACAATACACCATTCTATCCAATGCATGTGTTGAAAATGTCAATAAATCTGAAAATATACCAGATTATATTGATTTTATAGAAATGCTTCTCCTTTAAAATATTATCCTAAATTAAAACTGTACACGTAAATGTAATCGTTTTGTTTGCGTTAATCCATGACTTTAAAATTCATAATAAGTTTTTAATCACATGAGACATTTTAAAAGCATTTCATTTGATTATCCATTATACAGAAAAATCGATACGATGAAAAAGAGACAATAAAATTTTGGTATTGTTTTTAGAGGTTTTAAATCAGATAAGAAGATATTTGACATTTGCCAAGTTGAATATATATCAAACTATTAAAATTGTAATACCAGTGCATTTTAACAGAAATAAGATGAAATTTTGACACTCGAATTATTTGGAATAAATTATTTTTTTCAACATTGTATATCTCTTTTTTCGTTTAAATTCGGAATTTTATATTTTGAACACAAGTTGTTATAATCTTATATTAAGTGGAATTTTTTTTATGTTAAGCTTACAGTACGTTGTCTATAACAAATATGAATTAGTCACATTATCGATGAATGCCTATTCTTGACAAATACGATACAATAAAATAAAAACTATAAAATAACAAGAGACCCATGGGCCTTAACGTTCACCTGAGGATATGGCCAAAATCATTGGCAAAAATATATACAATATTCTAATATACATGCCTATACAAAAGGTTAAAAAGTTTCCAAGATAATTAACAATTTCAGTCTTTTTATGCATCTATGACCTTGACCTTTGAACGTATGACCTTGAGTCATATATCAAAATGATCGTCATGTCAATACCTACAATATTCTGATATATGTGTCTATACAAAAAGTTAATACTTTCCAAGATAATTAACAATTTGAGTCTTTTTATGCATCTATGCTCTTGACCTTTGAATGTATGACCTTGAGTCATATATCAAAATGATCGTCATGTCAATACCTACAATATTCTGATATATGTGTCTATACAAAAAGTTAATAGTTTCCAGGATAATTAACAATTTCAGGCTTTTTATGCACCTATGACCTTGATCTTTGAACTTATGACCTTGAGTCATATATCAAAATGATCGTCATGTCAATACCTACAATATTCTGATATACATATCTATACAAAAAGTTTATAGTTTCCAAGATAAATAACAATTTTAGGCTTTTTATGCACCTATGACCTTGACCTTTGAATGTATGACCTAGAGTCATATATCAAAATAATTGTCTTGTCAATACCTACAATATTCTATTATATATATACGTCTATGCAAAAAGTTAACAGTTTTCAAGATAATTAACAATTTTAGGCTTTTTATGCACCTATGACCTTGACCTTTGAACGTATGACCTTGAGTCATATATCAAAATGATCATCAATGTCAATACCTACAATATTCTGATATATGTCTATACAAAAAGTAAATAGTTTACAAGATAATTACAATTTCAGGCTTTTTATGCACCTATGACCTTGACCTTTGAACATATGACCTTGAGTCATATATCAAAATGATCGTCATGTCAATACCTACAGTATTCTAATATATATGCCTATGCAAAAAGTTAACAGTTTTCAAGATAATTAACAATTTGAGTCTTTTTATGCACCTATGACCTTGACTTTTGAACTTATGACCTTGAGGCATATATCAAAATGATCGTCATGTCACTACCTACAATTAACTGAAAATCCCATGCCATTATCACCTGCAATGTTTAAAAAAATAGGATTTTTTATCAAAGGTCAAAAGCAGGGACATGACCTTGACCTTTGACCTTGACATCTTTTAGAAGAAAATAGCAAGACAAGATCAACAGTGAAACTCCATACAATTATCTTCAGCCGTTATTGAGTTATAACAACAAATGTCTCATTTTCAAACTTACATAATTTTACGCAAAAAACGCATGACCTATTTTTCGCTCAATTTTCATGAAAAACACAATTTTAATCTTCCCAGCTATGCTGAATCCAAATATCCATTCAAAATTTGTCCTGCACCTTTTGGTTTCAGAGAAGAAGATTTTTTTTGTCTTTTTGCTATTTTTAGTAACAGCGGCCATCTTGTTGGGCGTGGCCAAACCCGGAACGCAATTTTGAAAGGCTGTTATCCAGGCATGATAATCACCAAGTTTCATCAAATTTGGCGCAGTGGTTTTTGAGGAGAAGATTAAAATGTAAAGTTTACACACGACGGACAACGGATGACGGACGACGGACGGTGATAGATTACAATAGCTCATCTGAGCCTTTGGCTCAGGTGAGCTAAAAACGCTAATTCAGAGCGTTGGTATAATATTGATTCAATAAAATGCTTCTCATATCAATATGTTATTGATTTCATTTTCAATCTCGCAATTTCTATTGATGTGAACAAGTTTATACTTGAATAATAGGTAAAATGACAAATACAAAAATATGTAGTTCAAAGCAAAGCAAAATCAAAATATTCTGTTTATGCATGAATCTATAATGAACAATCAAAATGACAAAAAATTATGAAGTGATGAAAGAAAACAGACTTTCTTTGGGGAAATCAAAATTGGATTAACAAAATGAAAAAGTGTGTTGTCATCTTATATGAAAACTATAAAGCCGGTAGATATATAAATTTCAGATAACAAGATCAACAGGCGAATGAACAAATAAAAATGACACACGATAAGAAAAACATATAACATAATTTAAGCGATAATTATTGAAACCTTGGTATAATGGCAAACTGATGACAATCAGGTTTTTTTCTTTTAAATTTTTACTTTTTATTTTATTATTTTTAGGGGGCGTTACTTAAGTTTCCTTACCATTCTATAACTGACTTTGGAAAAGTAAAACAATCGGCGTTAAACACCATGACTTAATTCCTCCACGTTTCATCTTTTTTTTTTTTTTTTAATTTTTTTTTATTTTTATTTTTATTTTTTTTGGTGTCGACGTCTGCTTTTGCATGTAATTTCAATTTATGTACAGGTATTATCATTTTATAGTAAAATACGAAAATAACAGCAATTCTAATGCCTGATCCATAAAATATGAAACGATTAAATAAATTTTCATTATTGCTGAAATTTTTTACTTATGAACACGAAATTATAAAGATGATTTTGCGAGGTTGTTATTAATTTAAAATCTATCATATAGAAACAACAGTTTCAATGATTTTGGTTTAATAAAAAACAATATTCTCTGAATTATTATCAAATTGAATGATGATTGCATGAAATGTTTTCTTTTAATTTGAAGCTCTGATAATAATAAAGCAAGAATTTTCCAAACAGGGTTTCAAAGTCCAGACCAAAACTAAAGCTTTCGAGCACCTTGTGGAATTATATTTAACTGGGACTGATCACTTACTTGGTTAAAAAGGACCTACTAGCACTGACATTTATAGTTCAAAAGACAGCATTGCAATCACTGTTTGATGTCTTGAAGATAAATTCACATCATGATAGAATGTAATTAACTTTCTTTATTTCGCGGAAAGAATTCAAATTATTTTAAATCTAAATATTACGTTCCGTTAAACTTTCATCAGAGTGTATTCATTTCACATTTAATGACTATTACAGAATTGTCTTTTTCAAATTAAAAATCAAATCGTCAGTTCTTAAGACTAACGTACAAAGTGCCAAAATACATAAAGATCGTGTAACACGTAAAAGGAAATTAAAAGACCACAGTTTATATGTCACGACAGGGGTATACCTGATAAACAGCCATTTCTTTACAACAAAAAACTGATTGGGGTTTTCACTAGAACCCATTAAGATTAATTGCTCTGTTGAAACATTTCCATGTCATAACTAATTTATCTTCAAACTTAAGCACTTTAGAGTCAAGATATGTTTTGGAGTCATTTAAAACAGTTGAAAAGTATGTTCCCAATCTGAGGGTTTTATGTTCCTTAATATTTGAATTTATTAGTTACTGTTGGTAAAATAAGAAATATGGTTTTTGTTTCTTTATGTTATACGTATAAATGTCATCAAACTTAGTGTTTTTCGAAAGTTTTTTATTTTCTGTAAGTTATTTCTTAATGTTCGTGAGTATTGGTCACTGTTGTTAAAATAACAAAATATATTATTATTATACTTATGCTCTAGTTTTCAGATGGAATACAAAATTGTTCATTTTAAATAAAGTCATGAAACAAAAAACGTAACTAGAATCTCGATTTCATTCTTGTTAATAAGTCCTATTTTTTAAATTTGAATATCTTAGTTAAGAAACCTTCAAGGTTCGTCAAAACCTTGGAGGTATGTTCGTAGTGAATTCAGAAACTAACATTCACACGGCGGTAAATGACGCTTTGATCCGCAAGCCTACGTTCTAACTACCTGATAATCACTGAAATACGAAATCAACTGATTTTAAACCTCTTGTTTAGCACAAACATTCATATTATATAAAGACTAAGACAGAGAGTATTCCTAACACAGCAGTGAATTATGTGAAAGGTTTGATTCTTCAATGTAAAAATGCTATTTTTGGAATCAGAGTATGTCTTCGAACAGAAATGTTGTCCCTGCATATCATCGGAGATAAGTAGATGTTAAAGATTCTTTCACATTTTATTTCTTGATATTTCTATATTCAGTTAAGGAATGATTTTGTTAAAACATATGAAATATAAATTGTGATAAACCAGTTCTATCTTCTGCAAGAAGCAAATTCTGAAGAGTTAATGATTTTTGTTATCTGCCCTCGTGTCATACACAATAATGTATTGATTCAGTAAATTAATTTTACATTTCTCTTTATACAATAGATTATCGAGGTTAATTTCACATACATAGGAAAAAAAAATGGGGGAAACAACCTAAACTGTGTGAAACATCTTTTCGATTGCCGAAGGTTGGTGGTTTTATTGTAGCACTCTGTTTTTCTCCACCATACCAGAAAAGCGGCCTTGTTATACTTGAAGAGATCTTGACTGGGGTTTAACTCTTCAACAGTAATAAAAATTAATAGATCTGCATATCTCCATTACATCTTAATATAACAAATTAAATATAAATGTTGTAGCTGTTGATTTGATGAAAATTTAACAGATCGAGTCTTAACTATCTAAAATTTTTACATCAATTATTTTCTAAAAGCATAATTAAATCATCCTTGTTTTAATTAACAGTAATAAGCAACAGATAGAGAAAATGTTAACAGGCCATTTTGAAAATACAAATATTCGGATATTCGGATCATCTTTATTGCTAAGAAACCATGTTTTAAGACGTCAAGAAATATGGCGATAAAAACTTATTGATTCAAGATTTAAATGGGAGGCATTAAGACTATATTAAAAAAATCCTGACTAGAAATTCATATATATATATATATGCACAAGATCCAATTTATGTCAACTCTTAAAATGCTATATATATTTTAAAATGATCCATTGTTAGTATTCATATACATATGCTCGTCTATTCTGATAATAAAGAGAAGCATTATATCTAGTACCAAGACCATCTTAAATCGCAATTAATTGAAATATACATAAGTTGGGTCTGTCTTGTGAAAATATAAGTATCTGTTCACACTATAAAAGGTAAATACAGTAAACAACGTGTATTGATGTATGATTTTAAAAACAACCATATTTTCATTTTATAAACAACCAAAGAAAATACAGCAATGATTGGTTGTGAAAAATCTTTTACTAGTTTATAATGTTTTTGAAATTTCCTTGTTTTTTCATTTGAAGATCATTTCAATGTGTATTCAGGTGTTTTGTCCATTGGTAAAAACATGATTTCTGCGATTTCTTTAAGTGGGCGTGTTTATGTAAGACAAGTTTTAAGCAACATTAGATGTTTCAAGAAGCATGCAATGGTATAGGTTCAGTGGTATAGAGTAGTACCAATGCATGCTTCTTTAAGCATCCAACTTTGTCGTAGTTATTGCATGCTTCTTAAAAATCCAACTTTGTCATCCTAAAGCGGAAGATTTTATGAACAGTGGTCCTAAAACCTTACACATTTTTATAACATTCTGGTTATATATCATAGCTTGTATTGTCTTATATTGTGCGTTATGGAACTTGCAAATTACATTACTTTATAAGTTACAATTTTTAGATTTTGCATATAATATACCAAACCTAAGAGGAAAATCAAAATAAAAGTTAAATTTATAATATTAATTGTTAAATTGTGTGTTTCTAACTATACAGTATATCGATTTTCACAAAAGCACTAGTTCAAAGATAAAAGTCGTAAATTGAAAAATTTGAAATGTGTTAACTATTATGAATGTGATTAAAACCGCGTAACCAAAACCGGAATTATTACTTGAAGTCGAGGTGTTCATGATGTAATTCACCATTAGAACCAGAGCTTGGTTGCATGATTTTAAGCACGGCGAATTATTATTATTTTTATTATTTATTTATTTATCTATTTTTTCTGTAGTGAATTCGGCTGACAAATAAACGTATTTTACAGGAAGAAATGTCAAAATGTAACAAATCCGGATCTTAGAAGCATATATTAACATGTTTTGTTTTATTGATGCATTTGACAGATTTTTTCTAATCTATCGTCGATGAGTGCCATTTAAAAAAGTTATTCCGTCACATGTAAAAATAAAATTATTTGTTCCTTAAAAGACATTTTAGCGATTGTGCCTTAATGTAAAATACGATTTTTGACGTTTTTAGAACATAATTCAAAAATATAACTCTTCTGAATATTACTTGCCAGATTATTTAATGTGGATTTGTTTAAACAACAATGGTAAAAGATGATAAAAGAAAACTGCTTCAGAAGTAAAAATTAAGTTGGGTTTATTATGCCTGGGGACTTTCGAATTGCATGCGTATTTCAAAAAAATATTAAGTCAAATATCTAAAAGAAAGTTAGTGAAAAAAGTTTATCTTTTATGTCTTCTGATTAAACATTGGCATATCATACTTAGAAGCAATATAAAGGATACAAAGTGCAACTCAAACATCCTTCATAATGTAAAACATGCAATAGTTTACTTCTTCAAAGATGGAAAGAGAAGTTTTAATTTTTGAACCGATATAAGAAGACTAAAAGATTGACAAGAAGATATTTGCTTTTTTGTAAGATTAAAATATCATATTATAAACAGTGCAATTTTATAAAATAAGATAAAATATTTCAACTTGGATTTGTGTTTTAATAAAATTGTTTCTGAAACAAAAATAATCTAACCTTTTTAGTTTTAGCTAAAACTTTTATAATTTAAACAAAACCTTTAAGAAGTTAAGATCAAGCGAAAAAAATTATTTTTTCTTTCGAGTTAAAAATTTATAGTGAAGATTTGTTTTAGATAATCAACACATTCAATTTAGTTCGTTTTGTCTCTAGTAAAATATTATTTGTAATTAAAAAAGCCGACGAATGTCAATTTTTTAAAAACGTTCTTCCTTTTTTTTTAAAAATTATTATAATATTATTATATATTATATCAAATTATATGTTATATATTACATTGTTATAATTTTCAACTGTTTGACTTATGTGTTTTATCCATCAAACTATTCGGTTTAGTGTCATTGATGATGAATGAATTTTCGAAATATGCACATCTGGCACAGCAATATTTAAATGGTATTTGTGCTATATATTTACCACCCCTGAGCGGGTACCGCTGCTGGTGGAGTAAAACTCACCGAGGGTATCCATAACTCAGTAGGCAGTATCTTGTGCTGTCAGAAAATTTACCATCTGACAAAATTTTCAGCCATCATAAATTTTGAAATTTATTTTTAACTAAGGTTTGCTCACTCATGCAAAGCATTTTTTAGCTGGATTTGGGATTGGAACTTTAGATTCATTAATTTTCAATGGTTTGGCTTAAGTTTTTATCCATCAAACTTTTCGATCTTAGTGTCACTGATGGGGAATGAATTTCCGAAATGTGCACATCTGGCAAAGCAAAATTTAACTTGTATTTATGTTGATATAAAGACGATTTAGTGATTGTGCTATTGCGTAAAACTAGCTGACGTATAATTGGAAATAAAATTTATATGATTATTATCAATAAAGATAATTTTATATAAATTGGCCTAATCACCAGTGGTAAAAACAATTGCATGGCCTATTATAATAATGATGTCTTGGGATTTTTTACGCTTATATGCGTATTTAGGTTCATATTTAGCCAATTGTCTGTTGTAAATTAGTCTGAAGAGTATTTCTCTTACATCGGTATTTTTCCTTATGATTTTTAAGAGTTGTATATTCCCCAGCAGCAATATAAAAAGACCAAAGGTGCACGATATTATACAATGCGCGATGTTTGATCGTCTTGCAACTATATACCAACGATATCATTTTCAATAATGTCAAGAGTTTCGTCCTTTACACACACACACACACACACACACACACACACACACACACACACACACGTATGTACATGGCTACTTGTCTCTTGACGTACACGACACAATAAACCAAAAACTATAAATATATACGCTAATTAAGAGCTTTGATATAATATTGATTCCATAACATGCTTTTCCTTTCGATATGTTATTAACATCATCTTTAATCTTTCAATTTTTATATTTGTATACACTTTTTAATTGAAAGTAAAATGACAAAATCAAAAACAAATATATAGCTCAAAGCAATGTGACTTTTTCAATACTCTGTTTTTGAAGAATCAGAAAAATTTAAAAAAATTCTAAAGTGATGGAAGTAAACAAACTGTCTTTAAGGATATCAAAATTGGGTGAAAATCTGAGTTATTATGTTGTATGAAACTTATAAATACCGAAATATATATTTTATTTAGGCAAGTAATGCCTACCTAATATGAATTAAGAAAGACAATGACACACGATATAAAAGCATAAAACCTAGCTTAAGCCATAATGATGAAAATCTAGATATAAAAGTAAATTGATGCTGATAATTTTGCTCAATTTGTAAAGATATGCTTATGGTTTCTTGTTTATTATTATATAAAATGGCTGCTTATATATATAAATTTATATATATATATATATATATATATATATATATATATATATATATATATATATATATATATATATATATATATATATAATCTCTGAAACTATTTTTATAATTTGCTGACATCAACATCATCTATGTACAGACAGTTTATGACCAAAAAGTCATCCCGCATGTCATTTCAGAGGTATCAGGATATCAGAGTGGACGTGGTCTCAAACACGTGTATACGGATCACAGATCAGTGCCTTTTATCGCCTAGGTTTCGCATCGTTATGTGAAAAGTCGTCAGATCGGTTGCCGAAGGTCTTTTTTTTGGGGTGGGGGGTTACACAAGCCCCCCCCCCCGCCTGTTATTTCAGTGGAGTCAGTATCAGAGTGGTCTCAAATGCGTTTTTAACGGATCACAGTGCCGTGCATCTTATCGCCTAGGTTTTCGAGTCCGCTCAGAGCATCCTTGTGTGAAAAATGAAGCAGATCTGTTCCCGAAAGTCAGTTTTATTTTGTTTTTGTTTTTTTGCTTTTTTTTGGGGGGGGGTACTCCAGTTGTCCACACCAATCTTTAAAACAATCACTGTATCGTGAAATACGAAAACGGGAAGCAATGCCTAATACCTGATCAAATAATCTCGGAAATTTTTGCAAATGTTAATATCAGGTTCGGTTAAACATTCATTAAATGTATTCATCTAACATTTAATGACTGTTTTAAAAATTGTCTTTTCAAATTTTAAAACTAAAACCTTAAGTTTTTACGATTAACATACTAAGTGCCAAAAGTACATAAATATCCTGTAACACTGCAAAGAAAATTACAAGACATGAGTTTGTAAATTTTGTTTTACATTTTTATATA
Source organism: Tegillarca granosa (assembly GCA_029721355.1). Classification (NCBI taxonomy): domain Eukaryota; kingdom Metazoa; phylum Mollusca; class Bivalvia; order Arcoida; family Arcidae; genus Tegillarca; species Tegillarca granosa. The sequence goes on from CM056597.1 coordinate 26,386,787, forward strand.
TCAAAATTCAACAGGTATTTGTGTTATTTATTTATGTAACACGACAGTGGTATACCTAATAAACAGTCTTTTCTTTACAACCAAAACCAATTGACATTTTTACTAGAATCCATTATAATTTCTATCCAATTTATATGTCAGTGTTGATAAAATAAGTAATATTGTTTTTGTTTTTGGATTTTTTGTTTTTAAAAATACATAGTAATGTCTTTAAACTACGGGTTTTAGAGAGTTTTTGTTTAGTTATTGCTTAATGTTCGTAAGTATTGGCCATTTGTCTTAAAATGATTATTATAAAAATTATAATTATTATTATTATTTTGATTTAGTTTTAAGATGGAATGCAAAATGTGCCTTTAAAAAAAGTCATGATGCTAAAAAATGGTAACTAGTATCTTCATTTCATTCTTGTCAATAAATCATATTTTTAAATAAATAATATCTTAGAAACCTTCATCTTTTATCAAATCTTGGGGGTACGCTCGTAGCAGATTCAACAACGTTCACACGGAAGTGAATAAAGCTTTGACCCGCGAGCCTGCGTTTTAATCACTCGATCGTCACTGAAATACTAAATCAAGTGATTTTAAACCCATAGATAAACACAAATATTCATTTTATACAAACACTAAGAAGAACGTATTCCTAACGCAGCAGCGAATTATGTAAAAGGTTGATTCTTCAATGTAAAAATGCTAGTTTTGGAAAGCAGAGTATGTCTTATAGACAAAAACGTTGTCCCTGCATATCATCGGAAATCAGTAGATGTTAAAGTTTCTTTTACATTTTATACTTAATATGTTATTATAATTAGCTAGGAATTATTTTGTTAAAACAAACAATCTTGAATGCAGATATGACATAAGATGAGAGCAGAAAGCTGATTTACTAGATTAAATGCACAAACTGCTGTGAAGCATACATTAGACAAACGGGGAATGCACTGTGTCAACGAATAAGAGTACATAAACAACAAATTAGACAGTCCTATCTACGGCAAATTCCTCTTAGTGGACATCTAGAAATCAATCATTTAACGTGTTTCCTTTTTATAAACTGACAGACACAGAAATATCAAACGTTCAAGCAAGGAAACATTTTTATTCAGAATTTTAAACCCAACTTAATGCAGGACATGGGTAAATTAACTTGAGAAATCTACATGACGTCATTCTCTCCACTTCTTATTATGACGTCATTCTCCCAACTTTCCATTATGACGTCATAGTAACACTTAACAGCATTCAGCTGATGATTGCCACAAAGGATGAAAGCGCTAATAAGTTAATAATGTGATTCCTTAATTAACTGCTCGTGTTGGATTTCCTTTAATATTGATTATATATATAAATATATATATATATATATATATATATATATATATATATATATATATATATATATATATATATATATATATATATATATATATATTTATATATATATACGCTTCAGTTTAGGTCAACTCTTTAAAAACAAGATATATTTTAAAATGAGCCTGTGTAAGTATTCATATACATATGACCATCTATTCTGATAATAAGAAAGCAGCATTATATCTACTTCCAAGACCATATTTAATTAATTAATAGAATACAATTAATGGAAACTGGATTTATTTTAAAATGAGTCAATGTAAGTATTGATATAAATATAGACATAATAAAATTGAAATTGCAAATTTTGTAATCTTAGTTTACCCGAAGACCAATATAACTTTCTTTATTTGTGATTATATATATATATAAATATATATATATGAACTATCTTTACAATTTAGTGACATCAATTACTACTATGTATAAACAGTTTTTGACTAAAGAATCATCCCGCCTGTCATTTCAGAGGAATCAGATTACACGTGGTCTCAAATATGTGTTTACGGATCACCGTGCTGTACCTCTTATCGACTAGGTTTTCGAGACCCGCTCGGAGCATCCTTGTGTAAAAAAGTCGTGAGATTGCTTGCCGAAGGTTATTTTTTTCTTGATCCCTTACTATTCTATAACTGACTGTTTTGGAAAAAAGTAAAACAATCGGCGTTAAACACTATAACTCTAATTCACCACGCCCCAAATTTGGGGTTGACATCTGCTTTTGCCTGTTATTTCAATACTTGTATTTTTATTTTAACGTGACAATATAAAAACAACAGCAAGGTCAATGCCTGATCGTTGAAATATAAAATAATTAAATCATACCTGCTGAAAGTTTTATACTAATGAACACTATAAAAGCTAAATTTAACTAGTATTTGTGTTATATATATATATATAGATATCAGTTTCAATGAATGGGTTTAATAAAAACAACATTCTCTAAATTATTATCAAATTTGATAACAATTGCATGGAAATTTTTCGTTTTTTTTTTAAACTGAAGGTCTTTAATACTAAAGCAAGAATTTTTTAAAAATAGTTTGACAGACCATATTAAAGTTTAGAGTGTTTAAGTATCTTGTATGTTTTTATTTGACTGGGAATGTTTATTTACTTGGTCAAAAATGACCTGGTTGCTAAAAATTTACAACATGAAAAGGATTGTCATAAACTTTTTATATATCAGAAAGAATTCAAATCATTTCTAGTCTCAATATCATCTTCCTTTAAACTTTCACCAAATGTATTCATATGATATACATGTTATGACTCTTGTAGTATTGTCTTTTTCAAATTAAAAATTTAAACCTTCAGTTACGATTAACGAAATAACGAAATACATAATTCGTGTACGCTTTGAAGGAAATTAAAAGAACAGTTTTTTTTTCACGACAGTGGTAAACCTGATAAACAGCCGTTCCTTTTCAACCAAAACTAATTGACATTTTCACTAGTACCCATTATGATTAATTGTTTTTTGAAACATTTCCATAGCAATACTAATTTATCTTCAAATTTAAGCATTTTAATATCAAAATATGTATTGGTGTCATTTAAAACTGCTTAAAATTATGTTGTCAAACTTAAGGTAAGGATTTTATTCTTCCTAAATTTCGAATTTATTGGTCACTGCTGGTAAAATATTCAATTTTTTTTTTGCTTTGTTTTTTTATGGAATACATAGTGAAAGTCATCAAACTAAGGGTTTTAGAAAGTTTTTTTTTGATATTTCTCTAAGTCATGTTAATGGTAGTTAGTCACTGGTCGTAAAATAAAAAAATTATTATTTTTACTTTATTTATCATTATAATTTTGCTTTGATGGAATGCAAAAATGTCCCTTTTAAAGAAAGTAATCATGCAAAAAAACAAATATTTAAATAAATATATAACTGATAATTAAAATCTCGATTTTATTCATAACAATAAGTGCAATTTTTTTTATAATAAATAATATCTTAGTTTATAAACCTTCATCTTTCAAATCTTGGTAGCTTAAGAAACAAGTATGGTAGCAAATTCAGAAACCAACGTTCACACGGTTGTATGACACTTTAATCCTTGGGTCTGCCTTTTAAAATACTCAACCACCGATGAAATACTAAATCAACTGATTTTTAAACCCGTAGTTAAGCATAAACAATAATTTTATATAAAGACTAAGCAGAAAGTGTTTCTAACGTAGCAGTGAATTTTGTGAAAGCTTGATTCTTAAATATAAAAATTTGTTTTTGAAAAGCAGAGTATGTCTTAGACACAAAAATGTCCCTGCATATCATCGGGAATAAGTAGATGTTAAAGCCTTTTTCACATTTTTATGCTTGGTATTTAGCTATATTTAGCAGATTTAGACAGATTTTATTAAAACATATAAAATATAAATTGTGATAAACAAGCTTTACCCTCTGAAAGAAGTGAAAAATTGAGTGTTAATGTTTTTTTATTGTCGGCCCACGCGTCCTTAACAATAATGTATTGATTAAGTAAATCAATATTCATTTCTCTATGTACAATTGATTATTGAAGTTAAATTCAGATACATTAGAGAAAATGAAAAAAAAAAAAAAAAAAAAAAAAAACCTAAATTGTGTGAAATACATCTTTTCGGTTGCCGAAGTTTAGTGGTTTTATTCTAGAACTTTGGTTTTCTCGTCCTTACCAGAACAGCCACTTTGTTATATTGAAGAATTTTGACTGGGGTTTAACTCTCCAACAATAATAAAGATTAATAGATCTGCATATCTCCATTATATCTTAATATAACAAATTGAATATAAATGTTGTAGCTGTTTAAACACACGATAAGCCTCACAAACGGTTGTACAAACGTTAACTTGCTCGCGTTAAATATCATTTAATCAAGTTAATTGATGAAAAATTAACAAATCGAAATTACAGTCTCGCATTTTATATCAATTATTTTCTTAAAGCATTATTAAAATAATCCTTAATGCTTAAATATATGTTAACTCTTTCGAGGTAGATATAATTTTAAATTAGCCATTGTAAGTATTCATATACATATGTTTGTCTATTCTGATACTAAAGAGAGTTGAGTTGAGTAATGGTGTTTAACGTCCCAGTCAAGAGTATATTTCACTTATATCGAGAAGTCGCCAGCTATACGCGAAGGTGCAGAAATTTTGCCTGTGCGTTGCGCTTATGGCATTATACAGCAGGGTTTTTTATCTTGCCATGCCTGCCATGACACGGGACCTCGTTTATTTTAAGTGTCCATCCGAAATAAACGTGACTTTCATTTTGTAATGCCGAGTGCTTGACGAAAGAACAGTCACTACCCACTTTCGAGTCTTGGATCAGACCCGGCCGGGGTTCGAACCCACGGCCTTCCACTTACGGAGCGAGCACTCTACCAACTGAGTTACCGTAGTGGTTTGATACTAAAGAGCAGCATTATATCTACTACCAAGACCATGAAAAAATACATTTCAGAGAGAATGAAAAAAAATACTAAATGAAGTTTTTTTTTGCGGTTTGATGTTTAATTTCTTCACTGCGCTGTCTCTTTTCATTAATTTTTAGTATTCGTTTAATGACGAGTTTTTTGCATGAAGATTTTTTTTAATTAATAACGTTTTCTCAATATGCATGTAAAGATATATTACTCTCAATCATCATACCGATGTATGTTGGTAACGAAATTTTAAACGAAAACAAAAAGACAGATCACCTGATTAGTCTTAATTTATATAAGAAAATAACAATGTTACATTTGGTTCAAAGATTACGGCTCAATTAAATATAGAAATAGCAGTAATTTTCCAGCGAGATGTAGGCTGTTGGATCTAATTTTAGAACATTGTTACCTCATAAAAATCGGGACATTTAAAAAAACTTACAAAACGACGGCATACAATAAATTAAACACAAAATTTCAATAAATTTGTCATTTGTGACGTGAATAACACAATTGCGGATAAATATGGATATTAATGACAGAAAATTAATGCATTTTGTCAGGTTTTCGAGTCTTTGTACATCAGTGCACATGCTCCAATCTAATAATAATCGTCGTTAAAAAAGTTACCAACCAATTAGAGGATTCCGTTTATTCAGAAAAATGAAAGTCTTAATGTAGCTTTAACTCTTTTTAAAAATCATTAGTATATTAGTGATAATTGTTACCACACATTTATACATAATATTGTTATATTAATGTTATAATGTACGATATAATATCCATTCGGTACTTCCGACCAGATTATTACCCTAAATATTGTGATGTTTTGTCATGCTATATAAACATTTACTTGTTTATGTGCTAAAAACTATTTGAAAATCATGAGTACAACAATGATCTACGTCGTGTCAATATTTTGTAAATTATTTCCTTAACGAGGCACTTTTTGTAATTTTTGAGGATTTTATTTGAAAAAAGGTTTTTAGTGTAAGGTTTTGGTTTTCATGCAATTGATTCTGATTTTTTCTTTTTTTTCTATTCTTTTCTTTATTTTCATTAATTAATTTATCTATTTATTTATTTATTCATTTATTTTTGGTACTAGTACAAAACTGTACCGGCCGTAAGAAGAGCGTTTAAGACTACAAGACTAAATAGCACAGGTCTACAGAATTTAAATAAGTAATTTAATGTTAAAAGTTGCATATCACCGTTATTACAGCTTTTTGTAGCTTAAATGTCTATGTTAATTGATGAAAAACTACGAAAAAAAGCAAGATTAAAAACTTAAACTTAATTAAAAAGAACTAGTTTATTTAATCCAAATTATGAATAAAACACTGCCAGGAACTTAAAACATGTCGAGGTTGAAAATCAAATGTATACTGACAATATAGAACATGGCCAATCGATTATTCTGATTTAAAATATTCCTTGTAAGTACAAAGTATCAATCCAGCAAACACCCAAGATATATTGTTGACCTTGATATAAGACACGTTTTGTAGCTTGTTCTTTCTTTTAAAGAAATAAAAGAAGTCATGTACTCCGATAGAACGATACCTAAAATGAGAGAAAGGTGTAAAACAAAAAGCATCTCTTGCATGTTCTTTTATTCCAACAATGCTAGGCAACAAACATTAATCAAATTATATTCAATTTTTAAACTGCATTATACGGAAAATTCTATGAATTTACAAGTTGATCTAATTTTCCGTTCTTTGTTTTTCGAAAGACAAGTGTCTCACAAACATACAAGTTACCAGTTCATGCCCAAATTACAATCCTTAAAAAGTAAAAACTAACCAAAACTAGCCAATTCAGTTACAAACGTAAAGTCAAGGAAGTGACGGGTACTTCAAATGTTTTATTATTTAATTGTTACTGGATGTTTTCTGACTTATTGTGAAGAAACTGTAAGTAACATTTTACATTTTTTCCCCATCGATAATTAAAAGATACTCTGCAAAGTTTGGGTAGTTCATGATAAATTAAAAGTCAGCCATGATAACTTTCTATAGTTAACATCATTATATTAATATGAAATGACAGAAGATTCATACTGGTAAGTTGAATGTTTATGGATCCAAATTAGAAACTGGCTAATTAAGAAGGTTAATCATCTGTTTATTTAGAAACAATAAAATATTTTTAAAAACTATTCATTTATGTGGTTCTAAACGTATATCTAAAGATGCAACAGATTTAGTTTTTTTAGTTTTCGTGAATAAAAAATGTAATTCAATGCTGGATTTCATAGATTAACAAAACAACGTTGACTGCAAAGATCATATTTACATTTTACATGCTGCGTTGATTTGCGTCATTATTATGTTATGACTTAATATCTTTGTAAAAAAAAATGGAAACCAATCCTTTAACGATTTCCTCAATATGTATATTTTTTCTATATGTTTCTATTTTTTATTAATTTGAAACGTGTCGTTTTCTTGTTTGCGTTGGTTGTAACCAACTGCATGTTTTTTATAGTTGCAAATTACTGTCATTTTTGTTAACAATTTTTTTACCTTTGGAGGAATTGACGTTTCTATGATAAAACTACCAATCAAGAATTTATTCCTTGTTGTTCAAAAATAGGAGAATTCAATATTATTGGTAAAATCATTATATATGTTTTTACAACCCACTCTTATATATAAAACCCATTCCATAAATCACAAACGTATTTTTATCAACAACATATTCTTTTTAACAGCTGCTAAATACGATATTATACATTGACACCAGACCCAAACTAAAGCAATAGATATAAAAGCCATGTCTGTTATATTTCAATACATGGAACACTAACAATAAAATACTTGGTAATTTTGACAAACAAGACACGTGGTTTGCGTTTTAAAATTTCAGACATACAAAAATTTCTGAAACTTCGTTAAATCTTCATTATTTCATGTATTTTGTAGTGGACTGTAGACATTTTATAGAGTTGATATCATTATATGGAATGACATCAACACCAAATATTCTAGTAAAATAATTATTAAAATCAAACAAAAACTAAAATAGAAATAATATGATGTCTATAGTAAGAACAAAGGTTCTTAAATGTTTAAGACAAGTAATGCACGTAAATTGTTTTTAAATATCTTGTTATCTCAGGTTTGATTGGATATGTTTATTGGTTTTTAAAAGTGTACTATATAACAAGCAATTTGCTTGACTTGACGCATGTCACTGCAAAGTTGAACAATGTTATTACATTAATTATTTAAGAATTGACTGTCATTTTTTCCTGGGTTATCAAGGAATGAACCAGATTTTAAAACTAGCAAATCTGATGAACTGCGAAGCAGTTCATTTTAGATTTGCTAGTTTTAAAATCTGGTTCATTCCTTGATAACCCAGGAAAAAATGACAGTCAATTCTTATATTTACAATATTTTTCCTAACATTCTTTTTACTAACTTCTCGATTTCGCCATACAAATAAGAAAGAAAAACCGGTATATACCGAATCTGTCGGCAATGTAAACATTCTGGGAACAGCCAATATGTCAATCAAAATAATTCCCGCCTTCTCACTGATTGTGTGACGTAATAGACGGTTTAAAAAATAGTACGCTGGAAACAAAAAAATATTTTATTCGAATAGACAAACAAAGTTACAAATTCATATTGATTGTTAAATTACAGCTATTAAACGATGATTTTGTCAAAAATCCCGATTGTATGGATGACAGGGTATTGTAAACATCAATGCGCGACGTTTTGTTGGACTGTGTCGTGCACAGGTCCGAGCATGGAACCATCACGTGATTATCAGTTGCTGGTAGAGAAGAAGAAGCATGGTCAGAGGCAGAGGGAATTGCGGCAGAAGTATTACCAGTGACAGTTGATGAAAGAAGCGAACTTAAAGCATGTTTTTGAATGGTCGAACAGTCGCGAGAGTAGCTCCTGACAGAAGCCTCATTCCGATAACCGCTCATAAACATTATCTGTTTGGTCTCAACACCGGCATCGCTCAATAGCTTGTATGGTAGTGGCCCGCAAGCAGTGTGCCGTGTAGCGTTTAGAACACCCTGACGATGGAAATATTTTTAAGTATACAATAAAAATCGAAACAAATATTTTATTTATTAATTTAAAATTCAATATTTTTTTCTTTCATTTTCAATGTATATTTAATTAAATAACACTATAAAATGTGATGGCTTGAATGTTAAAAATAGATTAATAAAAGTAGGTCACGGAAATTGCCTAATGTTCTAGATTTTCTACAATGAGTTCATCATAGGAATTTAATAGGTGTTGTAAATATTTTTTATTTTTTGAAAAAAATATTTATTTTGCTATAACGTGAAAAAACTTGAAAAAAGAAGGAAATATCGAAGTATGTACGTGGTTTTGTGAGATAAAAACAGATAGCTAAAAATAGGTCAGTTAGGAAAAAACCAGAAATGGTATTCATGCGCGATGTGAAAAACCGATGTTTATGCGAATAATGAAAACAAAAATCAAACTGGGTTCAACGTAGAAATTATTTTTCTATTGTAAATATATTAAATTGATTATATTTTTATCTATCAACATTTTTGACACCTAGTGTCACTGATAGTTGGATGATGAATACTTGTATTATGGTTTATATTTTTGTCAACTTATGACATATTTTTTTTTTATGGAATGAGCATTTATTTTTTAAAAAAATTGCAATTTTCGTAGGGACATTGCCCTCGAGTCTCATAGAAAAAAAAAATAATAAAAGAATAAATAGAAAATAAAAATGTTACTACTTGTATCATTTTTCAAGTATAAATAGTCGAACTGCACTTACCTTTAATTAAAGAATCAACGTGCGCGGATGAAAATAATTCACTAATTCATATCCTTTAAAACGTTAAAAGCAGAAATTGTATGGCAGCAATCACACTTTAGTATCTTAACAATTAAAAGTCGTCTGAAAGAGACATGAAAGGAATTTAATCTGCTAACAATGATCAGCTAAAGTCATCTATGTTACAATGCGTTGAATCTTCCAATTATATAAACTATTATCACTACACCAACATTTATAATAACGATTTGTCCTCAGAAAAAAAATCGACTGACAGATATTTGATGAATATTTTGTCTTTATAGTAAAACTTGTCATATACACATGTCATTGAAAATTACACATGATAATGAAACTGCTTAAATCCCATGGCAACGATAGAAATGACAGTTGATTAAACACAGATATCGCACTGTTTCTTGCCGTTTGAACTTAAGTGGAAAGTATTGGGCCAAGTACTGATGCAAAAACAATCAATTACGTTATAATTGAAAATGGATATGTCTGAAGCTACACAAATAAAACACACTGGCAGGTTTTGGAGCAGTTCTTACTTATCCGATCTCGTGTTTAAAAATGGATTCAATGTTTCTAATATTGTAATTTTCAAATTCTCTTACTAGGGTAAAACTTGGTGAAGCACAGAAAAATAGTTTAAAAAATCAAAAAATTAAACTGATAATGAGGTAATCATGTTCTAAAAGTATTGATTGTAAAAGACTGGCTTTGATAGATATTCTTTAAGGTATATCCTGATAAAGTCGAGCTCTGTTTTATTAAAAATCTATAGTACAAACAATATGAATTCTGATAACTTCACGTAAATTTGAGATCAACACACACACACACACACACACACACACACACACACACACACACACACACACACTCTTTTAGCAAATTTTAGTAAAACTTTATTGCATTTGTACTGACTATTAGACGACTCGAAAACAACCTTGCATTAAATTACTTTTTTTTCTTTTTTGTGGAGCGGGGCATATTAAATAAATTTTTTGCCAGAGTTAAACTCGGACATTAAACGGTCAGCATATTCTGAAAATACACAAGCACAGATCACAGATATATATATATATATATATATATATATATATATATATATGTATATGTATATATATATATATTACATTTTGTAGGTACTATGTTAACTACAATTCAAAATTTTGTTAAGTCCCCAGATATCTCAAATTGCAAGTATTTCAAAATATAAATAAACCTGTTATGGCCAAAAATCGTGTTTTCTAGTTTAGTATCAGCAGCTAGCTAGGATTTTGAACAAACATGTCGAAAGCACTTTCAATCAGTCAAGGACATTCCGTATAAAATTTTGTTTAAATTCACAAATAACTTTTATTTGCATATTGCGTAATCTTTTAAAAAACAAAAAATATAGTGCGTATCAAATAAACACATTTAAATAATATTTGAAAATTATTCCTGAATACACTTTTATAGAAGAAAAGTAGATTTTTGCTTTAGTGGGTAATATTTTACAATTAAGTACACCCACAGCAACATGTTGTTAACACCATAAAAATATATGCAGCTATACATTCTCATTTCTGATGTTGTAAACAAGTTGACAATTCAAAGAATGACAAAAATCAATAAACATTACACTTTATTGACGTAAAATAAAAAGTGTAATATGTTGATTATGTTTTTCTACAACATACAAGGGACATATTAATTACAACTCCATTCGTTTTTTTTTTTGCCCTTTAGTAATTTGATATCGACAAGTCAATAGTGTGTGAAGTGCTTTCAAGTAAGGTTAATTTGAAATATTGACTGGCTTCTTGCATATTGATTATCAATTGTATAAGGTTTTTTTTCAGCTTTTCACGATGAAAGAGACACAATTCGATTTTTTGCTTGAGAATGTTAATGAGACGTTGATAAGGAACTTATCTTGTACTTACACGCTAACTGTTTCTTGAAAATAATAATGAAAAAATTAAGGACAACTTGGACTACTGTGGCCTATCGCTAAAGACATAGTCTTCAAACTCAACGATGTCGTTTCGATCCCGGATGGCCTAATTATTGTTGGCATGCTTCCTGCAGTGTGACACTAACATAACGATCTCATTGTTAGTTTTTAAGACATTACGTGGTTAAAATTAAATATTTAATGTTATATTTATAATATATATTGTAAAATTGTTGAACGCAACATAACATAGCCTCATACAACGTAAAATTTTTAAAATATTCTTGAGATAAAACAGGAATATTTTGTTGAATGATTGTGAAACTGTTAATGCAATCTTCAACAGTCATGCACCATATTAAACTCCTTTTACGATAAATATTTGACATTAATAAAAATGTAACGAACAGTTTAAACATTGCTGAAGTGATTTGTAAAACATTTTTCAACCAACACAACCTTAATGTACCATGAGGTTAAATATGATTCGATTATTTTTTGATAAGTGCATTATTAAATCGCATGCTTGCTTTCTTTTACGCTTAAAGATTCTATGATGTATGTTAAAAAGAATTAAAATGGTTTTAATAAAAAACAATTGAGTATGCTGAAGCCGTTTTAATCTCAACTGACATATTGGACATAAGAGTTTTATGAGTGTTGACTAAAAAACCATAATGGATTTCATAGACATCTTGAACGAAAAAGCTTTTAACTTTTTTGTGCATAAAGGTTACCACACTTATAATAATTTTATTTTGAATGAGATTATATATATATATATATATATATATATATATATATATATATATATATATATATATATATATATATATATATATATATATAATCTCATTCAAAATAAAAATATGTGTGGTAACCTTTATACACAAACAAATTAAGAGCTTTTTCGTTCAAGATGACTATTTGTAATTTTTACTACATTTTTTACTTTGTTCGTTTCCCAAAGGCAAGTAAAAATAGAAAAATAGAAGTAAAAGATTTCAAGCCTAAAAAAACATGAACTTGGCAATAGCCAGCGCAATCAAGAACATAACACATTTAGTTATAGATGAAACAGAAAAAAAACATTACATGAACAGAATCATATTAGAAACTTTGATACAATAAATTCAGACGTATGAAAAAGACTGCTTTAATGCCAAAACAATGCTGTTCCCGTAGCTTTAGTTATATTGTCTAACTGCAGTTAGTTAATGAAGCTTATTATATTTTACGTTACCATGGTGATTCTGCTACCTAGCTTTCACCTCAACGGGCTCTGATGTTCATAAACATGTTTTAATTAATAAGGCAAAATATTTCAAAAACACTTGTAAGTATTAAACTGAAGATAACCAAATTGGTTCACTAACAACTGCATTTTCATACCTAGTCGGTAAAAAAAAGGCTTTATAAATATAATATTTTAAATATGAAAATCTCGATATTTTACTCAACATTTGGGAATCTGGACGTTTTTTAAAAGTTGGACCGATGTTGATATCAAATAACATCTACGAAGATTACATAATGTAATTTTCGTCTTTTTTTGTCATTACTTTTTCTGATAATTACCACTTATTTAATGATGATAAATATTCAAGAAAGTTAAATCTTTTAAACAAATGTTGTACGTTTTTAAAGATTTTTTGAAATAAAAATATGTGATTTTCTATTTATTCCTTGTCAACATTTTTAGATTTCTTTTATTTTTTTACGCGTTAACGGTGAAAAAAGGATCTTAAAATAAGTCGGGCGGTTTTAAATTGTTGTCTATCAAGCATGGCCTATAATCCTATATCCTGATAAAATGAAACTGTCTTCGTAGTTCATTTTCTTATTATATAATATTACAATAAAATTGCGAGAAGACATTATTTTCTTAACAAAATGGATAATCGAAAACAGCGAGAGGAAAAATATTTAATAAAATTCTCTAAAAATTCATTTTGAAATAAATTGAAATATTTTTTTCTGACTCTGCACTTTCCTTTATTTTTATTTATTTATTTATTTTATTATTATTATTATTTTTTTTTGAAAAAATATTTAATTTAAAAAATGATTATCATTTCTTGAAAAAATGGAATTCGAAAAAAATAATATGTTGTAAATGACAGAGTAAAAAAGGTAGTAATGATTTATTCTGACTCACTTCAGATTCTTTCACATATATCGAGACGGTAAGTTCTTGATTATGAAAAAAGTGCCAAGGAAAAGATGGACTTTCAGGAAGCAAACACTGTCAAAATTTTTTTTTCAATAGGGTCTAAGCGGGACTCGAGCCTTAGCGATAAGGCACTTACCCGTAAGCGCGCACTTTCGGAAACTCGGGCACCGATGTCCCTCAAGGGTCCTTTTTTTTTACATTACATGATCTCGGCAAAACAGTTTCCAATTTATTTTGAACACTTGCATTATTATTTTTATATATATAATAAATTAACGGAGATTCCGGTTTCTACAACAAAATAAGAACTGACCATCTTGATATTTGTATCAAAATCTTGACAAGCGCCTGAAAAATCTCAATTTCACTACACTCGTATAAATTCAGTAACTTACTTCTGCCGGTTAGATTTTGAATGTTTTATTGATTATTAAATTTAAAATTAATTCGACTGCTTTCTAAAGCAAGTAATTTGGCGATCCCCTGTATGATAATATCAATATTTCAGAGCTACATACATTGTTATAGGATTAGAATTTTTACGATGTCGTAATTTTTAAGGTATAATTTTTATATTTTTAAAGGAAGCCTTTTCTCTAACGAGATTCCTACATTAAAAATCACAAACTATAATGTTAAACTTATATTTGATAGACAAAATGCATTTGCCTTTTTAATTTTTTTTAAGTCTTTAGAATTGTTTGTAACTTTAAGGGCTATGGGTATGTGGCTGCGTATTTGAAAATTCTGTCAAGGTATGCATCAAAACAATCAAAATTTGACTTAAATGAAACCTGAGATGATAAGCGTAGAAATGTGTTATGAAATAAAACAAGCCTGTCTGATAATAACATGTTCTCAAATAATACGACCAGCAACACTTACAAAAAAATACAAAAATACAACCGGACAAAATAACAAGAGGCCAAATAGGGCCTATATTCTTCAACTGGCGCACAAATTGCATCATGTTTTATGAAAAGTGGGGCAACCAAATATTATTTAGAACTAGAGGTCAAGCGGGCTTTAATGGTCATTTGAGGATATTAGAACTGTGGTTGATGCTTATAATTGAAGCAGACATGGTCTTGAAATAAGTAATGAAGGGAAAGTAATCAAAGATGTTGCGTATGCAAGTCAATGAATAATCATTGTATGACAGAAATAAGACCGGTTAACACATTATTATTTACGAAATATTGTTTATTATTATGCATATTTAGGACAAACAAAACATCTGAGCATTCTTTTTGTTACTATAAAAATTGAATATTCATTGTGTACAAGATCTTGTATTATAAACCATGTTCATATGGAATGGAAAGGTTACATGACATGATTCAATTGTATCCTTCATAGATATTCAATGGATATATGGGATCAGTACAGTAATGAGAAGTACATATATAAAATTTGGAATCCGTGATAATAGATTGGATAAAGTAAATAGCAAAGTACATTAATTATTAATTCTGTAGAGGGGAAAGTCCGAAGGGGTCGCGGCCCATTGTTTTTAAGGAATGGATAGTTATGAGGATTTTCACC
Source organism: Tegillarca granosa (assembly GCA_029721355.1). Taxonomy (NCBI): domain Eukaryota; kingdom Metazoa; phylum Mollusca; class Bivalvia; order Arcoida; family Arcidae; genus Tegillarca; species Tegillarca granosa. The sequence goes on from CM056597.1 coordinate 26,402,052, forward strand.
CACTTAAAATACACTTTAATTATAAGCAGTTGATTATGAAACAATAACTCTCCATTCCTTGGAAAAGTGCTCTATAACAATGGATTGAATACTACCTATTTGATGCAACTGATTGGTATACAATAGCCATAAGGTGACAGTTTGTGTATAATAACTCTCCATTCCTTACCTAGTTATAGGCCAGTGTATTACAATAGAGCTTAGACTTAACAGATTGGACAGTTATTGTTATCCTTATTAAGCCAAAAGTGAAAAGCATGCAAGTTATGCTTCTTTCTTTTTGAATCAGTAAATATTTGCTCATTCTTCAAAATGTCTTCGAGTGATGAGGACAGTGCATTTGTTACACAGAGTACATTTTGTACAAACAGCGATGATAATGACACCGACGATATCATTGATGGAATTTTGGATATGCAAGATGAAAAAAATGACAATATTCCACAGGCACAACCAGTTTATGTCCATGATAGCATGTTCTCAGACATCAGTGATGACGAATTTAATGCATCTTGTGAACAAGTAGAGATAAAAGAACAACCTTCAAGATTTAAAGTTCCAAAAAGTGATGTTGAAATTAACAACAGTCAAAAAGGTATATTTACTTTATCTGTTTAAATTGAGAGAGAGAGAGAGAGAGAGAGAGAGAGAGAGAGAGAGAGAGGTCCGTCATCTAAGTGATAAGTCAGTTTTAAGCACAATAAAGTGTGAAAGACTGTCTTGTCTGCCTTTCAGTACACGTCAGAAGTCTGTTCATCAGTAGATTCATTTAAATAGAATATTTTAAAACAGTTGATTTAAGGTATTGGATATACAAAAAAAAAAACAAATTATAAATAAATAAATAAATAAATAAATAAATAAATAAGTCAGCAATGTTCGTCAGATATCATATGTCTAGGTAGATGTCTGAATTTGTCACAGTTTTTAAAAATCATTTTGCAATTTACAACGAGCTCATGTATGTCATTTATTATTTTTCAGATTTTCTGACAGCACTATACATAAAATTCAGTGGGCAGTCAATACGTTTAAAGCATGGCAGTGCAATAGGAACAAGTTAGCCGACAGCATAAATATTAGTCCTATTTTGGTTGAACTTGAACATATGACTCGTGACGAACTTAATTATTCAATTTCTCGCTTTATTTATGAAGTAAAAAAAGTAGATGGAACAGAGTACCCGGCTGAAACAATGAATTTTTTGTAGTCTCACTTCAAATGTATTTTGAAACATGTGATAGGAAATAAAAGTTTTTAAGTGATGAATCATTTAGTCAGATAAAAAATACTCTTGACAATATCATGAAGAAAAAATCAAGAGAAAATGTTGGAGGTCCAACAAAACAAGCTGACACTATAACTGAAAAAGAAGAGGAAGTTTTATGGTCGAAAGGTGTGCCCGGATCTGATACCCCTGATAAATTAGTAGATACTATTTTGTATCTCATTGGAATACATTTTGCTTCACGGGGTGGGCAGGAACATAGTGATTTACGTCGGGGTGAGACTTCACAATTTCGCATTTGTCAGGACGAACAGGGAAGGTTTTTACAATATACAGAAGATGTTTCAAAAACTAACCAAGGAGGGTTAAAACATCGCCAAATTAAACCTAAAAGTGTCAGTGCTTATGAAAATGTAAATAATCCAGACCGTTGCATCGTAAAATTATATGAAAAATATTTATCTCTGTGTCCGCCAATTAAAAAAGCAAATGCACTGTATCTAAGGCCGCTACAAAAACCAATGCGGAATATTTGGTATGCTGACCAACCTATTGGCCGTCATAAATTGGCAGGTGTTGTATCGTCGTTATGCAATAAAGCAGGCATATCTTGTTATTGGACCAATGACTCGCTTAGAGCATCTGCAGCAACAAGACTATACCATGCAGGTATAGACGAACAGCTTATTTCTGAAGTGACAGGTCATAGGTCAATGGCTGTCAGAAATTACAAAAGAACAACTTCGGCACAAAAACGATCCATAAGTAACATTTTACAAGGAGTCGACAATAATAAGAAGTCAAAAGTAGAAACAGTAACTGAAAACGATGAAAGCATCGCCGTAACTGTTTATATAAATTTAAAACGATTTTCTGCGCAATTGGATTATTACTTACCGTGAAACGTCTAATGTTTAGTTGATAAGAGGATTTAATTAAAAAACAATTTCATCGTGATCAATTGGATTATTCATAACTTGGAAGTGACTTTCAAAAGCAATTTTTTCAGTTGAATTATTCATTACGGATTGCTTAAAATTATTAAAATTTAATCTAGAAACATGTTGTTACTTTATTTTTCCATTTGTTAATTGAATCACTTTTAATTTCAGGAATGGGGAGTAATTCATATTAACTCTCCATTCCTGAAAAATAATAGAGTCTTAAGACAAAGGATAATGTCATGGGTGTATTTTAAGAACAAGTATTTATTATACAAATAAACAACATATCAAACAAAGCTTTTATAGAAAAATGCATACTTTAAATGCAGTACTTTCTGTATTTAGTGAACAGAGCAGGATTTAAAGTTTATAAGTAAACATATCAAGCCATAGCCAATGTTTCACTTCAGGGGAACGGCAAGAATTTTATGGAATTTGATTTCCTGCTTGGTTAGCTTTTTATGGTGCAGAAAATATATTTTCAAAAAGCTTTAACTTGCTAAAGTTCCATCTTGTTTGAAGCTGTATTCAGAATTTCAAGAAGGAACATTTTACCTTTGCAATCATAATTAAAGTGCCTGAGTAAAATCTGTTGCAAATTGGATTTGCATAGCAGTCTTATTTACAGAAATTGGGACTTTTAACACAAAAAGGTCAACAATGGCTATTTAATTACGTGTTGATAAAAGAATTGATAAAATATTACACCTCAAAAATTCCTAAAAATCGGGTCAACGAAAATTTTCTTAGAAAAATCTGTATATATGTTGAATGCCCTGCTATCTACTCTCTACATTTCAAATTTGAATAAAATCAATTAAAAATGATTCAACAATGGTTATTTATGTGTTTTTGCTATTTATAGTAACAGCAGCCATCTTGAATGTCAGGCGGGATTGCCTGGTACAAACTTTTGTCTACCTAACCTAAGGACCTTCCACACCGAATTAAGTCCCAATTGGCCCCGTGGTTACAGAGGAGAAAATTTTCAAAGAATTGATTAAATATTACACCCCATTCGCATAATTCGTAAAAATAGGGTCAACGAAAATTTCTCATAAAAACCCGTTATATATGTTGGATACCCCGCTATCTACTCTCTGCATTTCAAATTTGATTTAAAATTTGGAAGAAAATAGCTTAAAACTGTAAAATTACAAACTAGGTCATGACCATGAACTTTGACCTTGACAACATTTTGAAGGATATTTTAAGAAAAGTCAAAACTGAAAACACCATGTTAATATTTGTTCAAATAGTCAAGTTATAACAATTTGAAGCTATTTTTATGAAATTAAACGCAAAAACACGTAACCCGCTTTTCAACCGAATTTAACGAAATGAACAAACTATAGGACTAAGATTCTAGAGAAGCCAAATATCACATCAGATTTTTTCTCCCTTATTGGTTTCGGAGAAGAAGATTTTTAAATATTTTGCACCCCTAGGTCACCATGACCTAGTTTTGGTAGCCATGGCAACGCTACGAATAAATCTGAACTGCACCGACCCTGACATGCTTCTGTCCAAGTGTCATTGAAATCTGTCCAGTACTTTCGGAGGAGAAGTCAAAAATGTGTGTTAACGACGTACACACACACGGACATACACACACAAGCTGCGCTATGCCATAAGCACACTAGACCTTTGGTCAGGTGGGCTAATGACTCAACAATGGCTATTGATGTGTCTTTGCTTTTTATAGTAACAGCGGCCATCTTGGATATTAGGCGAGGTCGCCTGGTAAAACCTTAAGTCTACCCCACCTAAGGACCTTTCACACGGAATTTGGTCCAAATTGGCCCGGTAGTTTCAGAGGAGAAGATTAAAGTTTACGCTGGCACGCACGCACGGAAAACCATGCCATAAGCTCAGGTGGGTATAGCCAGTTGAGCTAATAAAACAACACATAATCTAATAAAAAGGGAAACATCTTTTGGAATACTGACGTGATACTGCTAATGCTCTTCTGTCATTTAATAAATCTGAAACAGATACTTTCAGATGTACATTCCTGGGGATGGGTATTTATTAGATTTAAAAAAGACTCAACATTACAAAATAGGTAACGTAAGATTTAGTTGCAATGCAATAAACTAAAAGGCATTAAACGAAGATAACAGTGAAAAAAATCTATTTTTGAAATCTAATTTCTTGTATATATCCCCGAGCAATGAAGAGCAAATAGGCGTTTATACTCTGTCGGGAAATAAATAAGCAAATAAACTGTAGGATTGGTGGTAAGTTAGATTTTATGCAACATCTTAGACTTAATATGGCTGAAAGGACAATCATTAGCGACTGAGTGTCAAATGATTTAATTATCAAGCACATCAAGCTTATCTGATACAGGATGGGATTGATGAAGTGAGCTGTAAATTGGTTACTTGTTAGAAAGTCAAGGTCAGACTCTCAAACCAAATGGAAATGCATGCAAATAAGTATTACTTCTGCTAAAACGTTCAAATTGATACTTTGGAAAAATGAATAATTTATGGATACTACTTACTGTTCTTTGGTCTCACCTGTCAGCTTTTAATCAGGTAAATGCACCTGGTCTCAATAATGTTTAAAGAGATATTCCTAAAGGTTGTTATCATGGCGTAGGTGTGTTTACAATGGTGGTTTAGCTTTGGGTATTAAAATTGTGATTTTAGAGTTCAAATTTTTAAAGAGTTCCAATTTTAGCTGAATAAAATGATCTTGTTTAAAGGCATCTGCGCGCTAAAAAATCAAAGAACTTATAAAGCAAAAACGGTAATAGATATCCGATGGCAAGATTCTTTTACTTTGAACAAAGCTAGAAAAATATTTACAATACTATGCGTGCGAGTCCATGCGAGTTAATTTATTTTTTCAAAACGGCGTATGAAAACGTTTTCCGCAAAATCAAAATGTAAAATAATTTTTGACTGAAAAATTAGTGTATTTCGAATCATTTATCAAAAAGAAAATTTAAAAATTAACGTGTGTAGGTTAATTACTTAATTAAGGTACGATTAATTGTTCTTCATGAAAAAATTTAACAATTTTTATAACTTGGTTATGCTATTTTTCTCATAACTTATAAGCATATATATTAATAGGTTTAAATGCTACTACATGTATTTGCCATACTGACAGGATTATTTGTGTTTATTATAATCTTAAAATTGTCATCTAAATAGATAATGAAAAAATCTTGTGTGTACCTCAAATTCAAGCAATTAGTGAAAAAGTGTATTTCATGAATTATCTGAATTATTTTAAAGGTACATTTTTAAAAAATTCTTTTTAAAATTTGCATTTGTAGAAAAGGGACACCATTAATTTCGTTGTACTAGTCGATGATTCCTGTACCAAAACATATACAGACAAAATACATTATATAGCAGTTCAAATTTGTATATGTTTCCGTAAAAATCCGTTTTGAAAAACTCATGGTAAATAATATAACTATGACTATAAATGTTTATTTCGTGTTAATATTATTTTCATTGCTTAGGAAAACATGCTAAGTTCATCAGTTCAAAGCCAAAAAAAGCGTTAACCCGAGGTATTTAAATATGCTAACCCTTGATATAGCTACCGAACTTCACCGATGACAGATTTTTTGTTTACTATTGTACCTCCTAAACTTCAGTTACAACTGCGGTAGTTCAGTTGTTAGAGTGCTCGCTCCATAAGAGGGAGACCGTGGGTTCGAATCCCGACCGGGTCGCACATAACTTGAAAGTGTGTAGTAACTGTTCTTTCACCAAGCAATCGACATTACCAAATGGAGGTCACGTTTCTTTGGGATGGGAAACTGAAACAAACGAGGTCACGGTAGGCGTGACACGATAAAGAACCCTGGCCAGTCAAAAATATTTTACCTATATCGAGACTATAGACGCAGCTAAAGTGCAAAAATTTCGTCTATGCGTTGCGCTGTAGGCAATATACAGCAGGGTTCTTTATCATGAAACGGGCCCTCGTTTATTTTAAGTAGGGGTTCGAACCCACGATCTCCCACTTACGGAACAAGGACTCTACCAACTGAGCTCCCGCTGTGGTCTCGCGAAATATGAGTAATATCTCTTACCGTATCGTTAAAGCAGTGTTATTCGAACTGCTATTTTGGGCGATCGTAAATTGGAGAGTCGCTCAAACTGTACTTTCGGTCGATGGCAGAGATGGTTGTGTACATGTATATGTTTCGTTGAAATATTTTCGAGCAGATGAAGTTTGGTCATGAAATTTGTTGATGGACGAAGAGAACAAGCAACAAATAGTAAGTGTTGTGCCTATAAATGATACCTTCGTTTGTAGATAATGTCAATGCTTAGAGGAAACTGTTCAGGTCAATAGCATAGTTCAAAGAAAACACATTTCTTTTTGTGTTAAATAATTCAGAAATAACCCACTGATCGTAACTTCGTTATGCATTAGTGTAATTAAATGTTGACTCGTAAAGTTGATTAAGGTTGTGCTAAAATTCCCCTCCCTTTTGAGATGTGTTTAATATACGAGATATTAATAAATTCATCTTTTTAGAACTTGAAGGTATTCTATTCTTTTTCATACAAAATTTCATGCTGTCTTTCGCACGTGTTATTTTTCTAAAGAATATTCACACACAGAGAAATTTCAACTGAAGATACTTGGAATAGAGGGGTGGAAAATGGGTTGTGGGTTACATAGCACTTCTTGATGTAGAATAACAGAACATGATTTTTTTACTGTAATAAAATGTACTCTAACAGTAAACCTAAGTTTTAAGATGTGGTATGTTTTAAAATAAGCTTAACAAGCATTGCATTTTTTAAAATTTAAGTCAGAGATTCAGAATTTATTTCATTCAAAACAGGATATATATATATATATATATATATATATATATATATATATATATATATATATATATATATATATATATATATATATATCCTAACAATCACAGGAGATCATACATATCACAACACCAATGAACTCGAAAAAACTGAATAAGCAACGTTTATGGCCAGTTAAATTAAAAAAGAAGAAACAACGACGGCCATTAAATTAAATTAATATATAATACAAATACCAGTTAAATTTTGATGTGCCAGATGTGCACATTTCGGAAATTCATTCCTAATCAATGACACTAAGACCTAAAGTTTGATAGATAAAAACATAAACCAAATATTTGGAAATTAATAAATCTAAAGTTCCAAAATAATATAAATCCAAATCAAGCTAAGGAATGCTTTGCATGAGGGAACAGAACTTAGTTTTAAATAAATTTTAAAAATTGAAAACGGCTGAAAATTTTGCTAAATGGTACATTTTTCGAAAGCACAAAGAAAATCAATATGGTGTTTCTCGGACGAAGTGTCACGTGACTGAATTTAGGGCACTTCTTTACCGCTTTGTTTATAAACATATATACAACGAACTGCTAGGTCTCTTTTTTGGATGACAAATTGAAAAGTTTTCCACCAAAAATTTCATTTTAAATTCTTTTGGGGTTTTCAATCATATAGATGATAAAAATAATTATAAATTTATTTAAATCAATTAAAAAATCACTGGAAACATCGCAGTTTTGATGACTGCACAGTAAATCAGTGTGACCGAAATTCAAGATTTTCATTATTTTTAAGATTCAATTTTGTATATTTTGTTTAATATAAGATAAAATAATTCAAATCAAATTAAAATCAGGCAGTCTAAAGATAGTTAAAGACGTATGTTCTATTTTACGTTTCCCCTAGTAAAGAGGCTTCTCGTTATTGCTCCCGAATAAATATCCAGAAGATCTTTATAAACTCTAATTTAGATCTTGTGATGTCATTAAAACTATTCATTTAAAACAATTAAATTATTTGATACAGGTACAAGCTCGAAAATATATGTAAAATAGTTAAAATTACGACCCTTTCCTATTATCATGCATTTAAACATTGTTGACATTTTTGTTATGCCCTAAATTTGAGGCTGGTCACATGATTCAGGTCGATACTAAAATCCGAATTGGCAAGGAATTAATACATCTGCGAAACGACTTATTATGTTTTTTATTTATTTATTTTTTTTATTTTTTTTTTTTTTTGTTAAAATACTTTGCAAAAGTCCACAGAAGAAATAACGATATGAATAACAATAAAACAATAATGATAAAACACTAAATAACGCCATTGCTTAATACATCAGCCGCGGAACCCTGGATGACCCGTGTCCCCCTCCTTAAATTTAATATTGCTATAAAAATTATACATATATATATTAATTTTTTTTTGTTAAAGAAAAGTATTTAGAAAAAAAATAAATCGAACTCGTACTGACTGAAATCTCAATACGTCCTACTCGTGAGAGCGTTTAAAATCTGTTTGATTCATCTAGTAGGCTTTTTGTTAAATTTTGATGTGCCATATGTGCATATTTCGGAAAATCATTCCTCATCAGTGACACTAGGGATCGAAAAGTTTGATGGATCAAAAACATAAGCCAAACAGTTGAAAATTAATAAATCTTATGTTAAAAATTACATGCTATTTTAACACAATTTACATGTAAGTTAGAATGAGTGTCAAGCAAGGAAATGTCTTTTTAAATCCCCAAGGTGATTAAAGAATATTAAGATCTAAAAACATTTGATTTCCAACTGGAGGATGTCGCAATCTCTTCAACAACATTCCAAACATAGCAGAACATAATAACTGACGTAAACGTCAGAGTTATCGTTCTTGGTCATAATTATAATTGAAGCACGCAGAGATATCACAAACCAGATGGATCAGGAACTGTGGCGAGTTCCTTTTGTTTAATCAAATTAATTTCATAAAACGTCTGTAGTATTTCTCATTAGTATGGTATACATGTATTATGCTTCATTGTTTGATCTGACGAAAAGTCGCATAGTTCACATAAATCTTTGTATTATGAATTCTCCCAAAAATGTGGGTAATTGCATTAGATATAATATGTGTAAATTGCAATATATACTCAAGATGAAAATGAAATAAATGTGATAATAAAAAATGTTACGCTTGAAAAAATATGCAATATTTATGCATATTTTTTTTACACCAATGCAAGACCATTTACCGCGGCAGATTTGTACCCCCTAAATTTAAGTTCTAGAAACCGCGAAATATGAGTAATATCTCTAACCTGATCGTTATAGCAATGTTATTCGGAACATCTATTTTGGGTGATCAGAATTTGGACAGTCTCCTAAGCTGTATTTTGTTCGATAGCAGAGATGGTTGTTATTCAAATATTTTGTCAAGTATGGTCATGAGATTGTTGATGGACGGAGATAACAATCTTGGACGAATTAAATAACAACAACAACAACAACAACGAAAAAAAAAATAAACAATTATTGTGAGATCGAAAGACACTTTTGGTTTTTATGATGTGTAATGGTGAAATTTTCTACTTTGTTAAAACGCATCGCACTCTGGCAATGTTTGTACGTTGTTGATACATCACCAAGAAAATATTCGAGACAAATTCAAGACTGGGTCGTAAAATACATTAATTACATCTTATTTATTGCCTAAATGCAGAGGCGTTCGAAGCTTTTATAATTACTTTAAACGATAAATAGTTTTTAGTTGTTAAAAAGTCCTATAAATGTAAAAATATAATAAACAGTTCCTCCTACTTATAATTGTTTTTATGTTTTACTTGTTTTTCTTTAACGAATAGGCAACATATCGATTTTCTACGCGTGTTTTAATTCTTAAACTAAGTTTAAGGATATCCTGTTATTATATTGTTTAGTACGACGTCTGCCATCGATTTTAATCTTTCACATTACTTTGTTATATTTTTTGGAATTGAATTTAAACTGTGTTAAGAAGTTCCGTGTGTCGTAAAGTAACCATTTTTCGACTTCCTTTGTTAATCAGATTCCAGATTACTTTTACCTTTTACATGATACATGTAATCTGTATTTGTCAGCTAATAAATGACAAAAAACTGTAACTTTGCTCAGTTTAAGTCACTCACATGGATTGCCTGCCCAAGTGTTAGTGAAAAATCTTGATTTGGACGTTAAACTTTACAATTCAACTTAACTAATGTCCTTGAATTAAAATTTCGTTTGAGAAAATGTCAAATTATTTTGTTTGTATTTTAAAGTGCTTTTCTTCCGTATAATAACCGTTATATGACTGGTTCTCATTTCATATTAGAGGTTTCTTTGCTGTTAACATTATAAAATTAATTTTTTCTCCAATAGTGTTTTGATTATACTAAGAATCTTTCACTTTATCGTAGTCATAATAACAAAATATGATGCAGTTAAAAATATTAACCTAGTTATATACTTTTTCCTAAAAGAGTCGACGTTTTATTTGCTCTTATATATTCCTTTAATTTTATTAGCAAATTTCATATTCTTATTAAGAAATGTTTGAAAAATAATATATTTATTAACTCGTTTAATAAATCCTAAATATAACTTTAAATGAAGTGCGCAAATTTTACCGGTGTGTTTTCAAAACATTAATTGATATATATGTTTAACTGAACATTGACACTCTCAGAAAGCAGAGGTCACACAAAATGTCAGTAATTATAAATACCTTTAAATTATATAGAACGTCTTATAGATATGGAGAATGATCTCAGTTAGAAATTGATTTTAGGCAAATTACAGAACACTATCTTGTGAAATTAATTTAAATCTTGATATTTATTGCTTTTAAATGCAAAATTAGAAGCAAAAGGATTAATCATCCCTTTTAATTAATAAAAACCCAAATCATATATCTAATATTTTTAAACTTCCCTGATTTTGAACATAAAAATATAACGATTGCGATCATTTACATGACATTTCATGAAATTCATACTTCGTGATCAAGTTCTTAACGAAATAGCTTTAGTTTAAGAGAAAAAAAAAACCACACACTTGAGTCGGGTTAGTTTACCCATGTCAAGTTTAATGACAGTTCCCGGAAGCAGTTTAAAGAAAAAAGGAAGGAAAAAATCACTACAGGAGGCGCTTTTGAAACTTTCTGTGTTAGGGACGTGTTAAATATGCACAATTTTATATGTAAACGACAGACAATTATTTATCTTTTTAGCATGTATATGTATACCAAGTTTATATTTTGATATTTTGAAAATTTAATTTCTCGAAGTAGAGAATGTTTATTTTCTTATTAAAGTATGCAATCATCTATGTTTGAGGGTCTTAAGGTTGGGTCTGGCTATAACAGCTTTGTTACTCTTATTATTTTAATAGTAAACAATTAACACCAAGATGCTTCGCATTCGCCCAAAATTGGAAGACGAACAACAACTTGCAGAATATGTTAACAATTTTTATTTCATATTTCATGACTACATTAAAATGTATGCAAGCTTTTATAGATTTCTGCAAAAACTTTGAAATAGCATATCAACATAATGTTCTGGAAAAAGTAAAACCAATCTTTGCTTGGAGTAATTGTTAAAAACAGACGCACTTTGTCACTGCAAAAAATAAAAAACGTTTAACGTTTTCAAACCCTTTAAATTTGATGATTTTTCTCCATAACAATAAAGGCCTTCAAATATCCTTCAAAAAGGTAACAAAAATTTTTATTATGCAAATCTCAGTCAATTTTAATCTAGAAAGTGAACCTGGTTGGAAAAATTGTACTTTCTTTTTATTTTTAGTTTTAGAAAACAAAAAGAAAACTCTATTTAAAAAATATCAAAAAGATGAAAATCAAATAAACAAAATTTAAAATTCCAAAATTCAAGCCAGTTTATTTTTCACCATATGGTCGTTTCTAAAATGGAAACATCAATTCTAAGATTTAAAATTTAATTCTAAAATATTTCAAGTGCGATCCGAATTGTATTTTAAAATTTTTTACACGATTCATTTTTTTAATGTTACACGGCCAGACCCTTTTAATAAGTACAAGTAAATATTGATAAATAAATGAGTAATTCTTACCATATTATCTTTTGTGTTTGACATTTCCATTTCAAAGTTGATCATTCAGTAACTGAGAGATATATCTCTTCATGCAAATCCTGCGATCTGATTATACAATAAAATATAATGCTGATGATAAAAATAAATGTCTGACGGACTAAGTAGAAGTTTTTTTATCAGTGTTGTTTATAAACGTTTCTTAGGAGGAAACTACATCGATTACAAGAAGCCTGAAATCTGTAGTTTATCAGTCAATGATTGATCCACATCTAAGGTTTGTATTTGTTCATTTGAGCCTTTCCCAATACTAATTTTTTTCAACCGGTTTTTCTTTTTCTGGATAATGTTTCTAGTGTTTTCGTGTGTATGGTCAACAAATCAAATAGTTTCACGCTGCAGGAAGTGTTTAATTTCTCCAAGTTATTATAAGTAATTGATATCTGTAGTTCTTGGTAAATCAGTGTCGTATATACTGTAACATACGAATGAAATTCAAATAAACGCAATTTAGAAAAATGACGATGAAATTTCTATTATAATAAATCAATATGTTTGTTGTAATGCTATTAAACAACACAGCGTTTGTTTAACTTTTCACGACGAGAACAAATATATTATCTTACATTTATTAACTGGTAATTCGTTTCCGCTCTTCTTGTACACTTAATGTGTCTTTAACGTGGTAGCTTACAGTCAGAATGTTATAGACAAGCATAACACTTAGGTTATAGCAAATACGATATGTAATATTCTGGCTGGTTACAAGACATTATGTACCCTGACAAGATGTATGTACCTTGAACCTTAGAATGATGGCCAGATTCTACAATTATTTTCCCATAGGCTTACATGATAACAAATAGGGAATAAAAATGACTCAAGTTTAAGTGGTGTTTAAATGGTGAAAAGGGAATAATCGTCTTAATAAACTGAATAAATTTTCAAAAGCTCGACTAGTTCGAGAAATTTTTCGCTACCTTAGCTAAAAGTAAACAGGCTGTGTATGAATACAATGTAAGATTTAAATTGACTGTAATCAAGGCACTTTACTCATCATATCTCTACTCCTTTTCAAGTGCACCACACTCTTGACTGGTTGTTTCTTCAAGTTGAAGGTCGACCCTTTCCATACAACTCTTTATCCCATTCAAACTGTCCATACAGATCCAGAAAAAAAAGTTTTTAAAGACACTGGTACTGCAATCGTGGGTGATTAACTTTTGACCTGAAAGTACTAGACACATGCCTGATTTATCCGTTTTTTACAGGATTCTTATAGGTAACATGATCCTTTGTGTCCTGTTCTGTTTTATTCCCTGCAGTTCAGTGTTCTTATGTCTTTGACATGGTACATTGGATATGTTTTTACAGGATACTTATAGGTAACATGATCATTTGTGTCCTGTCCTGTTTTATTCCCTGCAGTTCAGTGTTCTTAAGTCTTTGACACGGTACATTGACTATGTAACCTAAAAGATAACTGTATGACGTATTTGTCAATCTTAGTTTTTGTAGTAGACACATCCTTATACTTTCGGCAAGCAAGTATCTGTTGATACTGGGACCACAGTATGGTTCCTTTAACGGAAATTGATAGTAAATTAAATTAATTATTTTTGGTCACATAGAAAAAACTACAACTATTGTTTCATGGCCAGAGTAATATTTTAATGTGTACATGTATTCCCAATTCAAAAAGGGTGATAGATAGGATATTTTTGTTGCACAGTGTGCCACAGTCGGAAAACGTTTATGGTTTATACTGGATCAGCAAAATCAGTATATTGTTATTGCATTTTTTGAGCTTGTATGAACAATATTGGTATACTAACACATCCTGTAACTAATAATAATAATAATAATAATAATGATAATAATAACGGTAATAGTGGCATTTTACTAAAGGAAATTAATACAACTTATACACAAAGCATATTTGGTTAAAACTTTTTCATTAATAACGAAGCTATCATACACGTAAAACAAAAGTTTTATGGCTAAATGTCATGATTATCGACGTTTTGCTTATCTTTTGTAACATCATTAACGGATAAATCGGACGGGTTTATTATGTTTCAATTTCCTGGAATTTGTTAGTAAACAGGAAGAAAAATTTATCAAAAGTACCATTGACTTCCACTGTTGTTGAGGTTAAACGAAAATACTGTCATCATTTTGATTTACAAAAACAGTAATATTAACAAAATTTTGAAGAAATATTCTCAATTGTGTTTGAAAGAAAGTATCCTAGCTTAAGCTTTGAACATTTATATTTTTTGTAGTAAATGTTTTAATCTACATTCAAGAACATGCATTTAACAAAAACTGATGCAATTAGTTGGTGAAATGACAAACGTACAAAGCCGTTAAGGATAAACAATATTTATAACATTGATTATATAACTTTATAAATAATTATGGCAGATGTTTGCAGAAAACAAATCCGTTAAAGCAAAGCTATAAGGCTTTTTGGCTTTAATAATTTGATTAGTGAAACAATCATAACTCCCCTCAAAAAAAAAAAAAAAAAAAAAAAAAAAAAAAAAAAAAAAAAAAAAAAAAAAACAAGAAATTACTATTTTTTGTTTCTCAAGATTTACTTTTAGTTAGATATTGTAAGCAATATAATTTTTAATATTGGAAAAATGTTCATTATTGAATATCAAAAATTGATGTCCTAATTTATATATCGAATCTATTTTGATAATTGTTAATCTATTTTTTTATTTGAATAACTTTTGTTAGTACAGCATGAACAAAAATCATTTGAATACCAAAACAATAAAATTGATGACTTGGACATATTGAATCACATGGATTATAGTAGGCCATCCAACGGTAGCTAAATGGGGAATTACAAAAGTAACACTCACCTCCAAATTCCATTATCTAAAACATAAGTGATTGTTGTCCTTACTGTTTCTTTTTTTTATTTTACGGTTTACATAATCACTACTTAATAACTGATTTTTAAAATGTTCGAATACAAACTGTCATAAATCTAAGGTGCGTATTAACAAAATAATAAGCTTAAAAAGAAAAAGATATTGCAAATTCAATACAGCATCGGGATAAAATTTTAATAAATAAAAGCGTCATTGTTAAAAGTATTTTTGAAACATTTCTTAAATTTTAAACTTTATTTAAAACTAAGGTTTGTTCCCTCATGCAAAGCATTCCTTACCTGGATTTAGATTTATAAAAAATTTGAACTTAAGATTCATTAATTTTGAACTGTTTGGCTTATGTTTTTTGTCTATCAAACTATTCGGTCTTAGTGTCGCTGATAAGGAATGATTTTCCGAAATGTGCACATCTGACAGATTAAAATTTAACTGGTATTTGTGTTATATATTTACATGTCAAATGTTGATGTTGTTTTCACCGGGTCTTTTGGTCAGAATTGACTGTCTTGATTTAAGTGAAAAAAAATTAACATGAAGGTAAAAACGATAACTTAAATCAAGTCTTTTAGGAAATGCTTAAGGTGCTGAAATTAAAATGACAAAGTTGCAGCATTTCTATACGTATGTCAAAGCTGTGCATTTTAAATATGTACATTTCTAAATTTTTTTTTTTTTTTAAAATAACCATATCATGCCTAAGGTAAGTTTGTTTGCAAATATAGTCAAAATAGATTAATGTAAATGGTGCTATCACCTTGTGGAATTTAGAAAATGGTAAGGAAAGCTTTAACGAATTTTAGGCCGATAACACTATCAAGTTACGGCCCCTGATCAGTTAGAGGGCTACTACTTCCGGGGAGTTCACGGTTGTGAACAATATTATTATTATCTATTAAAATGTCTAGAGTTGCAGTTAAAACACGTCGATTGTTTTATGTAAAATGGTCATATATATATGAACTTGAAGTTTTTATGTTAAAAATTATTTTATTTTATTTTCTTTACTTTTCATTTAAATCAAACAGTGTAAAGCTTTTTTAAAGATTTTTTGTAATCAGAGTTGATGAAGATACCTGTGTATATACACACCTTGACATGGTAAGATAAGATAAGATAAATTTTATTTTAAGTCGGGTTAATTTTGTAAGACTCAAATGCCATGGTTCTAAGTCTCCTGATACCTAAAGATGGTAATTTGGATTTTTGAAGAAGATATTGGTAACTTCTGTCGTGGTCTTCATATATGAATCTGAGGGCTCTTTCCAGAATTTTTTCCATTTTTTGGGTATTGATTAAATTACAGAAATGCCACGTCAAAGGACAGTAGTTGGAGTTTGAAAGAATAAATGAGTAATATAGAGTACGTTTACCTAAACATGTGAGATGTTGTCCAATCCGTTATAAACATTTAGTTGTTTTGATGCCTTTTTGCACAATTCTGAAATATGAGTATTAAAATTAAGCTGATGATCTAGAGTTACACCAAGAAGCTTGACCTCATCTTTACATGAGATGGTATTGCCCTCTGTATTGAATTTAAGATTGAGGTAATGACTCTTTTTGCCGATGGATATGGCCTGAAATTTGTCTGGATTGGCTTTCATTTGGTTGGAGGAGAACCACTGTATTAGAGTTTTACTTTTATCAACCAGTGTTGTTTTAACTATGTCAATATTATGATTGCTGCAGGATAAGTTGTTGTCATCTGCATAGTTGTAGAGTTCACAATCAATAATAAAATAGAAGATATCATTTATAAAAATGTTAAAAAGGACAGGTCCCAGAATGGATCCCTGTGGAACTCCTTTAAACATTTCTTGTCATGTACTTATGGAGGAGTGGATCTTTACACACTGCTTTCTGTTTGATAATTAGCTTTCAAGTAAATAAGAGGTAGTTTCAGATACACTATAGGCTTTTAATTTGTTTAGTAGTAGATCATGTGGCAAACAATCAAATGTGTTAGAATGATCCATTAATATAGCCGCTTCATATTTGTTATTGTCAAGTGCTTTTTTCCAGTCTTCTATGATTTTAAGCAGTGCTGTTTGACATCCATAACCGGGTCTGAATACAGATAAAAGTGGGTGGAAAATGTTATTAAAGTACTAAATTAGTTGGTCATCAATTGCTCTTTCAAAAAGTTGATATGGTTGGAAGTATGCTAACTGGTCTGTAGTTGTTTTTGTCTAGATTGTAATTTTTCTTGCGTAAAGGTTTGACTTGAGCCTGTTTTAGTGTATCTGGAAAGGAAGCTGTATTTATGGCTATGTTAATGAGTTCAGTAAGTTGTGTTGTAATTGCCGGTTGTGAGACTCTAAGTATTAGTGGAGACATACCATCATTACCAATTGACTTTTTAGGATTTAATTTTTTGATTTGTTAAGCAAGGTATTCTGTGGAAATGTTCTCTATTGTGAGAGTGTCAGTTGGATTGTTGTTTGATGTTATGGTTGCTATGCTTGGATGAGTTCCTGATATATATTTTTTTTTGCTAATATCTTTGGCTACATTTATAAAAAAAGCTATTGAATGTTTCTGCAACTTGTTTTTGTTCAACGATTATTGTATCATTTTCTGATAATATTACTTCTTTTTGTGTGTTGCAGCCTTTATAGGTAATAACGAGTTTTATCGTTGGCCAAAAGTCTTTGGATTTTGGCCCGCCAGCACAACGTTTTATAAAGTATGTTTTAACTGATTGTCTTTTGATTTTGTTGACAATGTTTCCTTGTTTGGTGTAATTTTTCAAAGTTGTGTTGTTTTTGTTTTTTCTGTACTTGTTGTGTAGCATTCTTTTTGTGTACCTGGCTGAGAGCAGTTGTTTGTTCTTGAAAGGTGCAGGTTTTGGTAACATTGTCCTTGTTTTGAGTGGTATGTGTTTATCAATTACCTGAACAAAACATTTTTCAAAATGTTCATATGTAGTGTTTATATCTGTGGTGTTTCATGAAGGGGTATTTATTAAATCCTGGTGGAATCTTGCTACATCAAGGTTTTTGAGACTCCTGTATGTTTTATACTCTGGCCCTTTGGTATTAATATGACCTTTCACCTGTAAAGAAATAATATAATGAGCGTCACTTAAGCCACAATTAAAATTTTTAGTATTACATAAATATAAAGGTTTGTTTTCTATGGTCTATATAGTCTAATTTACACACTTATCCCAACTTTCTATACATCAATGGTTTTCATTTTTCCAAAATACCTTAAAAATTTTTACACTTATATATTTGATG
This sequence comes from Tegillarca granosa, assembly GCA_029721355.1. Classification (NCBI taxonomy): domain Eukaryota; kingdom Metazoa; phylum Mollusca; class Bivalvia; order Arcoida; family Arcidae; genus Tegillarca; species Tegillarca granosa. The sequence continues at coordinate 26,420,261 of CM056597.1, forward strand.
GAAGTAATTTTTTACAATAAATAACCATAATTGGTATTCATTTCGAGATTGTTTGAACACATTTCACAATTACTACTAGCCCGTTTTAGCAAATTTTATAATAACGACAAGCCATTTTAACCATTGTAAATATTACCATTCAAATGCAATTAAAAAGCACTCTAATAATTTACCTTTGTATTAGTCATAATCACTTCAAGACCTTTTCTCTCTGTCACTCATAACTACGAACCAATATTTCCTACCACTCATAATCACTACGCGTCTTTCTCTATCACTCAGTCACTACGACTCCTTTTCTTTCTATCACTAATAATTACTGTTTTGTCACTATAAGATAGCCATAAGCACTAAGAGCCCTTTTCTCTCTATCAGTCATAAGCACTACGAGACTTTCTCTTATTAGTCATAAGTACTACGAGACTTTTCTATCTATCACTCATAATCACTTCGAGCCCTTTTCTCTCTGTCACTCATTATCACTACGAGCCCATTTTCTCTATCACTCATAATTACTACGACCCCTTTTCTTTCTATCACTAATAATTACTATTTTCTCTCTATCAATAATAATCACTACAAGCCCTTTTCTCTCTATCAGCCATAAGCACTACAAGACTTTTCTCTTTATCACTCATAATGAGTATGAGCCCTTTTCTCTATCACTAATAATTACTACGAACCCTTTTCTCTCTATCTTTCAATCACTACGAACCTTTTTCTCTTTATCACTTCGAATCGTTTCTGTCTAGCATCACTATATCCACTTTCCTCTTTATTCGAATATATCCAACAACAAAAAAGCTTTCTTTTTAAATCTCTCTCTCTCTCTCTCTCTCTCTCTCTCTCTCTCTCTCTCTCTCTCTCCAGAAAACGAAAACATTTGCCGATAATGATTGGCTTAGTTATAATCTGTTTAGTTCTTCTTGTTTAAGTTTGATTCATTCATTTTCACTTTGTTTTGAATACCAATCGTAATGATTTCAAATAATTCTCACTACCTGAAACTGAAAAAATACAAAATAAATTTCGACGTATAATTCTATTACATTTTTTATATCCCAAATTTCAAGTCAATTATATATTACTTTCATTCAGGTTAAGCGTGTATGAGACCGATTACTAAGTACAAATGCATTTCTTACAATAAAAGTTGCAGTATATGATGATTTTTTTCCCGTTTAACACGGATAAATTCTATGGACCAACCCTCCTAATTAATGAGCATGTGTCAAGATTAGGTAACATACGCATCGACAAATCGCATAATCGATGTTTACCACTGTAAAATTTAAATGACAAGTAAAGATAATAAATTTTAAGTAAAAGATGTATTTAAAACAACAGTCCAGTTGATGTATAACTATTTTACATAAAACAATCGATGTATTTAAACTTATACACCGGGCATTTAATAATTACATAATAGTAGCAACCAAGTTGTTTACAGCCGTGAACTCCCCGGAAGAAGTAGTCCTCTAGTGGATCAGGAGCCGACAACTCGATAGTGTTATAAGCCCATTTTTTCTACCCTTAAAATACCAGTTAACTTCCAAGTCTAGAGTTTTTCTAGATTTTAATAAGGTGTATATTTCATATTGACCGATTGGACATCTCATATGAACTTGAAGAATGAGAATACTTGCTTAAATTTTTTGACTGGTTCCTATTTTTCTTAAACATCAAGTCAGATTGTTCCCACCAATCAACTCTTGTTTACCACATCGTGAAAGCTACATTAGTTCCATAACAGATTCAGAAATGAAAAGGAAAACAACTAAATATATATCAAGTCCTGTAATTTTTTTAATTTTATTTTTATTTTTTAGTTTAGGGTTTCTTTTTCGGATTGTTTGCGATCATTGTAAGAAGTAAACCGATCGATTGTAAAAGCATCCATACAAAATCCAATTACGTGTCTGGAATCAACAATTATGGTCAAAGACAATGCATGAAGCATCACAACCGTGGTCTTTTATATCTGTTATATGCATTTTATTTCGTGTTAACAAAGGCGAGAAATTTTATTTAATGCAGGAAGCATGAAAACGTGTAAATTCTATTTAGTACATGAATACGAAGCATAAATAATATATTTCATATTTTTGAAAAGAAGCAATGCTGTAGAACTAACTTCCTTTTGAAAACTGATACGACCGCTCAACATGCCGGGCTATTATATATCATTGTTTTATATATATTGTTCTTTTTTTTTTTTTACTATTTTACCTTGAAAAGACATTTCTAAGTGTATCTAAAATTTAAAAGGTATTTCTGTTATAATGTTGTAAGTGACAAACCTAATGTCGGTTTATATTTATGCCAGGTTTGATCGAAATCAATTAAACACAAACAAACCCGTTCATTTTAAAATTTCAACCTAATCTATTAGAATCTATCTTCAGCTTTAGGAAAATTGCTTTTTTCTTATTAGTTTTGTTACAACCATGTTCATCCGATTGATATTTAGATGATTTTATATTAAAACAGTTAAATGACACTCGCTGAGATTTATATAGTATTTATATAATTATATATATACTAGATGACTTAGGGAAAGACCTTCTTAACTGTCATTACAAAAGTACGTTGAAGAACTGTAAATATATTTGATGGCACTCAGAAAATCAACAACACAGACGTTTAGCGTTTTAAAGACAAAATTAAAGAAGATTCTAATGATAACAGAAAATCAATGAGATTCTCTTAATGTCAAATTTTCTTGGACGAAACATAAACAATTATTAGTTTTTCTCCAATTATTATTAGTATATTGTAAGTTAAATTTAAGATGAATTTGGATGTAAAGTTGTTTTGCACGATATAGATGGTTTTATCTACATAAAAAACCCATAATAATTATAAGACAGTTTAGAAATATAATGACATACCCAACTGTGGTATAGGGATAATATACTCGGTTGAATTGTTTATGATCACAATATTTAAATCTTTCCGTAGGGAACTTATCAAAATAGAAAGTATAAAAATATTATGACATACCCTGTAAATGGTGAAGGAATAATATGCAATCGTCAATCTTACATGACTTTTTCTTGCGCAGTATTTGATAATGGCAGAGGAGTTGATCTATAGTGTTTAATGGCATGCTCAAGAAATTTTTACTTATATCAAAGCTGTCGGCTTTGAGGTAGTAGAGAAAATGGAGCGCCAGAAGAAAACCTCCGAACTAAGGCAATCAAACTGACAAAATTATGCAAAAAGATCTGTACAAGCGAAATGTTAGCTGTTGAATGCATTGTGATCCGTAAGCGCATTTTGGACCACTCGCAACTGAGGCGGCTCTTTATAACGCTTGAGGAAGTAAAAACCTTAAAGCTATACAAAGATAGCCGATTCCTGATTATTATCATCTCTGTTTATCAGTCGGACGTACTCAAACCATTATTTTAGCTACTTTAGAGATAATCTTTTCTGAATTTTTTTGCTAATCAGTACTCTTATTATCAATATTTTAAAATCCTAAGATTGCCACCTGATCCTGTGAACTCAGTATTACAACTATGGTTCTACTATTGTATGCGCAGTTCATGTGATCCTGTCTTAGCCTACGGACATTAATTATCCTTCCATATTAAATCCATATTTAGCACACATTGTTGATAAAAATATTATAAAACGCTTTTCTTCCCACATGTTTGTTAAATGTCGTCGAGATTATTTTCCTATTAAAATAAATTAGTAAGTTGTCGGTAAAACATAAAAAAGGAGAAAAGAAAAACAGAAAGAGTTTTTGTTTTGCGTCATCGTTTATATAATTTCTATATGTGTTTTTAAAATGTCTGAAACTCAATATATCAAATAAAACTTTATTACAAACATTGGGTTTATTAAGATGACGTCAACCGTTATCTGAAAGCTCTCATAAACGTGAATAAAATATTAAATTTTGACAAAATTTTATAAATATCTATAAATGTCAACGATTATGCCTAATAAAGCTGTTTAAATTAGTCAATTAGTGTTTTAGTTGCACTTTGTTTCGTTCGTGTAAACCATCTGCCCACTATTTTAATTCCTTCTAAAGATGATCAAATATATTAAACAAAAATACCTGTTTAATTTTGCTGTGCCTTATGTGCACATTTCAAAAATTCATTCCTCATCAGTAAAACTAGGAGCACATCTGGCACATCAAAATTTTACTGGTATTTCTATTATATATTTGCTACCCCTGAGCGGGTACCGCTGCTGGCGGAGTAAAACTCCCCGAGGGTATCCATAACTCAGTAGGCAGTACTTTATGCTGTCAGAAAATGTACCATTTAGCAAAATTTCCAGTCGTCTAAAATTTGAAAGTATTTTAAAACTAAGGTTTGTTCCCTCATGCACAGCATTGCTTAGCTGGATTTGGATTTATATAATTTTGAAACTTTAGATTCATTACTTTCAACTGTTTGGCTTATATTTTTTTTGTATCAAACTTTTCGGTCTTAGTGTCACTGATGAGGAATGAATTTCCGAAATGTGCACATCTGGCACATCAAAATTTAACTGGTATTTGTATTATATATTTGCTACCCCTGAGCAGGTACCGCTGCTGGTGGAGTAAAACTCCCCGAGGGTATCCATAACTCAGTAGGCAGTACTTTATGCTGTCAGAAAATGTACCATTTAGCAAAATTTCCAGTCGTCTAAAATTTGAAAGTATTTTAAAACTAAGGTTTGTTCCCTCATGCACAGTATTGCTTAGCTGGATTTGGATTTATATAATTTTGAAACTTTAGATTCATTACTTTCAACTGTTTGGCTTATATTTTTTATGTATCAAACTTTTCGGTCTTAGTGTCACTGATGAGGAATGAATTTCCGAAATGTGCACATCTGGCACATCAAAATTTAACTGGTATTTGTATTATATATTTGCTACCCCTGAGTGGGTACCGCTGCTGGTGGATTAAAACTCCCCGAGGGTATCCATAACTCAGTAGGCAGTACTTTATGCTGTCAGAAGATGTGCCATTTAGCAAAATTTCCAGTCGTCTAAAATTTGAAAGTATTTTAAAACTAAGGTTTGTTCCCTCATGTACAGCATTGCTTAGCTTGATTTAGATTTATATAATTTTCAAACTTTAGATTCATTACTTTCAACTGTTTGGCTTATATTTTTTTGGAATGAATTTCCGAAATGTGCACATCTGGCACATCAAAATTTAACTGGTATTTGTATTATATATTTATTAGATGAAAAAAATAATTAAAACATTTGAAAAACAATGAATCCAAAGTTTCAAAAATATTTGTATCAAAATTCAGCTAAGGAATGCTTTTTATGACGGAACACACCTTAGTTTTTAATAAATTTAAAAATAAAATTAAGATTGCTTAAAAAATTTGACACAAGGTACAATTTCTGACAGCACAAAGAACTGCTTACTGAGTTATGGAAACCCTCGAGTCCGTTATTCGGGTAACAGTCACTTTTTTGGAATGGTTAAGACTTACCTTATGTAGGGGTTGTAACTAATTGCTCTAAGACAATAGCAATTGTTTTTTAAATTTATACCCTGGAAGATTATAGGATAATGCAGGTAAGTTTCTATCTTTAGCAAATACCAGAAGGACGTTTTTAATTATTTTTTATCTGTGACATCGATACTTTTAGAGTTTAATACTGACGTATGGTTGATTTTTATAAATATATACCTTGTAGAATATGACCGACGTCGTATTGCAATATGTTTCTTTCATTCTTTTTTAAAGGATTGTAAAAGGAAGCAAACGTCAACCGTCTGGCAATAATTTGATTTGGAATGTAAAATCTCGCTATTCATTATATCATTCAAAAATAGAAACAAGAAAAAAATCCTCCGCTACGAAAAAATGGAGAGTAGCATATTTCCTCTTTGTTCATGTTATTAGAAATTGAATTTGATTATTTTAACGCTCCATGTATGTATTTTAAAGTGCATGACATAAGCCAATCACTCTGTGTAACATTGAAAAACAATAAACAGAAAAACGAAAATTGAAAAACAATAAACAGAAAAACGAAAAAATTCTGCACATCAGCACGTCATGTTGATAATTTTCCATTAAGTTTTAAAATAATTAAAAAAAAACAATATTTACAAAAGACTTTGTTTAGATACTAAAATTTGATATTGTTTTGAGCCGCATCAGCAATTTTGCAGCTATTCGCGGCTAGAAAAATGTAAAAGATACAATAGTACCAATAAAAATCTAAATAAATGTAAATCTATTTGTCGACTCTCGTTAATTCGAAATCGCTTAAATCGAAATGATATAAACGGTCCCGTCAGATCGCTATGTATTTCTATGCAAATTTGTGTGTTTAAATCGAAATACCGAAATTCGAAATTTTGCTTAAATCGAAGTAATTTTTCAGTCCAGATAACAAAATATAATGAAAATTTTAACGTTTAAATCGAAATATAAATTCCTTGTTTATCGCAGTTTGGATAAATTTGTTTAAACAAGTTGAAACTAAGCGGCAAAATAAAAAAAATTACATGTACACAAAAATATTTTATCTTAAAAAATGTTGATTTATACCTGCAATAATTAATCCGTCTCTTGTTTAAGAAGTGTCGGTTTACTTTGAAGATCCGACTCAAAGTACACATGAAAAAGGAAGTCGGTATCCCATGCTATTTCCACGATTTTCCCTTCCGGTCAGGTCATGATAAACCGTCTGTCAGTAAAAGGAAAAAGTTTCATTGGTGTAAAATTAATAAGTGGGTGGTCCATTCTTCCACAGTCATGGATCACAAGAATACCCAACGCTACTATTGCCACGCTTAAACTTAATGAATCTGTCGAGCCAAATGGTATACACCATTCAGCTTCTGTGACATGGCAAGCCATGATTTCAATAATCAAAAAGGTCGGATGCTAAGGATTACAGATGAAGAAGTTATGATTATGAGTAAAAGAAACTTTAACTGAGCCTCGCCCGATGATAGTCAGTGTTTTAACAAATTTCAATGGAACCTTTTAGCTTCCGGTGAAGTTTCCGATTTGCTTATTTTATTGTGCAAAAAATTATTTTTAATTTTTAATGTTTAATTTAATTTTAATCGTAAATTTTCAGTGTCAGTTGTAAGCATTATAATACGTAACAACATATATACGTTACGTCAATAGAGGAGCGCTTTACTTTTAGAGTTAACTCCCGTTTCTGATCGTCAGTGATCAAAACGGTTAATTCAAAATTCGGATAAATCGAAATTTTTCATCTGACCCCTTCAATTTCGAATTAACGAGAGTCAACTGTAGTTCTATAGTTATCTTTAATGATAGCGAATTCCCGCTGGCAAATTTCTTCGCTTGTTTCCGACTTTTTATAATTTGACAGATCCAGATTCACCTCTGGTTTATCAAGAAGCCAAGGAGGATCCTCTGTTAATTTGTGGTTCTTAATTAGATCAAGGTTTAAACCACACTCCTCCAATTTAGGTTTTATACGAATACCTAATGGTGCTATTGCTTTAACCTTTTTACTGTAGAGGTCTTGATATGGAGGGTGAAAAACACAACCAAATGCCGGATTAGATGCATTTGCATATAATTTTGTAGCATACTGCAGAGATAGTTTATTGCGCCTTAAATGTAACGGAGGCTTGTTAGCCCCAACTATCAATTATAAGCTTTTAAACAAATATTTAGACCTTGGTGATGAATTGCGTCAAGGTCTTTTAAATATGACTTGCGTGCAGATCCATAAATAATGGATCCAAAATCAAGTTTTGATCTAATTCGCGATCTGTATAAATGAAGAAATGTAGGTTTATCACCACCCCCATTAGTATTGGATAAAACTTTTAAAATATCTAATGACTTCAGACATTTAGCCTTAAGGCATTTTATATGCGGGATAAAAGTTTATTTGGAATTAAGTAGAATTCCTAAAAACTAAGCTTCTTTTACAGCTTTGATAAGGCTGTTATTGATATACAGCTCCGGGTCATTATGCATTTTGCGCTTGATGCAAATGTGAATGCAACAAGTTTTTGTTCTTGAAAACTCAAAACCGTTTTCCAACGACCATTTTTGTATTTTATTGAGGCAGAACTAAATTGCCTTTCAATAGCATGCATATACGTCCCTCTACAGGAGATGCCAAAGTCATCAACGAAGAGAGACCCATCGATATTATTATTTAAAACTTTTGCTAAGCTGTTGATTTTAATACTTAAAAGAGTAACTGATAAAATACTGCCTTGAGGAACCCCCATTTGTTGCTCGAAAACATCAGAGATGGTGGACCCTAAACGAACTTGGAATTCTCGATTTTCGAGAAAGATTTAAATCAAAGAAGGAGTATGGCCTCTTAGACCCATATCATGGAGATCTTTAAGAATGCCATATTTCCAAGTCGTATCATATGCCTTTTCTAGGTCAAAGAAGATTGAGACCGAATGCTGTTTATTAATAAAGGCATTTCTAATGAATTAGTGATGCTTATAGATGGCTTATTCGCATTCAAAATATAAGCCATCTATAAGCCTTCTATAAGTATTCCTAAATTAAAAAGATGAAGTGTTTTACAACACATCCTTTAAGCCATCTATAAGCTTACGATTTTTTTAAAATCATACACGTGCATCATTTGATAAAAATGATTCAAGATCCAATACACTGTAATTATACTAAGTACATTTTTAAAAATTTTCGCTTTCAGTGAAATTTGTATGAAAATATTTCTTTTAGTAGTATTAAATAAGATAACTATCAGTCTAACAGCCACTTCATATTTGGCTTAGATCATCATTGCTTACAACTAAACACTTATATGCTGGCGAAGCATATTTTGATGTATACTGACATAGAGTATAGATCATTACTGTAAATCTTTTCTGTGAATGGTTTATATGACGGAGTTGAGTGTAAAGAGGTATAGTGTTTTATGCCAAAAAAAGTTTTGTTTTTTTTTACTTATTTGGGGGTGGTCAGTTCTGGGATGGTGGAGGAAACCGGAGTGCCTGGAGAAAACAATTGACCTTCGGCAAGTGAACTGACCAACTTTCTCACACTAGGATTTGTCCAGAGTGGGATTCGAACCCAGGCGGTTGGAGACGCTGTGATTCGTAAACGCTGGCTCAGACCACTCTTGTTTGTATGATGCGAAATACAGATATACAAAAAACCAAACATGCAAGCATAAAAATGATACTTTAGGAAGATATGTAAAAACTTATAGCTTGTTTTTAACTGCTCCGTGTTATGAATTTATGAATCAAAGTTCCAATATTATATAAAAACCCAAATCTAACTCTTTAATCAATATGTCAGTATTATAGAGCTCAGCAGATTTCAATCATCCTATTCATGCATTTATTATATCAGCAAAATCATGTCATATGCTTTCCTTATACCAGTATAATGACGTTTACCATCTTTACACAATCTTTCATTATTGTATGTTTTATCACATACCTCTATGATCTGAACAGTACACTTTCTATTTAGCAACCTTATAACATTAAGGTTTTTCTTTTGTACCATTATGTGATTTTCACACCATCTTCAATTAATAAAAATACTGATATATATATAATTTTACAATGCGATATATTTGAACAAATTTGGTAAGCTCAAATATTTTCAAAGACAAGCTTGAAAATTACAAAGGAAATGAAACTTTATATACTTATAATATTTGTTTACAATCTCAGTCTGAAGTTTAACATTTGCACATAAAACAAAGAAATTACAGTTTGGCATAAATCTCAGGTGTACGGCTAAACTTTGCTGAATGGTAAAATTGACTTTCTTCTTAATTTCTAGATTTGTATCCTAGCAACTCAAATTAATATTTCAGTTGTCACTATCAAACAGTCATTCAAATTATGTAATTAGATACTACTGGAATCTGGAATTCTCTTGTGTTGAATCCTTGGTTATGACTTTAAGGTAATATTTGCACGGTTATTTCTGAAGTTGTTAATTTTTCATACTAAATTGCTTCCATTCTTCTTTTTCGGCAAATTTTACTCCGATGACACAATGTCTACATTTCTTATCATCTTCACTTCTTTCTCTTTCAAACAGTTGATTTCAATTCTTTTTATCCTTTATAAATCATCAGTTCTTTTTAGTCTAAAAACAATGAAAAAAAAATGAATATTAACTAAGACTAAAGTTTGCATTTAGTGGATTAAAACTATACAGAAGCACATATTGAATCACAAACAAGACTTAGTGAGTGGATTGTGTTTGATGTCCCTGTCAAAATTTTTTTCACATATATCAAGGCAGTTAGTTCTTGGTGGAGAAAACTAGAGTACCCGCAGAAAACCACTGACCAGCAAACAGACATACTTTCTTAAATTAGAATTTTTTCGATTCTGGGTAATTATTTGTATTATCATAAGATTGTTCAAAATAATGAAAAAATTCACTCCTGTCCCCAAGTACCTGTGTTTTATTTCAGTAGTTTTACACTTAATAACATGGGTCACAGTTGCAAATTCGGATACTGCCCCAATCAAATGAGATCTTCCCGACATATGTTGTTGTTAATCTCATAGATAAAGATATCAGGACTGTTAATACAAGGGACTGTCTCCAGTTAACTCGTGTTATATAGTTTAGAGACAGCGGCGGCAGTTCCGATATGAACTATTTTGTGGAGCAATGCATGAAGGTGTGAGAGATATTTGTTTATGATTTTCATTGCTCACTAATATATTTAACAGAACCAAGGTAGTTCAAAAATAAGAATAGTTGAACACCTTGTGTTATGAGAGAGAAGAGAGAGAGAGAGAGAGAGAGAGAGAGAGAGAGAGAGAGAGAGAGAGAGAGAGAGAGAGAGAGAGTGTGTGTGTGTGAATTAGGTTCCGAGAGGCAATTTGGACTAAGACCAGTGCTACTTTGATACTTTTTGTTCATCTAAAACCTCAATGAATAAATCAGTTGCTCAGAAATATTTTGGTCACAAAGTTTTGCATTGAGAAAAATGAGGTTGAAATGGTAATAAAGGACAAATTAAGTTCGTGAAATAGGGAGTACAACCGAGTGCACCTTCTTGTCTCTTTTTGTGCTACGTGGATAGTAGTTTTATTTCATTTTATTTTACTTTTTTGTTGTAGTGATTGTTGTTGTTGTTAATTACACGCTCCTGTGGTCTTAACCAATTTTTCGGACGAGTGGCCGGAATGACCTATTGCCGGTGCCGAATTGACTCGGTTCCAAAATAATTTGTCAGTTGCCGAAATGACTAGGTGTCGAATTGACTTGGTGCTGGCGTGACTAGAATTCATGCTTTGATCATAATGGTATTTTTATGAAGTGACACGGCAAATTTTGACAGTCCTCAAAATATTTTCTGCATTCGTGACTGCTGAAGTTTATGGATGCTAACTTCCAATGTGAGATACAATAATTAACAATAAATAAAACTAGTCAACTTCACCCCTATCAAAGAAATACCCCGCCACTGGTAAAATCATATATACCTCTTTAACAAAACACTGATTTTATACCGTTCGGATTGCACTCACTGATAATACGGTTTCCAATTATGCTGTTTCAACGTCAATGTAAAACGTATCAGTATCATCTAGAAACTCTAATATTTAGTGCATGTAATTCTCAAGAAAACCAGGTCGTGTTCCGGCAAATATCCCTCATTTTATTATTATTATTATTAAAATTATTTTTCTTGATTTTAGTTGGAAATTGTTTTTCTTATTTATTATCATTGTGGTTTCTTTGATCATATTCATATCATTATTTATTTCCCCACAATTTCATTTTTTCTAATAATTTTCGAATCCAGTGCACCTTTATTACCATGTTGATGTGACGTAAAATAAAAAAAATGAAACATTTACTGTCAGATGATAGATAGATCGATGAATGAATTGTATCCTACACCTATAATGTCTTTTTAATTTTTATTTATTTATTTATTTATCTATCTGTCTATTTAGTCCTTTTATTTATTTATCTATTTGTTAATTTTTAAAAGCTTACCTGAAAAGCTGAAATTCTGGGGACCCCTGTGAAACCATAGAATCATGATTAAATAAAAGGGAATCATAAGAAGAATAAAATGTGATACAAATCCGATTCAACCTTTAAATGTATGTGTAGCTTTTTATAATAACAGTGACAAATCTCTAGAAGTAATAGCCATATTTCAAAGACAAAGACGTTAGCATAAAACTATTTCAAAATCCAAGATGGCTACCGATTTTTTCTAGATGCTACATTTTTATAAAGATATATAAAAATATACAGACTGTAAAATGTGAAAACATTATTGATTAATGTTATTCTATGTACAGTAAAAGATGCTTATTTTCTTATAATAGTATAATCCATAACAACAAAAAGAAACTTACAACATTTTGCAAAGCTGTTTCTGTCCTGCAGATGGTAACATCAAATGCATGCGATGAGACTTCTGTTTATACGTAGGTGTAGAATTGCTATTTACCTCTAACCACCAACTGTCCACAGTTTCAACTTTGACAAATGTATGGAACTATTAGACGGTACTAGACGATAGCTGTTGTTTGTATGGATAATATCTTAATTAATCAATAAAAACTTTTCTTAAGTGAAATATTGCTACCGTCCACTACCGTCTAGTAGCCTCCAGTCTTTAGAGTTGAGTTAAGTAATGGTGTTTAACTCCCAAGTCAAAAGTATTTCACTTATAATGAGACGTCACCAGCTATCATAATGCTGAGTGCTTCGCGGTCTTTGACCATAGGGTTCGAAATCACGACCTCCCTCTTACGGTGCGATTACTCTGCCAACTGAGCTACCGCATTTAGACCTACTACCTCTGTCGCTGATGGAGAGCACAGGTACCAGGGGAATTTACTTTAGCACGTCGTCATAAATCAACTCAAAAGTCATTACTACAAAATGAAGTTTAGAAAAAAAAAATGGGGGCGATTTTGTACGTGGGGGCGAATTTGTTGAAAGTGGGGGCGAATTTGCCCGAAGTGGGGGCGATTTTGACATGGGGGCGAATTTGTTGAAAATGGGGGCGAATTTACCGTGGGGCGAATTGACTTGAATTCGTTATTTCCCTCTTCTTGATGATGCTGAGTTTGAACAAATCCAACGGATGTGATTGGTCCATAAATTAGCCTCTATTTCATTTCACCAATCAAAACTGTTCATCTTTAACTCATATCTCTCTCTCTCTCTCTCATGAATCATGAGTCAAACATTAAACATACAAAAAGAGTGAAGAAAAAGAAAATAAAATGCAATTAAATTGATTTTATTATTTTTCTTAACATGGAAAATTATATTTAATTACCTGTTTTATAAATTTATCAAAATATACATTGACTGTAGTTTCAAGTCTATTTTTAACCGCGTCAAGAATATGTGTCTTATGTTTACCTCATCTAGGTTGTATCGGGTAGTTATTTGTTAACAGTGATAATTAAGACACCTGTGGCATTTGTTGCTTAGTGTGTGTTTGAAAATTTACATGAAAATTTAGATGTACATGAACTCAACTTATAAAGTATATATGACAAATTAAACGTTACAAAAATGAATGAAACCGATGCATTTAATTATTACAAAGTTGATAATAAGCTATGTCAAAAATATGTTACGATTATCCTAAGCTTGTCTTTAGACATGTAACTCTCTGTCGTAAAATTAGGATAGATTTTAAGACATGTCGCAAATTGAGATACCGTTGTAAACATGACTTGAGACTAAGATATGTCGTAAGACCATCATAAGATACCTCTTAGTCCTAGGACACTTTCATAAACATGCCCCCCAGGATCTTACCATGCAATTAGCTAAATTGATTGAAAGGTATCAATACAGTAATAAACTTGTCAATGTTATTTGTAATTTTATAATTTATTTTGGGATGTTGACAAAATATGTTGGAAGAACTGGTATACAATATTAAATTAGCACCAGATTGATTTGAAATGATTAATCGTAAAACCGACTTGCTGACGGAATAAAATTACTTTTGCTTAAATTTAAATTGATTTAAATCTAGGAAATTTTCTTATTTAACAATATTGTTATTGAATATTTTCTTATTTAACAATAATGCTTTTAAATCATTTAAATTCTTTTATAAACTTAAATTCCCTGACATTTCTAGTGCCATTTATATGGCAAAAAGTTCAACAAATTGTACACTGACAGACAGACATGTCTTTTGTTACATGAATAATTTTTTTTCAATCATTTCAGTCAAATTATCAAATTTTATTTAGATATGACTACAATGTTAATCAAAACTAAAAAATACACTACATTCAATAAATGATAGTGCATTCTATTTACTCTACTATTAAGCAGTTTGTATTCAATGTATCTAAGGAGGCTAACAACTCCTTTACTTGAAATGTCCGGAATGATCAGTATTTAGCTATATAGATGTCTGTAATAAAGAGATTTTAAAAAAATAATAAACACATACGGAAGTTTCATCTTAATCAAATATATTGACATAGGACAGGGTACACTTCACAGTTGGTAGATCAAAGGCTCATACCAATTACTTAAAGATAGCAAAAAGATGAATTTTCGTTAACGTATAAATGCAATTATTTTTCAAGAAACACTATGAAACGTGTAAATTACGAAGTATATACAAAACATTATTTTCAAAACTTTTTTTATTACTTAAAGATAGGGTATAGATAGCGTATGGCTAGAATGTCATTAAGAATTTTACGAAGATGCATAAAGATAAAAATGCCTTGTATGACTTCAGAATACATATAGAAGAAGATACTTATGAGTATTTGCCATCATGGTATAACAGTAATATACTGGTTGGTTGTAAACCAGTATTTTACATTTCCTTCTTAAACCACAATATTATACATATTGGTGACATGTTAGACAACACAGGCAAACCTTTCACATATGAGGTATTCTGTAAAAAATTCAACTTTTATCCACCTTTTACACTTTTTTTAGGCCTGAAGGCATCAGTTGCTAGGTTGCATGATAAATTTTGTCATTCAAAGTATGATAAGAATGCTTCTCCTTCTCCAAAATTTTTAAAGTATTGACAAAAAACAAGAAAGGCAGTAGAGATTTTTATGATATTTTTATTCAGAAATTATATATACAACCCAAAAGTGAAAATAAATGGGAATCTACCCTTGATACACAATTTGATGAAAGCTGGTGGAAGACATGTAACTTCTATACAGTTAAATCTGTTAAAGATACTACATTAATATGGTTTCAGTATCGAATTGTACATAGAATTTTAAGTACAAATACATATCTTTTTAAAATAGGGCTAAAACAGAATAATCAATGTGATTTTTGTCATGAATTCCAAGATACGATCACACATATTTTTTGGGAGTGTAGTTTTGTCTCCCTTTTTTGAACAAACATATCAAAATGGATAAATGACAAGTTACAGATTAATATTGATTTTAGTTTACTTGACATCCTTTTCGGTTATTGTTGTAAACAAAGGTATGCTTTAAATCTTATTATTCTGTTATGTAAAAGGCATATTTATAAACAAAAATTACAAAATAGACTCCCAAGTGCTGTTGGAGTCAAAAAGGAAATCTTATATTACATGAAAATTGAAGAATACACATATAAAAAGAATTGTCAAACTAGTATTTTTGAAAACATTTGGGGTATTTATTGTACTTTAAAATAAAAACATACTAGTCATCACAACCTGTATGAAAGTGTGAGTAAAAGGTGTACTTTGTCTATATATATGTTTCTTATATATATATATATATATATATATATATATATATATATATATATATATATATATATATATAACCAATAAAGATGTTTAAAAAAAAAGATAAAAATGCACTAAAAATAAGTTATAAATATTTTTATCAAATACGTATTTAATAGGAACTACATATTTTTTGTCCTTTTTTCAATAGTAACAATATAAGTTTTCTCGCTCATAAAGATTACCCTCTTTATAAAGTCCTCCTGTCTATTAAGTCCATTTTAAAACTGCACTATTTTAAAAAAATAATATACCTACCTATAAGCCAGCTATAAGCATGGCTTAAGGTTGGCTTATATTTTGAATGTCAATAAGCCATGCTTATAGGTGGCTTATAGGAGGCTTATAGACAGACGTGCTATAAGCTTCCTATAATCAACCTATAAGCTCCTATAAGCCAATCTATAAGCTCCTATAAGCATGGCTTATAGGTGGTTTAAAGATGACATTCCGTCCTATGAACACGAAGTCGTTGAACAGAATGTTTAGACTTCACAGTCGTAAAATAAAACAAACATACCAGTCCTTGTCCATATCACAATCCCAAAAACAAAGTCAAAACTTTGCAAACTGGCAAAATAGGTGATACACGTGAACTTCCATCAAGGAAGTGAGGCCGGGTGCTCCGGAAGGGTAAGCACCTCCTGTTTAGCTAGCTACACCCGTCACGTGTAAGTCAATTTTGAGAATGAAAGGAACAAAGACCTATGGTAAGTCAAATATATCCAGTATAAGTTGGGATACAGTGACTACATACTTATCAACAATATTGTGATGACGGCCATAAAACTTTTTAAGGGCCCTGATTAGCCTAGGCTTGCAATATCCTTGTGTCAACAATTTGATTGTAAGTAATTTGCTTCGTTGCAGAAAGTTCCCATAGTGGGAACAAGCTCTACCGTACCGTATTAACTGTGAAACATATACACCATACGCAGGAGAAGCAGGGATATTACTGCAAAGAAACGGAAAGTTGACAATAGAAAAATTGAAGTCATCACGTTTGTCGTATAGCTTCAGATGTAACCTTTCATGGGTGTCATAATTGAGGTATAAGTCCAAATATGAAGCAGAACATGGAGAATCCGTCGTGTCTTTTATTTCAAGCTCACTTGGATAGATGACATTCACATATTCTCCAAATTTGTGATTATTTAGAGAAAGAACGTCATCTATATATCTGTATGTGTAGTTGAATGATTTAGCGACAGTCTTTTTTCCAGATTTGACAAGGTTCTGTAAAAATTCTGATTCATATGAATAAAGAAACAAATCAGCAAGTAAAGGTGCACAGTTTGTGCCCATTGGTATACCGATTGTTTGTTGAAAGATAATATTGCCAAACACAACAAATATGTTGTCTATCAAAAACTCTAACATTTTGTTGATGGTATCTTCAGTATATTTTTGTTTGCAGTCTGTATGGTGTTTTACAAAATAACCAGAATCCCTGTTGAGCACTAGATATTTATATCTTGGTTTACCGTTTTTGTAAAAAAATGAAAAGTGAATGATTTGTTTTAGACGTTCTTTCAATTTAGCATGAGGGATAGTGGTGTACAGGGTAGAAAAATCAAAAGTTTTTATACTTTTTACCGAAGATAGAGTTTTAGAGACAAAATGGTCAAGTAGTTCTTTAGAATTTTTGAGAATCCACATTTGGTTGATGCCAGATGTAGAATAGACTCTATCTGAATAAGTCTGAAGGCCATCTTTGACGACTGTCAAAATTTGTGTTAGAATTACTGATAATGATTTAGTAGTACATTTAGAGGAACCTGCAATATATCTTTCCTTGTATGGATTTTTGTGAAGTTTTGGAATCCAATACAAGTAAGGCAGGTCAAGTTCTTCCTGTTTTAAATTGATACCAAAAGACTGAAGGACTCCCCTATGATTGGAAAGAACTTCATCTTTTGTAAAATTAGTTTTGGTATAAGTAGGATTCTCTGATATACTATCTAAACCAAGCTCCTTAATAAGACATTCAACATAGAATTTCTTACAAACGAAAATAATGTTATTAGAAGCTTTATCAGCAGGGACAACAACATACCTGTTATGTATGTCAGTAAGGACCGCAGAAACCTCAGGGTCCCTGAGCACTAAAGAAGGTTTAGTACCCATAGACCCATTAAGTTTTGCAATTCTTGACTTGACAAAATTTCTAATTGTCCTTATCCAGTCGGATAAGTGTCAAGCTCTACGTCTTCTAATTTAGCCCAACCTCTAGCATACTCTTCAACAGAATCCATAATAATTTTGAAATTCTGTCCCCAAGTAAAAGGTTGAGCCTCCCTGTATTTAGGGCCTTTTGAAAGAAGACATTTTAATTTAGTATTCTCAATAATATTGAGATCACCTGTTACTACATGCCCAGCTGGTTTATAAATATATGGGGACGCTGAGCAAGAGCAGGTAGGTGGAGTAAAGTTATGAAAGTTTAGGCACTGCAAAGTATGTTTATAGTTGAAAATTTTGGATGCAATAGGTTTATTGTAGGAGTAGGAAATTAGAGGTGGCGAGTTATATTTGAAATAAGTAGGGACTTTAGATTGTACTACTTTGTTAAGTAGTATATTAGAAATATTAATAGCATCTATGCCTTTGTTTGCATAATGTAATTTAAGAAATTGGCGACGGTTGTTGTCCTGTATATTGTGTTCCTGAGCGGGTTTAAATAACCTTTTAAATGCAATATCCATGATGATAGCGTTAAGTTTAAACTCTGGTGTATTAAAATCTGTAGTAGTTTTGTATATGCATTCTTCTTGTAACTGATTTAGACGGGAAAGTGGTAAAGAGTACAGTTTGGTACGAATATGGTGTAAAACCATCTTTATCAGCAAAGTCATGCCTTAAAGATTTCTTTTTATTCTTTTTATTTTCTGATGCAGGTTTGTCCTGATCAGGTGTTTTTTAGTTTCATGTGCAGCAGAATTATTCTGTTTCTGTGTTTTAAGTTTTCCATTCCTTGTAAGTTTTTCTGTTTGAGTTGTTGCAGTACAAGTGGTAATTTTCTTTTTAGTTTGAGTTATGGTTGTTGTTGTATTTGAAAAACTTAAATCTGTTTAACAGGCAATACTTTTATATGTTTTAGAAGCAGAACCTGATGCTACTGCAGCATATGATGGGCTTGGACCTTTCTGCTTCTTCATATATAAGCTTCACCATTAGAGATATTTTGATTAATCTAAGTTATAAAATTTCATGTTCTCTCTTCCATAATGCTCTCTCTTCCACAATGAACAGTCCCTGGATGAGGCCATATGATTTTCCTTACAATTTGCACATTTTGGAGTGAGAAAATAACCATCTGCAGCGTGGCCGTTTGAACTACAGCGACAACAGGTTACTGTATTTTTGGATGTTCGAGAACCATGTCCATAATTTTGGCATTTATAACATCGCAATGGAGTTCATTGCAATATACTGTAAATCAGGAAATTAATGCGCCATAAAATTAATGCGAATTGCCGATTTTGAAGTAAAATGCGTATTGAAATTAATGCGATTTTTTATATTTCAATTTTTAAAATTTTTGCCTCTCTTTTATCTTACAATTATAAACATTAAACTATGGACTCAGAAATTATTATATTATGTCTTCCTTAATTTATAAACACGTTATAAACAAACTTTCGGTAGACATTATTAAAAATAAACAGTGAGGTGTGCCGAGGTTTAAATTTTATGCGCCAATAACCCATTGTTTTAAATTAACCAGGGTGGTGTAGGATTATCAGAACAAAGAAACGCGTGGTTTAAAAAAACATACTCAAATATAACGATTGGAGTTTTTATTAAAATAAAGCATTCAAAATAGGACGTCTATGTCGGCATGTGTACAACTGATATTCGTCTTCAACCCATGAGTTTAGAATATTAGTTTACTTATAATCACAATACTTTCAATTTGAGGTTCCAGTCAAGGTTCAAAATGATGTATCAGTCTTAATTCCACTCGTAGCAAAATTCCCAGTAGGAAAGAAACAGCAAAAAATTACCGCTAAATGAGAATGTGCTCTAATTAATCAGTTACGATAACAACTTCCGGTTAAGGGAGGTAACTCAATTTACAAATATACAGAATACAGACATTAAAAATAAATATCGGAAATAAATGCGAATAGAAATTTATGCGATTAATCGGGCCTCGCATTTTTCGCATTAATTTCTTGCTCGCATTAATTTCCTGATTTACCGTACTTAGCCACTGCAATGTTATAACATCAAGCTTTGATTTCCTTTGGTGGTGAGGACATATTAAAAGTAAGGAGGTAAGTATTAGTTTTAATTAATTTATTCTCCCTTTTCACCATAAAACCCTGAAGTTGGGTAACACCTTGTTCCTTTAACGCGTCAGCAATTTCATTTTCTGACATGTCAAACATAACTCATAATAATGCCTTTGCTACTATTAAGAGTTTTGTGCGGAGTTACTTTAACCGCAACATCCGCAAAATTTTTGCTGCTAATAAATCCACTGAGTGTTGCCTGTTTAGGTCAGTAACGACCATGAACGCAATTTTTAAATGCTTTCTACTGAACCAGCAATACTTCTGACACACTTCTGTACTATAAAAGGATTTATTTTCAATGTTTCGTCTGTGGCTGATTCATTAATTTCATTTATTTCATCATCAGCCCCAAGGACTACAAGGAAGACATACATCCCAATAAAATCACAATGCCAAGATTGAGAACATCACAATTGAGCAGAATTTTGCCCATTAGCCACCGCCTTCTACAGACAAAAAACAAGACGGAGGTGAAGCACTACGAATGTAGTTGGCTTATTTGGACTTTAAGATAAATCAGACCCGATATCTATGCCTATTTTCATGTAAATAACAACATAATTGGTTAGTATGAGTTTACTACCTTTATTAAAAAGGCATATTATACATACGAGAATACTAAAAGAAACAATTATAATTTATGACAAGTTTTTCAATAAAGCAAATATAAAATATAATGTTCATCGACATTGACAATTTTAAAGTGGTTAGCAAAAAGTTTCGATTTAAAATATATAACACAAATACAAGTTAAATTTTGATTTGCCAGATGGGCACATTCCGGAAATTCATTCCTCATCAGTGACACAAAGACCGAAAAGTTTGATAGATAAAAACATAAGCCAAATAGTTGAAAATAATGAATTTTAAGTTCCAAAATTATATAGATCCAAATTGTCCTAAGAAATGTTTTGCATGAGGGAACAGACCATAGTTTTAAATAAATTTTAGACGGCTGAAAATTTTGCTTAATGGTACATTTTCTGACACCACAATTTACTCAGTTTTGTTATGTCTTTTTTTTACCATATGGCAGATCATTGATTTTAATAAAAGCACGATGTCCTAAAGTAAGGTCATTATAGTATTTAAGACTGCCATAGTAACACATCCAGTTTATAACCAGTGGTTAAGAAATTAGGAAGATTCGGTTATAAATTGACTGCTTTCCTTCAGGGTTGGTTTGTTTCAATGTTTTTAAAGTCGCATCAGCAATTTTTATAAATTTTTCACTTGACTGCTTTGTCAAGATTGTTTTACTTACTTTTCTACTTATATCGAAGCTGTCGGCTTAAGGGCGGCAGAGAAAGGGGAAGCCCCCCCCCCCCCCCCGAGAAAAAAAAAACCCACTGAACGTCTGCAATCAAACTGACAAATTTTCTTGCCATAGGGTGTGTACAAGCGGAATGTGAGCTGTTGAAGGCATTGTGGTCTGTAAACGCACCTTGGACTTTTTGCATCTGAAGCTCTTAAAAACGCTTGAGTTAGTCAAAACAAACAATTCCATACGAAGATATAGCAGAGTCTTGATTATTATATCTGTTGATCAGTCGGACGTACTCAAACAACTGTTCTAGCTACATGTACTTTAAAGAAATATTCTCCTCTTGAGACTTTTTTTGGCAATAAGTAAGTATATAAAACAAATACCTGCTAAATTTTGATGTGCCATATGAGCACATTTCGGAAATTCATTCCTCATCAGTGACACTAGGGGCCAAAAAGTTTGATAGATCAAAAACAAAAGCCAAACAGTTGCAAAATAATGAATCTAAAGTTACACAATTATGTGAATCCATATCCAGCTACCGAATGCTTTGCATGAGGGAACAGACCTTAGTTTTAAATAAATTTCAAAATTGAAAACAGCTGAAAATTTTGCTAAAAGGTACATTTTCTGACAGCACAAAGTACTGCCTATTGAGTTATGGATACCCTCGGGGAGTTTTACTCCACCAGTAGCGGTACCCGCTCAGATGAAGTAAATAAATAGGAAATACCAGTTAAATTTTGATGTGCTAGATGTGCACATTTCGGAAATTTATTCCTCATCAGTGGCACTAAGACCTAAAAGTTTATTAGATAAAAATCATAAACCAAACAGTTTAAAATTATGGAATCTAAACTTCCAAAATTATATAAATCCAAATTCAGCTAAGGAATGCTTTGCTCGAGGGAACAAACCTTAGTTTTAAATAAATTTACAATTTCAGACGGCTGAAAAATTTGCAAAATGGTACATATTCTGACAGCAAAAAGAAGTGCCTACTGACTTATGATGTAAGCCAATTATTTAGATTTTAATTCCTGTCAGTTTGCCACCTTATCTTGTCAACTAAGTTTTACAATCATTAATTGTAATATTTGAAATTCCTGATTGCGCAATTATTGTTCGACAAAGTACTGCGTGCGCTGCTAATTAGATCCTACCATAGCCCACGGACATTAATTATTATAACAAATTGAATCCATATTTATCAAAATTGTTGATAAAAAATATATAAACGATATTCTTCCCACATAGATGATAAATCTCATTGAGATTACTTTCTTATTAAAATAAATTAGTTGTCGGAAAAAAAAAAACAGAAAGGGTTTTTGTTTTGCGTCATCGTTCATATTATTTTTATATGTTTTTTTACCAAAAAAAAGTCTGAAACTCAATTATCAATTGCCAATTTCATCATTAAGTGGGTTTATCGTTCTACAGATGACATCAACCATTATCTGAACGCGAATTACAAAATATTCTTTTTGACAAAATTTTATAAATACCTATAATTAAAGTTATTTGAATGAGAAAATCAGTATTTATTTGTCTCCCCGAGGATATCCATAACTCAGTAGGCAGTACTTTGTGCTGTCAGAAAATATACCACTGAGCAAAATTTTCAGTCGTCTTAATTTTTGAAATTTATTAAAAAATACTAAGGTCTGTTCCCTCATGCAAAACATTCCTTAGCTGGATTTGGATTCACATATTTTTGAACTTTGGATTCATTTATTTTCAACTGTTTGGCTTATGTTTTTTAATCTATCAAACTTTTCGGCCCCTAGTGTCAATGATGAGGAATGATTTTCCGAAATGTGCACATCTGGCACATCAAAATTTAGCAGGTATTTGTGAAATATTTACGAACATGTAAAACAGCCTGCCCACTTTTTTTCCTTCCTTTTAAACACGATCAAATTTATTTAACAAAAATACCCGTTTAATTCTGCTGTCCCCTATGTGCCCATTTCGGAAATTTATTTTTCATCATTGTCCCTAGGCGTCGAAAAGAGTTGTTAGATGAAGAAGATAATCAAAACATTTGAAAATGAAAGAATCCAGAGTTCCAAAATTATATGTATCCAAAACCAGCCGAGGGATGCTTTGCATAAGAGAACAAATGTTAGTTTTAAAAAAATTCCAAAAAAATTAATATCGCTTAAAATTAACACAAGGTACATTTTTGACAAAACAAAGTACTGCCTACAGACTTAAAGATACCATCTGGAAATTTCGCTCCACCAGCAGCAGTACAGTCATAGGGGGTAGTTAATTTTAACAAAAGTACCTGTTTGATTTCACTGTGTACATTTCAGAAATTCAATGTTCAAAATAAGGAAATCGGCGCCAAAGCCCAATACATAAATTAAATCAAAATTGTCATTTGATAGTGGAGCAGCTTGTACACATTTTAGCATAAAATATGGTAAAATAATGAGTAAACAACAATTAAATTGATTTATGGGTAATATGAGTATTAAGATTTTTAATAAATACACAATATATAACGTTATCTGAGGAAACGTAACAATGCAGTTTCGGCGTTATTACAACCATCATTTAGATGCTTACCGAACGCAAGTAGATTTGAAGTATGATCTCTTTATGGATCAACACAAAGAAACAATCATAAATGGGATAAAAAAAGAAAGACAAGTGAGCAAGTAAGTTAATTTTTAAAGAAAGCTGAGCATGATTGGTGCAGCTTTTTCGGCTCAATGCAAAAAAGTAAAATAAATAATTAAAACCAATACGCGTTTTTTATATAAAGCACTTAGAATGTATAATAAAACAATTAAATTTTATTAAAGTAAATTTGTCGAAGTGTAAAGTTTTGTGTCTACATGGTAAAACTTTATTGCATTAAAAGTGCTACATTAAAATCTCTTTCAGGAAAGGCAGAAAAATTTAATATAAACACTTAATTTTGACCACTGATAATTAGATAATTGCTGGGGTTTTACCGATTACGGAATTTTTTTTAGAAAATAACAGCCAGTTTTGTCATGAACTGTAAGAAAAGATATCAACTGTTATAACTTATTATTAAGGTATGCGATAACAATTAGAATTTCCTTAACTATTTGTTTGTAGTTTCCCTGAAAAAGTTTTTAGTTACTTATGTTCAATGGCTCGATAAAACCTACTACGGAAACTACTTTCAAATTTTGAATGGGTTCAAGACGAACTTAATTACTGGGTTGAAGGGTGTAGCTAGCTAAACAGGAGGTGCTTACCCTTCCGGAGCACCCGGCCTCACTTCCTTGATGGAAGTTCACGTGTATCACCTATTTTGCCAGTTTGCAAAGTTTTTACTTTGTTTTTGGGATTGTGATATGGACAAGGACTGGTATGTTTGTTTTATTGAATATCATTTTAGATAAATTAAAAATATACTTGTTTAAACAGATTTACCATCAATGAAAATTTGCATCAAAATGTCATTATATGTAACTTTTGTATTTGAAATAAATTTTACAATCCTTAAATCTGGAATGGACTCGATGATTATAATTTTTTTAAAATAATAAAAGACTGACAAGCAGTATGAATTGGGAATACCGAATCTTAGTAATACAAATCAAGAACATTCAAGATATTGGATTATTTTTAACATCTATGTGAATAAAGCCATATAACAGGTTATGATAATTAAAATATAAATGTGTTAGTTTTTGCAGCAGATTTTCCTGTTAAGAATAAAAAAATTTATATATCTCACAGGGAGACGTTTCTTAGGAGTGTTAAAGAAGTGTAAAGAAGACATTTGGTTATTTTGTGAACACTAGTGTTAGCCTTTTTACATACGAGAATAGTTCAGGCTAACTCTGCGGTAAAATGTGACAATTAAAGATATAACCGCTTTGTGTTAGATATTTATAACACAACCTAACCACGGCATGAAAAGCCTGTAGGTTATTTATTAGTTTCAAATATGTGTCTACGTGCAATTTTGATTAAAAAAAGCTAAAACTTGACCGCTACATGTCTTATATTGCAAAAGGGAGAATTTATTTTTCTAAAAAGGGCACCAAAACACTATTCCTATGGACAAACCTTTTCGTTCTCATTTAACATCTCGTTCTTTTATTAAGGTCATTAAAAGAAATGATAATAATATATATTACACAGATGCCTATTAAAATGGATATTCCGTATGTCCATGTAGCGGAAAATTATGTCTCATCAGTGATGCTAGGGGCCGAAAACTATGGTAGATAAAAACATAAGCCAAAACAGTTGAAAAGTAATGAATCTAAAGTTCCAAACTAATATGAATCCAAATTTTTTCAGAAATGATTTGTATAAGCAAACAAACCTTAGTTTTGAATAAATTTGAATTAAATGTGCACATTTCGGAAAAAGTATTTCTTAACAGTGATAGTAGGGGCTGAAAACACATGACGAAAAGGCATCTTTAAGGATCCTTAAAGCCTCCTTAAAGCTGCCTTAAATGTCCCTTTAAGGATCTTTAAGGGGGCTTTATGGATCCTTAAATATGCGTTTAAGGAGTCTTTAAGGACTCCTTAAAGATCCTTAATGGAACTGAAATTTTAAGGATCTTTAAGGAGGCTTTAAGGATCTTTAAGGAAAATTTTATATTTTTCCTTTTTTTTTTTTAAAAAAAGCAATGAAATGTTATTTTTATCATTATCTTTTTTAAAATATTATTTTAAAAAACTATTGCGTTATTAATTTTGAAAAAATAAAGTGATAATAAATTAATTTTCTTCATATTATTTTTAATCTAAAGTTTTTAAATTTATTTCTTTAATTTTATATTACATTCTATAGTGTGATCGAATTTTAATTAATTTAATAGAAATTACAAGAAATTTTATCATTAAAATTCTCATCTGTTATCTGCTCTCGCTGGGATTCGAACACTGGTCCCTCAAGTTAAGAGTCTATCACCTTACCTATGTGGCTATGGAAGAGATGATCCTCATGATGATAATTATAAAATATGTCTCTAACAATATGCAAATGAGATCACGTGACTGAAAGAAAGCAAGTGGACTTTTATTGTGAAAATTTTTTATATTTCTTTTAAAATATCTCTTACAAAAAAGGATCAAATTAATTTTATTTATCTATTTTTATAAAAATTTCATATATAATTTGCTGCAGTCATCATTTTTATCTATATATAGACTTTTAATTGCATTAGTTAAAATATGTGTTGATAGGAATGCATTCCAAAATTCACCTGTAATATACTAGTATATCTAACATCAATCAGCAAGATGGTGTTTGATGATCAAGTGTATTAATCACTAATTAATTAATGTTGATGACATCTGTTCTTTCAAACTCCTTTTACTTGAAAATTATTATTATTTATATGTAATAATTAGAGATGTTATTGATACAGAAGAAACAGTATCTTAACTGTACAAACAGCTTTTAAATTATAATTGGCCATAATGTCCAAAATAAATAGATAGATAGATAGATAGATAGATAGATAGATAGATAGATAGATAGATAGATAGATAGATAGATAGATAGATAAATAAATAAATAAATAAATAAATAAATATGGTCTTTCCGAGTCTATTTTTCAACCAAAAAAAATTAACAGTAATTTTTTTCTCTGGAATCTGCAGTACACATAATATACTAAGGTACTAGTAATATCATTCAGAAATTCCCGGTGTGTGTGTGTGTGTGTGTGTGTGTGTGTGTGTGGAGGGATTACCTATTTTTCACCGTCAAGTTGCGAATTAAATACAGAAAGAGATAATAGTCAAAAATATAATATATAGAAAGGGAGAGCTGTTTTTTTTAAATTCATTTACGGGCAAGTCAAGAATTCAATGTACGAGAGAGAGAGAGAGAGAGAGAGAGAGAGAGAGAGAGAGAGAGCTGATTACATATAGGGAGAGACAGATAAGGGGCATCAGCGGAAACTAAATATTTTACAGAACGAGATATAAGGAACTGAATATGCTGAGAGAGAGAAGGGGGTAGCGGAAACTGAATATTTTAGAGAGGGAAAGAGAGAGTATCCACTTGTGTTTCAGAGAGAGAGAGAGCAGACTGAATATGCTTAGAGAGAGAGAGAGGGGGGGTTCAGTGCAAACTAATTTAGAGAGACAACAAGATCGGGAAATGAATACAGAGAGAGAGAGAGAGAGAGAGAGAGAGAGAGAGAGAGGTTATCGACGTTATTCCACTGCACTCCATCTTGACTGCAGAAATTCACATCCAACTGGGTAAAGTTTGTCAGTAAATGGTTATCCTCTGTGACTGGTTTCTTACTTCAATATGTTCACTTCATAACTTGTTCATAATTAAAAAGAATAACCTTTTCCCTAATGTTCTTATTTTGTTCTAAAAATTTACTTTACCAACTCTTTTTCATTAGGAATTGAAATTATTCGAAATCCGATATCATCATATGTCAGTAATGAGTTCCATATATGTCAATTCAAAGACACTAAAATGTGCCCGCTCTCTCTCTCTCTCTCTCTCTCTCTCTCTCTCATGCTTTATTTGCATATATGCATAACACTACCCCCCACCAAAAAATAAATAATAAAATAAAATAAAATATAAGACATACTTAGATTATTTTGTGATTACTTTTATTTCTTTAATTAATGTATGTTTTAATATTTTAATATTAAAATTGTCTCTTAAAATCACTTCCAAAAAACACCTTTATTTTCAACACCCAGAGTTCAGGGTTAGGTAATCATTTTAACATGTTATTTGACTTCATAGTGATCTCCTACCTAGATAAGAAACTGCACATCAAAGTCAAAAGCCGCGCGTGAAATCACCTGGGATCGATAATCAAACAAGTACCGCTGTATACAATTAACAAATACCGTTAATTACTTATGCTTACTGCCGATCTGATTAAAATACGGGTTGTTCATCTAAACTGTGAAAACTGCACATTTTTATCTAATTCAGTTATGAATTAAGAAACAGGTATTTTTAGGATAAGACATACGGCTCCTCTACAAAAACTTAATGTAGAAACCAGAATTCAGACAAGCATTATCTATGTCTCCTATGTTGTATAAACTATAAAAATTCAAAATATACTAAAAACAAATCAAACTTTTTAACTGAATGAATATAATAGCCATCGTTACATTAATAATTAAAAAAAAATTGAGTTTTTCATGATGAGACATCTTTAAGGATCCTTAAAGCCTCCTTAAAGATCCTTAAAATTTCAGTTCCATTAAGGATCTTTAAGGATCCTTAAAGATCCTTAAATATGGAATGGCTTTAAGGAGGCTTAAGGCCTCTTTAAGGATCTTTAAGGACATATTTAAGGATCTTTAAGGATCCTTAAAGATCCTTAAAGGAGGGGGTTGGTCTTGTGAAAGTTTGCTAGATAAAAAACAGAAGCCAAACAGTTGGACATATAAAAAATGAAAGTTATTAACTGATATTTGTGTAAATATTTACTACCCCTGAGCGGGTACCGCTGCTGGAATAGAAAACATAGTAAAACTCCTCGAGGGTATCAATTACTCAGTAAGCAGTACTTTGTGCTGTCAGAAAATGTACCACTTAGCAAAATTTTCAGGCTTCCAAAATTTGAAATTTATTTAAATCTAAGGTTTGTTCCCTCATGCAAAGCATTCCTTAGCTGGATTTGGATTTATATAATTTTCGAAATTTGATTCATTATTTTCAACTGTTTGGCTTATGTATATTATCTATCAAACTTTTCGGTCTTAGTGTCACTGATGAGGAATGGATTTCCGAAATGTGCACATCTGGCACATAAAAATTTAACTTGGATTTATGTTATGTATTTACTACCCCTGAGCGGGTACCGCTGCTGGTGGAGTAAAACTCCCCTAGGTTATCCATTACTTAGTAAGCAGTACTTTGTGCTGTCAGAAAATGTACCGTTTTGCAAAATTTTCAGCCGTCTAAAATTTGAAATTTATTTAAAACTAAGGTTCGTTCCCTCATGCAAAACATTTCTTGGCTGGATTTATATAATTTTCGAACTTTTGATTCATTATTTTCATCTGTTTGTTGGCTTACGTTTATTATCTATCAAACTTTTCGGTCTTAGTTTCACTGATGAGAAATGGATTTCCGAAATGTGCACAACTGGCACATCAACATTTAAAGCTGCATTAAGTTTTCCAAAGAAAAGAATTAAAACGGTGCTAATTTAATAAATGATGTTCCTAACGAACAATGTTACATTTGGTTCAACGATAAAAGCTCGAATAAATACAGAAATTACAGTATTTACCCAGCGAGATGCAGCATTTGGGATCTAATATTAGAACATGGTTACGTCATCAAAACCCGGGTCATTTAAACAAAACTTTCAAAATGTTGAAATACGATAAATTAAACTCAGAACTTCGTTGAATTTGTCATTTGTGACTTAGTAAGGGAAAAATAACACCATTTCAAATACATCTGGATATTAATGAAGGACAATTAATGCAATCTGTCATGTTTCACCTTCGATTCTAGGCTTTTCCGTACATCCGTGCGCATGCTCCAAGCTCATAATTTACATCGTAGAACACTGACCAACCGGTCAGAGGATTCTGTTTATTTACAGCTAAAAGAAATGACATTTTAGAAAATGAATGTCACGGATCGTTGTTAGAAGATATGTACTTTTAAAAAAATATATTTTTAGAAAATCAAAAAAAATTCAGAAAATTGGTAAACTTAATGCAGCTTTAACTGGTATTTGTGTTATATCTTTACTACTCCTAAGCGCGTACCGCTGCTGGCGGTATAAAACTCCCCGAGGGTATCTATTACTCAGTATGCAGTACTTTGTGCTGTCAGAAAATGTACAATTTAGCAAAATTTTCAGCCGTCTAAAATTTTTTTGAGATTTTCCTTTGGATGATCAGAGGAAATTTATGCAAAAATTTTTACTTTTAACAAATACCAGAAAGACGGTTTTAATGATTATTCGTCTGTTGCGTCGACATTTTTAGGGTTTAATGCTAACTTATGGTTTCTTTTCATATAAAAATATACTTATAGAATATATCTGACGTCGTATTGTAATGTCTTTCTTTCATTCTTTCTTTTTTTCACCAAGTAAGGATTTTTGAAGGAAGGCAACTTCAACCTTCTGGCCGTATTTTGATTTGGAATATAAATATAAAATCTGATGGTTCATCATATTATTCAAAAATAGAAACAATAACAAAATCCCCCGTTACGAAAAAATGGAGTAGCGTATGTCTTCTTTGTTCATCCTATAAGAAATTGAATTTAATTTTAACTTTTCATGTATGAATTTTAAGGTACTTGACAGAAGCCAATCATTCTGTGTAACATTGAAAAACAATAAACAGAAAAATCATTGTTGAGCGGAAACATGATATAATTTAACGCTAAGATAACATTTTTTTATCCAAAACATCATTCCAAAAGCAAAGTAAAAAGTTGCTTACTTAGTTCAGCACGAAAACTTCCACTAGGAAAGAGAGAAAGGTTCTCCGAAAAGGTTGACATCACCTTCAAGCTACTACATCCGCCATGAGCGAAAACAAAGTTGAGATTGAAATAAACAATTTTGAAGTGAAACCGTGTCAATTTATATCTGATAAAAAAAATTATTCCGATATCTGTATATCTTTGTATCAAAATTGAACATATTTTCATATACATTTTTTTTTTCAAAACTGTAAAGTACCAGATTTTTTAAAAATTTATTTTGTTTTTTTTTTATATTATATTCAAATTCTTTAATTGTGGTGTATGATGAAGACATTACTAAGGATTTTTAATTTAGTTTTTTGTAATCATTATATGTTAAGTACATAAGTATAAGGAAATAACAAATTGCATTGCAAAATTTAATTTGCAGTGAACTATTTTGCAAGTTAATGAAAATTTAATTACATCAAAATCTCATATATTGGCATTCAGGGTTTAAAAAATGTCACCATTAAAGTATCAAAACTTTATGTAATCGAATTAATGGATTAATTACATCAAAATTTTCCTTAAAAAGAATATCACCTTAAAAGAAACACTATCAACAGTTGTTGCATAGGACAAGACAGTCATAATGTTTTTAAAAATATTTTGTTTATTTTTCTCGTTTGACATCATTTTTAAAATGCGTTAAAAATAATCTTTTACAATTTTTGTAAATTTTGTAGTTGATTATCTAAAAATCAAAAGGCTATTTTTATTTCCTTTTGACTATAAAATGATGTTACAAAGTATTATTTATTATTTATTTATTGTTAAACAGTTTTGACAATTGTAACTTATACTTGCTACCCAAATTGAATAAAGCAAGTTATTTATGGTTGCAAAGTAGTCATAATGTTTATGGTTTGCTATATAGATGTCTTAAGACTTCACACTAATTGTATTCTCAAACTGATGTTGCAATAACAATGGATTAACATTTATTTGGCTTATAAGTACTTTTTTGCATAAGTTACTAAATTTTCACGACGAAAGTATTTTTAGTATTCCCTTAAATGATGGTTTATAACAATGAATCAGAGTAGGTAAGGTTGTAATGAATTTGACATCTGACCAGCTGACAAAAATTAGATATTTTTAAAATTACATACCAAAAGGATTTTAGCTAGATTAAACCTAGGTCATGGTCTTTATCCTTGTCCTCTTTTTATGTGCTTTATTTATTATAAAAAAGTAATTGATATAATGTTTTATATACCTTATTGCTACAGAAACATTTTACATTCAGTGTTAAGTCTCGAGTCATTCGACCAATATAACAAATATAAATTGGTAACTTTAGTACAAATGAATTGCATTGATTGCAATAAAACCTTTAAATGATGGTTAAGTTCTTGACAAAAAACTCGGATGTTGATACAAATTGTTGGAAAAAATATCTTATTGCTATGGAAACATTAATAAAATATCTATTATCAAAGTTATTATGCCCATTGTATTATTCAATCATTATAACAAACCCATAATTGTTAATTTAAGTAAAACATATTTAAGTTAAATTAAGTAATAGAAATTTAATTTGCTCAGGTTACAGTAGAATACTTGCAGATAATGTTTATTTGATGTACGGTGTTTGAAAAAGATATTATTGCTATGAAAATATTCTTCAATCTGACTTAATTAATCATATGATGATGAGAAAGTCTGATTGTGTTTTCATTCATGGCTTAGTAGTAGAAACAACAATAAAACAAAAGATATTAAAACGTATACGTATTTGTATGTACTCAACGTAACGAAACACTAGAAAACAAGAAAATTATTGATATGTTGATTAAAAACTCCTTTAAAATGTACCATTTAGCAAAATTTTCAGCTGCCTTAAATTGCAAAATTTGTTTAAAACTAAGGTTTGTTCCCTCATGTAAAGCATTCCTTAGCTGGATTTGGATTTATATAATTTTGGAACTTTAGATTCATTAATTTCTAACTGTTTGGCTTATGTTTTTTATTATCAAACTTTTCGGTCTTAGTGTCACTGATGAGGAATGAATTTTCGAAATGTGCATATCTGGCACAACAAAATTCAACTGGTATTTGTGTTATAAATTTAGTAAACAATCGAAAATGTCTTTCTGTAGATAAAATAAAGTTCTTGTCAGTTTAAGAGCAAATGCTTGCAGCCTCGTTTAAGATAAAATTGTCAAAAATGACACAAACTAAAAACGTTAAATAGTGAAATATGTTGACACTTTCAATTGTTGTTTTTTAAAGCATGGCATTTTGTTCAACACTTTAAGATTATTGTAAATCAACGGTGAATATTGTCTGATTGCAATGTGATTTTTTCCGTTACGTTTAAAATGCTGAAAACGTGACTAAACTTGAAAAAAAAAATTATCACGCTAATGCATTTGCTGATGTACAAGAGATACTCTCATTAGAATAACAAAAAATATATGGCAACTGTTTACAGAGATCTGTGCATGAAAGCGTTAAAAATGAATTAGTAATAAAAAAAGAAGAAATACATGTACAAATATAAATCTAAAAATGACATATTTGTAGGTACTGATTATTAAGTTCTTGCTTGAAGTGAAAGTGAGCGAAATTATTTAACTTTATTTCGGTATAGTTTCAAAAGCTATGCAGATTACTGAAAATAAAATCGGACATTGGAAAGGCACTAGTATCTTCGACAGGAAGCTTTTACAATTAAAAAAAATCGTACCAAGATCAGTTCAAAAGTTGGCTTACTTGTACTTTAAGATAAATCGAACACTATAACTATGTCTATTATTCACATAACTCACAAAATAATCGGTTAGTATGATTATACTACCTTTATTAAAAAGGCATATGATACATACGAGAATATTGGAAGAGACAATTATATTTTATAACAAGTTTTTCAATAACGGAAATATAAAATATAATGTTCATCGACATTAATAAATTAAGATGGGTTAGCAAAAAGTATCGATTGTAAGAAAAAAGTGAATATTATACAGCAAAAAATACAAGGTTGTGTATTCTTCTACTAAAAAAATGTATGTAAAATGACTGTGGGCGACTTCAAGACTAGAGGTGGGCAATATTATCGAAATACCGGTTTATTGCGGTATTTATGCTGCCGATAATATATCGCGATATGATTTTTGAATACCGGTATTTTCCGATATTATACAATTTTGATGAAAACGTCCGTCCTCTGATCTTTACCAACTTCGACGTGTGTCAAAACGAATGTTTTTACATTACTCAATTGTATTAATGTACTTGAAAAACGGTTCGGATAGAATGACGGTTCAGCTTTAATTGTCAACGGTCTTTGCTTGTCTTATATCATTCCTCATGTTTTCTGTTTGAAATACCATAAGAATAAAAAAAAATTGCAGGTTGACGAAAAGAATAAACGATGAAGTATTGTGGAGTGTGGAATGTAGTAAATTGTATTGTCCCGTTCATAACCGTCATCCAATTTGTACATTAGTGAAACCGGAAATACAAAATCGAAAGTACGATTTTTTTTTTGTGCATGTGTGTCACGATGTCAGAGGAGGTTGTAAAAAACAAAAAAGGGAAAAGTGATGTGTGGAAGTATTTTGGGCTACTTTGTTATTATCAGGGTTTGTGTTTGATATGTTTTAAAATTTATTGTTACAATCATTTCTAATTCAAGAGAATGGACTGCTACTGTGATACAGAATAGACAGTAATATTCTAGTCAAAGACTCATGTTTTGTATTTTGGAGTTAAATGCAAATAAAACAAGTTATACTAAAACTTTGGTGTTACTTTATTAAATTTAATCAGTTTTTGTAAAAAAAACACACAACTCAATATATTGCAATAATATCGCAATATTTTCAAAAATATTGCAATATATCGCAATATGAAAATTTGCTGCAATACACAACTCTATTCAAGACTATCCTTCTACACCTACTGTACTGTGACAAAGGCGTATATCACAGAAAGGCTTAAGTTAATATATTAGGGTTGTTTGATATTGTGTAATGTATATTTTATGCGATATTTCTAAAAAAAAATAAATAAATAAAAAAATAAACTCAACATGCAGTTTCACACATTTATTAAATTCAGCTTAATATTGTCTCAAAAACAGAAATGGGGCTTTATTTATGAATTGAAATACGATTCTTTGTTCGAAAAGAAAATCGACAAATCACTATCTTTTTTGCTAGATATTATTTTAGCATGATTTTTAGTTTCTGTATATAAAAGGTCATTGACAGATTTATAGACTTGAATCAAAATACGAGTTGTTTTTCGAATGTTCGAGAAAAATGTTTAAGTCTTTTATTGCTGGCTTAAATCATTCACGATAATGGATAGATTAATAAAATGAAAAAACATTAATCTAGTTAGTTTAACGTGTCAACGATCGCACAAGATTCCAAACCTCATTCATTTATGGTATCGCAATCATCTTTTTATTGACAGTCATATCATCTTCACGCAAATTTAGGGTCTATTTATCCCTCCAGTATCCGAGATTTTCAAATAAATAAAATGTTTTCATGTTTTTGAAAAATTAAAGAAAAATATCAACATAATATGTCCATAATTAATCTATTGATTTTTTATATTCAAAGTGGCAACAGCCGTCTTGGATTTCAGATAGCTTTCATTTATCAAATCTGTCTTACGGTTTAAGTTACAGATTTAAAGAATTATAGAAGTTCAATTGAAGATTTTAAATTCTTGTACATATACTTTCTTTATGTCAGTTTGGACGTAAACGGAAATTATTTATCTTCATGGGCTTATTCAGTTTTATTGTGTATAATGGAAAGATATGAAAACAAAACATAATGTTTGTAAAAAAAAATATTCAACTCAAAAAATTAAAACAAATTGAAACAAAATTTTCGATTTTAGATCCGTTACTGAAAAAAATCGCAGTGGTAGGTTTTGATACTATTGGAACGACCATTGCACTTACTGGTATTAAGGAACCAGTTGTTCATAAATACAGTTACACTGGCCATGTTATATTTAAGACGATCATGCAATTACAAATGCGATACAAATTAAAACCTGCATCTTTCAAAGGTACTCCTTAACGTGTTTGGCCTTTTAGGAAAGTACTTTTTATATAGCTCAGTTGACGGAGAGCTCCTTTAGTATGTAGAAGGTCAAGATTTAAACCGTGTTCGTGTCAGACCACGACTTAAAATTTGGTATCGATTGTTCTTTAGCAATAAAGAAATGAAAGTCATGGGGTCTTTCGGAAGGGACATTAAAAACCGATCCCCCTTGTCACGATAGGCGTGACACGCTGAAACACTCCCTACACATTGCCCTAAGCGCCAAGCAAATGTAAAAATTTTCGGTAACTTAATAGTTGATGACGACTCGCTATAAGTGAAATATTCTTGACTGGAATTAAAACCCAATTTAGTCAAATTAAATGTTTTAAGAAAGTTTAAGTGTAGACTAATTTAAATAGCGCAACATCGGTCATGTCCGACAGTCATACTTTAAATGTTTTTTATGAAATCAAATCAAATCAAATCAAATCAAATCAAATACACTTATTTTTTTTGTTAGACATGTACTACCCCTGAAGAGGCACCGCTACTGGTGGAGAGTATTCTTAACTTAGTTGTCAGTACGCTGTGCTGACGAAAAATGTACCGTGTCAAAAATTTTCTGTTGTCTTATTTTTAAAAACATGTTAAAAACAAATGTTTGTTCCCTCATGTTCAACATCCGTTAGCTGGATTTAGATTCATATAGTATTTGGAACTTTATATTCATTCATTTTCAACAGTTTTTTTTAATAAAAGCACAATGTTCTAAAATAGGGTCATAATACTTTATAAGACTCCTATATATCACATTCAGTTTATAACCAGTGGTTAGGAAATCCGGGAGATTCAGTTATAATCGACTGCTTTTCTTGAGGGTTGGTTTGTTTAAATGTTTTTAAAGTCCCGTCAGCAATTTTAATAGGCTCACTTCACGGGACGTATTAAAGTATTAATGTTTGTTTCTGTCCGTTAGCTTTTTGCCTATGTAGTGAGCTTCTTTCAAAGTTTTTATGCAAATGTTTTAAAAATTTGCATGTTTGCTACTTATAACTTGAAAGTTGCTGTAAAAGATTTTTTGTATAAGATTAAAAAAACAAAATGGTCGTTGTCGGCCATCTAGGATCTTCATGCTTCATATTCCTTGAGCACTAGATTCCTTCCAGTTTTAGCAAATGTTTTGAAACGTACCAGGTTTATTACTTATTGTGTTTTTTTTTTTAAATTGAAAAAAAATTCTGATTTTGAAACTTCACATCTCTTGTGCACTGAACCACCTTCTACAGTTTTGAGCATATGTTTTTAAACCTTGCAGGTATATTACTTATGACTTGAGGCTTTTTTCTAATGCGTAACCGCTGCAACTTAATTGATTTATTTGCTAGCATTTCGACTTAAACGTCGCCGACAGTCAAACAATCTCCTAGTCACATTTTCTCTACACCTTATAGATCAGTAAATTTTTTTGTACAAATTTCAAGCACTTGACCAAGCAGTGTCCTATATTATAACTCTACAGGGGTTTACCCAGAAACCTCACCCTTGAGGCTGATGCTTTACCACTAAGACACCGAGGAAGTTTTTCCTGAAAAAGAGTATGGTTAAATGTTATTTTACAACCTAATCTGGCTTAAGCTGAGAAGACTATTTACAGAATGATTTTTATCGATACCATAAATACAGCAAATATAAAACTATAATCTGTTTACTTAGCAATCAATCGTGTTAGGAACATAATCGATTTTTATAAAATTATTTATAAAGTCATTAGCAAAAAATCATTTGGTTCAAGATAGGAAGAGCGCTTACAACAATACACCTGACAACACTTGAATGATATTTATAGCAAATCAAAAGATCCTGCCTTCTTGCTATAATTTTAGAACAAAACATCTGAGCCAGTAATTATAAACATAAAAAAGGCATTACTTTTTTTTACTAAATTATTCCCTGAAATAACCTTGACCGAGGTGTTAACTCAAACTTTACTCCACTCCGTTATTAACACTTGCATTCAACGTTTCTGTTCCTTAAAATATATTTCCGATTAGTCAAGGTTTTTCGTAAATTATGTTTGCAATTACAACAGTGTATTAGCTAGCATGTACGTGATTGTGTTCGGATATGTCCAATTGAATGCACATGCTGTTAGCGTAAGTTTTATAAAGCCTTTACGCTACTTAACACTTATCAAGTATAACTCAATCATGCGTGCATATGCATTTAAGGCGTATTATCATGTAATATAGTGGGAATGTCATCCGGGTTGTTAAGTTCACATCGTCAATAAATCGAAACTATTGATAATCAAGTGAAAATATTGGATAAGCTTATAACAATGCAACAAACGGTTATTCTGCATGGCGTGGGTTTTATAGGCAAATATTAATTCGTTATGCAAAGACTGATAATGCTTCGCGAAAAAACACAGCGGAAACTGCTTTGTTTGAACAGTGTACAAGTATGGATATGAATAAAATGCCGTAGTCGAGTATTTATACTTTAAAAGATTACTTAATTTTGCTTAAAATATACAACGGGAAAACGTACTTGAAAACAGCTAAAAAGCCAATCTTATGCAACCGATTTTAGACGAGAAATAGAGCAATATATGTTAAATATACTCTTAAATAGCTATTTGGCAGGCCCAAATATCTTGCATATTTATTGGCATTGATTTATAAAGACAGCGATGTGAAACTCAAAGGAAGCTGCATTTTATTGAACAATACACCAAAATCCTGTCCTTATATATTAATCCTTCAATAAATTAAAATGATTAATTTGATTTACACTTTCTAGCCGTGAACATTACTCAAATGTCACTTAAATGTCTACATTGTGGTATAGTCTAGATTGCGTTAACTGCTATGCAGTTAATCATCTGTAAGTTGTTACTTTCTTGAATTCCTTCCTTGGCTTTTTGGTATTGTTTCTTCATAGCTTAATGCTATGATACCTACAGTTTTAACTGTTCTAAAAGTAACGATTTCTACTTTTTAAAAACTGCTCAAAAGATGGTTTGTATTATCAAGATATGGATACAACGAACAGGGAACAATCTTGTGCTTTACATTATGCTCTTTTCAAAACTGTGAAATGAAAGAAGTAAAAAAATCTGATATAAGATATATCAAGATATTCTTGATATAAGATACTCCTTTTATGTTGAAGGAATTTATACAGAATGCAATTATACAATCATCTTTTTTACCGTGAATTTTTAAATAATCTTAAAAGTAGAAAGTACTTAAATAAAAAGCAAGAAAATTTATTAGCTATAGCGTTTGCAATTATTTTAAATTATTATTTTGTTTACATTTGAGAACCTTTCATTTTCCAACTACGAAAACGTAGTTTCTTCCAAATT
Organism: Tegillarca granosa; assembly: GCA_029721355.1. Taxonomy (NCBI): domain Eukaryota; kingdom Metazoa; phylum Mollusca; class Bivalvia; order Arcoida; family Arcidae; genus Tegillarca; species Tegillarca granosa. The sequence goes on from CM056597.1 coordinate 26,459,391, forward strand.
TTATTATTCAGAAATTGAATAAAAATTTCTCACTAATAGATAATAAAAATTGTTGTTTTAAAAACATCGAAATTACATTTTTAATACAAATTTCAATCACAGATATTCTGACCTGTAAATATTTATTAGCATACCAATTAAGAAAACACAATATTATGGCTTTATACATAAAGCTCATTCAAAGTACCAAAGTATTATCCATCTTTCCCCATGTAGTACATGAACACCAGTCGTTAAGTCCTTAAACATTCAAAATTGTTCCAACTGAAAAAAAACAAAAAAAACAGAAATCAAATAGTAAATATTTAAAATATTTATGTGTTCATTGATGAATAATTAACGATTCGAGCGGTTTGAAAATCGTCTGCACGAAAATAAAATCGTGTGCACGATTTTCGTGTTACAGCCATTACAATCCTTGTCATTGTTACAATGACCCAACCAAAACGTTCCCCTTACATTGGTGAAAAAAAAAACACACACACATACACACACACGCCGAAACATGTCGATACCAAATTTCAAAATTCTTCAAAAATGATATTTATGTTTTTTATATTTATTTATTAATTTATTCATTTTGTTGTTTTTGTTCTTAGACATTGTTATATCCATAACACGTATAACACTAACTAAACCTCTCTCTCTCTCTCTCTCTCTCTCTCTCTCTCTCTCTCTCTCTCTCTCTGACTGGTTGAGAATAAATTTTGCATGATGATACTGCATTAGGATAAAAAAGTTAAGAATAAAGAATTAATAATGAACAAAAAATAACCCTATAGCTTTAACAAAAAGAGTAACGTTATACCAAAAAGTTAAAATCCATTTGAGTCATTTGCAAGCATTTTTATTTAACACAATATGCAAATAACAAAAATCAGCAAATGAAATGAAGCATCCATTGCTTTATGATCTAATGCACAATGGGAAACATTTGTCGTTTTATATAGTGGGTTATGTCCCCCTGAATACAGGTGGCGTACGAATCGATCCGGTCCTAGCTTGTTGCGACCGCCATTTTGACGTACGTAACGTAGGCTGTATTATAATATTGAATGTGATGATGGCTAGCAACTTCGGTGATTATGGATCGTGGGATCTTTCTGCACTCAAAGAAGAACTTAAAAAGCGCGGTGCGAGAGTTTCAGGTCGAAAAGCAGAGTTAATAGAGAGGTACATATTCGCGAACAGTTTCCTCATTCAAAAAGTCTGAAAGGGCTTGGTCTCAATAACAAATAGATCTACATATTTTTCCAAGATTCAAATCATTCGATACGATGGCACTTGACGCTATAAGCGAATTTGTGGTAATCATTTAATTAAACGATAGGCTGTGTTAACAGTCGTTTGTCATTTATGTTACAAAATGCCGACATTTCCCGACTTGGCAGGCATCTTTCTACTTTCATTTTACACTACAGTAAAATATAGGCTAAGTGTAACTGTCTATATAATCATTTACATATCATAATATTTTGGTGATTTTTTTATCATTAAATAACAGTAGTAGGTTTTTGTGTAGTTTATTGTTACAACAGTGGTGTTTATGCCAAAGAGGCAAGACAAAGTCCAGATTCTTGAATGGTGTAGGAAATCTAGAGTGCCCAAAGAGAATCACTGAGCTACAAGTAAACAGACAAACATTACTTGTGACTATGTCTAACAGATTTTAACATGCTGTAAAAATCATTTGTTGTAAATGCACATAACATATTAATCAGAAATATTCATTTATGGCAAATCTGGGTTCAATACCAGGCCACAAAATACTCAAGTTGTAAAATATTTGAAGTTTCTGCTGCTAGCCTTGGCACTTGGCTTTAATGGGTTAGAATAAAGACTGGCTTACCTAGTGTAAGACTAAAGGGGGGAAAGTAATACAACCTTCAGTTTCAGTTGCTCAGCTTGGCACTTAATGCCTAATTATGAGTTAAGGACACAACCTGCTTGCCTACTGACTGGTTAAATTTGCAAGGCAACCAACAGAACTGATTTCAATAATTTGGTTAAATATCTAACAACTGTTTGCAAATTAACAACTCCACCACTTCTTCATGGCAGAAAATATGAGTCTATTGCCTTGGATCAGTACTCCAATAAGACTGAAGTTGTGACAGAATCATGTGGCATTCATGTAAGCAAAACACATCCATATATTGCAGCTTCACTTGATGCTTCACTAATTCTGACAACTTTGTGGAAGTAAAATGCCCCTATAGTGCTAAAGACAGCATGGTTTCAGAAAGTACTGTTCCTTTCTTAAAAAACAAAGATGGTGATCTACAGCTCAGTACTACACATGATTACTACTATCAGATACAAGGTCAACTTTTCTGTACAAATGGAACTGAATGTGATTTAGTTGTTTATACATTCAATGATATAAGAATTGTAAATATTAAAAGAAATGAATCTTTCATTAATGAAATGGTATCAAAACTCACAGAGTTTTATGAAAAATATTTTAAAAATGCTGTACTATAGAAATTTTTTAATAAGGAATATGAAAATATTCATTTTGAAGTAATGGTAAATTATTGACTTGTTACATTTTTAATGGTATGCTTGTATTGAGGATTAAGACATAATGTCTTTAAAAATAAAAATAGAAAAAAATCATTCTTTAAAAGCTACTTGTCTAAGGAAGTTTTAAAATAACACTTCAATATTGCATAAATTCTAGAAAGAATTAAAGATTATTTAAGAGAATAAAATTTTCTTAAAAGTTCATATTTAAATACATTTTTTAACTTCTAAAGAGAATACTATGAAAAATGTAAACACACATTCTTGTATTGTGAAAAAGTATACCGGTAGACTTTTGGTTCAACAGTAATGGCTAAATAACATGCATACAAAATAAACTTTTTCTGACAAATTCAAGTGTCTTTTTAAATTTAAATGTGAAGTACATGTACACTTTAACAATTTGTGTATTAAAATCAAGTAATATACCAAAATATTCTTTACTTGTACCCATTGTAAATGAAATGTCATTTAAATAATAGTAGGTGTCATTTTTTTGTTATTTGTGTTTGTGGCTCAGTGTATTCAGCATTAGCCTTGTAGTCCACTGTCTCTCACCACTGTGGGTTCATACCTTATATGGGCTAATATGTTAGAAAGTGGTTTCACCTGCTAATGGCCTTTTATTGGTTGGCTCGGTGTCAGTATAATGTGAACAGGTGGTATATAGTATGTATCTGCCAAACTGTGTATCAGTGTACCAGCAATATAAAGATAACATCAGTCTGCACTTGTCAAGTAAAAGACACTTCAATCATGCACCATGCATGTCATGACATGATTGTAGAATTGTTAAAGCAATGTTAAACAATAAATAAATTATCATCATCATAAAGAAGATTAAACATCATCATCATCATCAAGATTTCAACATCTTTACCAGCATGGGATAACAAAAAGATGAATATGAGGGGCCATATTTAAAAATAATATCATCAGACCTGACTTGGAGGTTGTTTTGACCCAACTCGCCAAGGATTATTTTTTATGTTGATTGGGCAAAATACAAGGAACGAGCTGCTAAGAGAGGGTGGTGCTTGCCAAAGGGTTACATGTAGGTCAACATTACTTGAATCCGAAAATCTGACGTTTTATGACAACTGGATTTCTAGAAAATCCGAGTCATCTCGGCCTAGCTCACATAGTATATGTGTATGATCTATCACTATTTATAATTACAATAGAGTATAGGTCATTTGGAATGAGAATTGTTCGTATTTGATGAAAATAGCAATGTAAATATGTTTATGAAGTTTGATGTACCAAAGACGGTTTCTCCGACATAATGGGGGGGGGGAGGGGGGCAAAAATGTTCTCTGCAAACAACGCTAGTCTCCCACAATTTATATTTTTGTTCTGAAGAGTTCCTGCGAATAGAAAATATCCACTTTTTCCTTAGTTTCATATCTTTGGGAAAATAATGCCTTTATTTGAACATCCAGGTACGCAATAACATGTATATGGCATTTTGATAGAAAAATCTCCTCAGTTACAGTGTAAACAATGGCTACGGATGGACCGGATCGATAGCAGCGCCACCAATTTTAACGTAACGAACCATAACTCACAAATGTAGGCCATTCTTCTAAAAGTTGTGAACACTATTTCCCAAAGCCGTGTGTTCGATTCACAAAAATCTGGCGCTTGATTTCAAAATCGTTCGCACGATTTCAAAATGTGTATGTTTGTGGTACCAAGAGGACTCTTTACGACATAGATGACAAAATTGTTAAAACCGACTGATGTAGGAATTGTTTGTTAACAGTTACATGTTATTCGCCAACCTTGAGGAACTTCAGTGGTCGCTAAAGGGACCAAACACTGAAAATGCACCTATATATATACCCGTTGACCCCAGGAACACTAAGAAACCTTAACCAATGGGCACGATACGGGGTGTACTGGTCCCAGTGGTACGACTTAACCGGATTAAATTGTTCGGAAGAGGAAAATTACATTTGAAAAATGTTGAACTGACATTTATAAACTTCATTAGAGCCCAACTAATAGAATGAAGTATAATTAAAGAAAAACGACAGATGAAACAAAATCTTACACGGCTACAAAACGTGAATAGGGTATGAACTCGTCACCGTCACACTATCCCCACCTTAAAATCAAATTTACTAAATTTGTTTACAAATAAATACGTGAGCATTATGAATGAAAATTATAAAGTCCTTTTAAGATAATACTTAACAAACTGATAGAATCGTCATATTTAATGTCTTTGTAAATTCTTTAAGTCACTTCAGCACACATTCACTTTTTATATTTCCTTCCAGAGGACGATTCACCAGTTTCGAAATTAATTTCCACTTTTAGATACCTTGCTACAGTGAATCTCGGCTCTTCAAATCGCATTATGTTTTTCATTTCCTCCTCCCTTTTCCTTTTTCCAGCCTCTCTGGAATTCAACATTTATTGTTTTATCTCTTTTTGGTGGTAACACCCCATTAGGTGGAACGTAATCGTTATTCCAGTGGTGGCATCTATGATTTTCTTAGCTTCCTCTTCGAGGATTTTATGCTGTCGTTTTAAATGACGTTTAATTCTCATTTGTAAATAAAACTTTGTAGTTCTTTTTTGAACAGTGAAAAGAGTTTACCATGCTTTCATGGATTTTGTGCCAATGTTTCTGATATTGCCCCAGGGATTTGAAAATCCCTTCCCTTGCCCATCCCTCAACTTTGCAACTGATCCCTTCAGATGGCAATGTTTGTCTCAGATCTTCGTCCAGGGACTTTATTTCATTGGCTGATGGGTCTAAAAATAAAACATCAGTGATGTTGGACATCTAAAAGTATACAACAAAGGTATTTATTAATAATCAAAACGATAAAAAATCCGTTTGTGCTCATAAAATGATTAGAAAAGATTAATAAGTGACACAACGTCAACAACAGAGCCATGAAGATCAAGCACATCTCCTTCTTCGACGCTTCGTGTACAACTTCGGCATTAGAATGAATGTTAATCAGGCACCACTCCAACACCGAAGCAAATGACCATGAGCAGATAAATGTGATGGTGTAAGAACAAAACATATAGTGCTGTATCTCATCAACTTTAACCAGTATAATAGCTTTATATTATTCTCCAGAGCTCCATAATATATACGTGTATATAAACAAATACATATACTTATCAGCTGATATCATCATTTTATCAACAAATTACCTATTTTACAAAATGATAAACACATATTTACCCCATGACTATTGTTCTTTCTGGGTTTATAACCAAGTTGAATACCTATAAATAGGCAAGTGCACAGGTTGTTCACAGACTATGCACACCTCCAGTTCAATTGACATCTATTACTTACATATACATTTAGCTGAATACACATTTTTCACAAGTACCAAATGTCACAGGAAACGCTAGGACTCGAAGCCGTGTCTTTCCAAATACTAGCGGAACGCTCTACCGAGTGAGCTACCCGGCTTCCTATCAAGCCCTATCCACTACATTCCTTCCTTCCTTTTTTCGATCTACTACTTTGAATCGAAACTACCAGGTCCCTCCATGGGTTATCTTTTTGACAAATGTATCAGGAGGGAGGAAACACCCTAAAACAAATCACATCCTCACCGAGTGCCCCGGCTGAGGATCAAACCCGGCCCTTCCGGTGATAAGCGAGCGCTCTACCACGAGGCTAAAAGATCCGGACCAGACAATCTTGTAGTAAACCACCCTGTTAAACCTACCATATACAACACAGCAACACTACGACGAGCTCAGTATATTGAATAATGATATTGTCTTATTACTTGAAAGAAACGGGTGAGAATTAAGAATAAATTGATTTTAAGAAAAAAAAAATATAAAGAATTATCCCCGCGGTACCTTGTTATAGTAATGTGGGTTTGAAATTGAACTTTGACACTAAATAAAGGAAATAAAACGAAAAACGCAGGTACTAAAACGTTTGGCAGTCATTTGATTAATAAAATATTTGTATTTTATTTTAACATAACAGAATAATTAATAGATGAAAATGGTCATGTTAAAAATATATTTAAATTTTTTATAGAAAATAACTAAAGTACTTATTTAAAGTCTGCTGTGTGGTATTTTAATTAGCTATGAATGTTGTGTTTTCAATTCTGAAATTTTGCAACACCTTAGAGTGAAATTTATCAATATTTATTGCATATCGCATTTAAGATTTTTTTTTTATAATACTCAACGATCGGACTAATAATTTTTTTATTTCCCAGTCAATATTATTTAAGTTATGTTATTATGTTATATCGAGTCGAAACAATTCATAGATGATGTAGGAAACCAAATTCACATAGAAAACCAAGCAAAATTTTAACTTCACTTTACTAGAATCTGTCCGAGTCGGGTTAATACATCGGTGATAAAAGGAATAATGATCTGTAAGAGGACACTTTAAACCACTCGACCGGGGCCTTGGTGGTCGAGTGGTCTAAAGCTCGCGCTTACGGATCACAGTGCCTCTCACCGCCTGGGTTCGAATCCCACTCGGGACAGATCCTAGTGTAAGACAGTTTGTCAGTTCACTTGCCGAAGGTCGGTGGTTTTTCTCCAGGCACTCCGGTTTCCTGACCGCCTCAAAATAAGTGAAAGAATCTTGACTGGGGCGTAAAACACCATTACTCCACTCCACTCCACTTTAAACCACTCGACCACCAAGGCCTCCGTATTTACAAAGTACATAGTCATCTCCGAATATTTAGATAATGACATCATCCTCTTTAGTTTTGCTATAACATTGTTATAATGTTGTTCATTTACAGTTGTAGAGCCTTCGAAAAATAAACCTTTAGAGGAAAGACAACTCTTACTATTTTATACGGAAGAAAGTATCCAGTAAAACATGCTACCTCAATTTACATAACTATATGTACACAATAACCTAATATAGGATACATTTCTTATTTTCTTTGCCAAAATCAATTTTATATTTCTTTCTTTTTTTTTTTTTTTTTTTTTTTTTTTTTTTTGATAACTTTAGAACTTTTTATCAATATTGCATGAAAGGTTTTCAACATTTTGAATTACAATTATTTTTCTTTATTAACAATTTCATCTGTCAGGTTTGAGTAAACATATTTATTTGGATCTCCCTGAAGACAAACACATTTTATATTTTACAACATTATTTAAACATTTTCTTCCCCCTTATTTTATTTAAGACTAAAAATATTGGTGAAATCAAAGAAAAATTCAATAGGTGAATGCTTTGTCTTCCAGATTATTAAGATCTTTTTCCAGATATCTTCGCTGCTAGTCTGGGTATTTGATTCTATCTCTTTAGCGTTAGTGTTTGTCGAACTTTTCTTCCGTTTATAAAAAAGACAGCATGAACTGGCATACTCTTTAATTCAAATATTTTTAAATACAAATCATTCACTTTTGTTAGAGGTTTGTAATTTGTCTTTGTTTCTACTATTTCGAGTGAAAATATTGATTTTCTCACTTCACGAGACAAAATAAAATTCATGTTCATACTTCACTGTTAAATGTTCTATTTATTTTATATCACTGTTTGAATTGTTTTTATATCTGACATGTTCGGTTAATTAAAACAATGGATTACGCGGTCGACGTACAGATGTGACCGTTGCTGACGATAATAAACAACATTGACAAGGTACACTGTTATTCGTTCGTCTAATGATTGACGAAAAACCTGCGGCACCGAAGTGTGACGAGAAACAAGTACAGGGCACCCGTTCGCAATAATAAAAAGGGGAGTAACTCTAATTAAAAAACCCTCTAAATTGCACGTGAAGGAATTCGGAGTGAAATACATATATTTTCACCGGTGTTTATTAGTTAAATATTTTCCATTGTTTCATTATTGATACAACATAAATAAATAAATATATATATTGTGTTTTACATGAAGGTGTTCATGTTTTAGGGTGAAACTTTATGCAACAGGTATGAAGCAGCCAAAAATACATTTTGATGTAGAATACCCTTCCCGAATGTCTTGCCTATTTTCTCCATCTGATTCACCACATATTCTTCTATTTTCTGATTCATTTACTCATTCCCCAATCTTAGTTTATAGTCAGTGTCTTATCGTTCACATATCGTCGCCGTCGTTCTAAAATGCCGTAACTACATTTTTTAAGATTTTCGTTTTTTTTTTTTTGTTCCGGTAACTTCATGCAGTTCCTTATCGTCCACAAAAGTACTGGATTCATTGTCCAATCGCAAGGGGTAGAACGGGTTATGTGACAATATCCCGTATCTGAATCGTGTTTCTTTAAAAAACCGTAAGTTATGGTATTTAAGATTGCGAAGTTATGGCCTTTTAGTTGCAGGTAAATCTCGACTGATCACATAATCGGAAGCTTACGGCCTTTTTTAATGCATTTACGGTATTTCAGATAAACGTTAGCGACAAATTCAATTAAATCTGTAGTTATTAATTTATTTTAATAGAGTATTTAATTGCAATTTAGCACATTTACACTGTGAAGAAAAAAAAAACATTTCTAAATAAGAAATCAAAAACAAACAGACTAATCCATGTCTGAATCACAATTCAGAAGCAAAGTAAAATTTTTAAAACTTACAAGTTAGGTTAAACATGTGAACTTCTACCAACGTAGTGATGTCATGGTGTTCTGGAAGACTTAGCACCTCTTTCTTAGCTAGAATCTCACGCCAAGCGTATAATCAAAATTGAGTGAAAGAACTATGAAAATATGGGACTATGATAATCCTAGGGTTGCAATATTCCTGGGACAAAAATTTATTTTTTAAGCAGCTTGCTTCGTTGTATAAAGTTCCCATAGTGGTAACAATTTCTACCAAAGCATATTAATTGGGAAACAAATACATCATAAAATTGTATTATCTTTTCATTAATTTAGCTTTAGTCGGAATACATCAAAACTGTTCCTTTCTTTCGTAATGCTTCCATTTTCTGTTACTGTCTGATTCACGTCTGCCGTAGCACTAGTTTTTCAGGTTTTAAAAGAGATATCAAAAGATTTTGTAGCATGCCACATACCGTTATGACGTATGCATTTTGTCGAAATTAAATGACACCAAACTAAATGCCATCTTAGCTGGAGTATAAAATGCAGAGCTTTTTCAAATCCTTACGGGGATTTAATATGGAAAAACACAGAAACACTCATTCCGGAAATACAACGCTGAAAAATCATGCGGGTTAAGAAAATAGAGTTGCGCATGACCGACTTTCCCATTTTCGCTGGCCAGATAATATCGTCTGCTAGTTTGACAGCAAAAGGAATATTTACTGTAGGCCTTACAACAGCGATCTTACCTACAGCTGAATGAACTATTCCAGAATTTTCTACCCTAACCCGCATGATTATTACAGCGATGTATTTCCGGAATGAGTGTTTGTGTGTTTTCCCATATTGAATCCCCGTAAGGATTTTTAAAAGCTCTGCATTTTATACTCCAGCTAAGATGGCATATAGTTTGGTGTCATATAATTACGACAAAATGAATACGTCATAACGGTATGTGGCATTCTACAAAATTTTTTGATATCTCTTCTAAAACCTTAAAAACTAGTGCTACGGCAGACGTGAATCAGACAGTAGCTAATTACACAATTAAGTGTTATGAAATAAAATAAAATTTAACGCATTTAAAATCCTAGTGAGAAGTAGTATAGATGTAAAAATAAATAATATTTTTATGGCCCATTCAGTTTTTACCACAACATTACTGGAGCTTTGATCCAATACAAAAGTACCAAACCGTTATCTAAAATGAAACAAAATGCATGATAAAGAAAATATGCACACGTGAACTCCCAATAAACTGGAAGTGAGTGAGACCAGGTGCTCAGAAAGGGTAATTGTTTATCTTTTTTTTATTATTTGAATTTCAGAATACACTTGCAAGATTCCTATTTAGTACATATGCCAGATGTTGTTCTAATTAACATTCTTAGTTTTTTTGACTTGTCAGAATTAATACAGACAGTCAGAAAAGCATGCAAAAGATTATATACTATCATAAATGAAAATTCAAGGCTTTGGCGACATTGTTATTTCGATTTTCCGCTGGAACTAACAGAAACACAATTGCATGCTATTCCTTAACACAGTGTCAGATTTGAAGAATTTCTTATAAGTTGTGCAGTCATCAAATGTAGCATTATCAGTCTAAATTTGCTACTAACTGAAAATCTTTCCCATTGTAATTTTTGTACTGGTTGGATTTGACAGGATGTCGACTTTCAACTCTTTGCGTCTTGAAGAACTTGAAATCATTTCAATTTTTAAATTTATCTGAATGCTGTAACTTAATCAATGAAGATTTTGAAGTTATTGTAAATTGCAAGAATTTGAATCAGTTATATTTATCTTTTACCGCGGTGACACCTATTTCTATAGTTTCAAAATTGAAACTAGTTTCATTAGATATTTGTGGTATTGAACTCTCAGTGCGCAAATGTAATGATAAAATTGAATGTACTTATACAAATTTTGTTTTAAATCTGATATTACAAACCAGTGAGGATAAGGACGAGTTTGATTGGTTACTCGACAGATATAGGGAATGTTATATACGCACAACTCGTTGAGTTCATTGGTCCATAAAGAAAAAAGAATGACTTCAAGGGGAAAGTACAAATGTACATGGTGGCGATGTCATTAAAAAGAATAAGCAAAGACATTGAATCTCAGAATAAAAGAAAAAGACAAAGAACTTGTAATAAAGGGAAACATAATACTCACGAAAATCACTGTAAAGACACATATTCAAATCATATTGAAAGTGTTGATAACACTCTGAGTGGTGTAAAAGAAGGGAATGAAGGTAGTTTTAGTCCTGAACAAGGTTCAACAGGTGTACATTTAAATTTTGATTGCAAAAACATTGATGAAAGTCAAAGCCTATCTGATGTAAATGAAAATACAAATTTTATCAGTCCTACTGATGTCAGTCAAAGTTTACAAGATGTAAATGTAGATAGAAATGTAGTTAGTCCTCATTGATTTAAGTCAAAGCATTCTACGTGTAACTTCAGATAGAAATGTAGTTAGTCCTACTCATGTCAGTCGAAGCTTACAAGGTGTAAATTCAGATAGAAATGTAGTTAGTCCCAATGATGTCAGTCAAAACATATCAGGTGTAACTTCAGATAGACATGTAGTTAGTCCTACTGATGTCAGTCAAAGTTTACAAGATGTAAATTCAGATAGAAATGTAGTTAGTCCTACTGATGTCAGTCAAAGCTTACAAGGTGTAAATTTAGATAGAAATGTAGCTAATCCTACTGATGTCAGTCAAAAGATATTAGGTGTAAATTTAGATAGAAATGTAGTTAGTCCTACTGATGTCAGTCAAAGCTTACAAGGTGTAAATTTAGATAGAAATGGAGTGAATCCTACTGATGTTAGTCAAAAGATGCTAGGTGTAAATTTAGATAGAAATGTAGTTAGTCCTACTGATGTCAGTCAAAACAAACTATGTTAAATTTAGATAGAAATGTAGTAAATCCTACTGATGTCAGTCAAAGCTTACAAGATGTACATTAAGATAGAAATGTAGTTAATCCTACTGATGTCAGTCAAAAGATACTAGGTGTAAATTTAGATAGAAATGTAGTTAATCCTACTCATGTCAGTCAAAGCTTACAATATAGTTAGTCCTATCGATGTCAGTCAAAGCGAATCAGGGGTAAATATATTTAGAAGTTCTGTTAGTTGCACTGATGTCAGTCAAAGTTTATTAGATGTAAATGTAAATAGAAATGTTGCTAGCCACACTGGTGTGAAAGCTTATCGGGTCAATGTAGATAAAAATGTAGTTAGTCCAATTGATGTCAGTCAAAGCCTTTCAGGGGTAAATGTAAATAAAAATGCAGTATCTCCCACTGATGTCAGTCAAAGCTTATCCGGGGTAAATGTTGATAGAAATGTAGTATGCCCCACTGATGTCAGTCAAAGGAAATCGGGGTTAAATGTGTGAATTAGTGAAAAAAAACCCGTATCTACAAAATTTTGAAAAAAGAAATGCCATAAATTGAGATTTCAAATGGAAAAAATCTGTAACTGCAATGAGAATTAATATTAAAATGCCCTTATTTCATTTTCTCTGAAATACTTAATGCAAGTAGAAAATTGATGAATGTATCGTATATCTTAGATGTCCGAGTGGCTTTGGTCAGATTCCGATGACACAAGTATTCTTTAGGGGGAAATAAAACAGTTTTTTGCCTCCCCTGAAAACTTTGTAAAATGTACTTACGGCGTTTTAGAATGACGGCGACGATATGTAGACGTTGATTAATTAAAATGTTAAACATAGCAAAGCCAACAAAAAATTATTCGTATAATTTCAAAACTCCTTGCATGCTCAGACAGTTTTACCTGTGATGTCTATATTTAAGTTATAATATTAAACTTTTCTATAGATTTTTATCAGAAATGGTTTAAAAACAAGATTTACATATTTCTTGATCCACGCTCTCGTCTGTGTACCCGCATCCCACGTTCTACGAACTTGTAAACCCCAAGTATAATTTTTGTAAAATTTGTACCCTTTAACACCATAAATATATTTTTTGATTTTAGGCAAAATAAATACTTTTTATTCTAACGTTATTATAAAAGTGATATCTTTATAACGGTTTTGGCATTTTTCGAAAAGTGTTTCTATTCGAGAGCGGGAGGTTGTGGGTTCGAACACTGGCCTGCTCATACATACAACTTTTAAGATATTGTCTCCTCGCCTGGCGCTCGAAAGTAAGAGAATAGAGTATCGACTTGTTCAACCGGTGCCAAGATAATGGACTTGGGGAGTTGTATGGTTTTATGTGACATACTGACTCTGTGAGCTAGCAACTTACCAGAAAGTCGCCCTTAATACACATTTGCACATCACGTGCATACATGAACTTGTTCTTTGATTAATCAACAGCGATTTATAACATTGCTGTCGTTTACGACTACCTAAAAACTGCTGATGTGACGTTAAACATTATAACAACAAATCATCTTTAAAAACTTAAAATAATCTAAGATTATTGACATTTCTGCTCGACTAGAACACTTGCATTAAATATAAACCTCTTTTTTAGATTTAATTTCAATATAAAATTTCGATGCAAAATATGCAGCTGGCAATAAAAAAAAACAAATGGGTAATCATTAAAAAAAATTGTTACAGTCTACGGTAAAACATCATTTAAAATAAATATTGTAAACAAGAAAAAATAATATAGGCGAGACTCCAAATCGTTATCCCTTTGTGCCCAAATCTGATGCGACTTTAAGGCAGTTGAATATTAGCCAAAATCACTAGATTGAATATCTATTGATAAAGAATAAAATTGTACATATTTCAAATGGCATCTTAGACGAAAAGTTTTCATCCTGCTTATAACATTGTGTGTAAAAAGACTGGATATTTAATAATGCTAAAAAAGAACAAAACTTCCCCTTTCAACATCGTTCTTCTCCGTTTTTGCTAAGAACTAAATTAGGTATTATTAGTTTGGTTTTATATATTCCGTTCTATGCCAGCGTGGCGGTATTGCGCACTTCAAAAAGCAAGCGAAAAATACCGTACAGTAGTTAGCAACGCGTCATGCATCATATGGCAGACGGTAAAATATGGACTGTAAGTAAGTTTCCGGACCTTCTTAACAATAATTTTTAATGTCAATTTAAAGGCGTATGTATGGATATTTTTGTGATTGCAGACATCAAGAAAACCTGCATTTTTGTCAGCTTATATGAAACAAACCTTTGAAAAAAAAAAAAAAAACACAAAAAGAAACATCTTAAAAAACTGATGAATTGATGTAAAACATTCTTGTCTGGCTTGTTAATATTAATTTCTTGACTCCAATACACTATCATAACTTTTGAAATAAATGTTTAAATTACTTTTTTCTATTTCCATTTGTTTGGCTTTTTTCTTCGAATTTCCTTTCACTCAAGTTGCACTGCTGTTGTCAATTCAGTCTTCATAACGCCAATTTTGTCATCATTTCTAATTCTGTTCGAGTTAATTCTCTTTAGTAGCAAGGCGTGTTTATAAAACAAAAATTGTTGGACAGGTACCTTTTTCATAACGACTTTTTGATTTGGTTTGTTTGCCCCCTAATCTAACAACATTCGGTTATCCTATCAAATGCCCTTTTCTTACCCATATATTTTCTTCAAATGCGTTTACTTTGGTATAAAATTTTTTGGTAGTACATTTTTAAAAACGTTCTACTTTAGAAATAAATTAGGTACCATTAATAAATCACATACTATTGATTTGCAATTTTGATATACATAAGACTGACACACAAATTGCATTGTAAACAAAAAGCATTCCTTTTATTATCAATTTGAAACTTTATTCTGTGAATTAATACGTTTTAAACTTTGCAACTTCTTTAACGTCCCTAGTTTTAAGATCATTACAGATAAAAATAGCAATGCATTGATTTCATAAGAGCCATCAATAAATGCATTAATATAAAATAATGTTGTCTACATTTTAGCTTACAAAATTAAATAAAAATTACTTAATGTCGATCATATTCCGGTCTGCAATACCGTAAATAATATATATAAAGTCAAAGGTAACGAGGAGGAATAGTCTCAGTGAGCGGGGGATGCCCAAAAAGTAAAAACCTGCAATAGGTACATCGGAATCGAAAACTATTTGGGAATTCATTTTTTAAAGTAACTGTGTCCCTTGTTGGAAGACAATCTGCTAACTGTTGCAATTGCAAAATGGTGTACAGGGCCTCGATTCGGATCGGAATGAGATACTCAGTGTGATTATGAAGGCTACGAATGATAACAATTTAGCGCAGAAAAAACTGGAAGCAATCTTTAGTAACGTATTTCTAATGAGCGGAAGTTACCTCGCATTGGCTATAAACCGAGTCCTTATTCGCAACTAGACTAAGTAAAACTATAATCGGTTATTTATAGCATTTTAAACAAGTACACTTTATTTTACTTTAAATATACCAGAGTATTTTATACAGTCGATTAATTGTGATAATTCTTGACTATTAGATAAAGACATAAAAGTGAGTCTTTCTTCGGTCATTTTACAAAATTTCCAATAAAACAAAAATCGTTCAGAAAAGAAATAAGCCTGAACTTATTTTGTTAAAATGCCGTTATCAAGTTTTTGTCTAAAATACCGTTTTCAATTAAGACGAGTTTTAAGGTGGGGGGTTTATATAACAATATCACAATAATATGGGCAATATACGTGTATTTTTCCGAAATTTTAGTAAATGACCATGGTTTTTGCTGTCTTGATGTTGTGTGCCCTGTAAAAACTGATGGCCTTTAATATCTTAGACGAAACCTTTTATTTACTACACTTGAACAACAACATAATGCAAGATTTTTACAGCAGTGGTTGCAATTTTTATTTAAAATAACAACAACAAACCATGAACGACATATATACCCAAGCTTTTTTTTATATCAAGACCAATTGAACTAAAATGAAATCATAAACGTTATAACAACCGTTTCAATAACATTTTAAGATGCTATCAAATTTGTTACAAATAAATGATTGTTTTGTCTTACAGCTTTCGATAGACAATAAGTTCGTGTAGACAAAATATAAAATAACAGCATCTTGTATTTAATTCTGTTTCAACTAATACAATTAATTGTAAATAACCATCATCTGAAACACATTTTTACGTTAAATGTTCGTTGATACACAGTTACTGGTTGTTACAGTGCTCATTTAGATTTTTCAATATCAAATAAAAGCATTTTTTCAATTAATTGTTAGAGATGGGTTTACGTCTCAAACCCTCGGAAAAGTCATTTTCTTTACTCTGCAATACAACGTTTTTGGACGATTAATTTTCAACTTTGTGATTTTGCTTTTGTAACACTTGTTTTAAAAATCATTAATGCAGATTTTGGTTTTTTGAGGAAAAAATCAGGGATATGATCTTATATGGAGAACAAAAAAACAAATTGCTACACACTTATTATTTAAAAGAAAATGACACGAGTTTACTTTTTAATTTTAAATTTTTCATTAATCCTTAAATTCTGAAAGAAGTTACGATCAATTTTTTTGCTTTTGCTGCTTTTTAAAAAATATTTGTTGTTGGACGTGTGGTCTTAATCGCTTCCTTATTAATCAGTGTCCCATACCACTAGGTTTAAACCCTAATCAGGAAAATCCTTGTGATGAAGTTTCTTAATTCCCTTGCCGATGATTCCTTTTGCATTTCAAGATCTTCCCGCTTGTATATAATTGAAACATAATGGCGTGAACGTAAGAAAACTTTCTCCTACTATTTCTTACCTTTTTATTTAAAAAAATATTTCTATATGTATTTTAGTGCAATATTAATCGCTTCAAATGTAAAAAGCCGCTAACTCTATCGTGTTCTGGCAAAGTTTAGTGTTTAATTTGAAATAAAATATTAATAAGATATAGATATATGCAAGATATATAACCACTTTTAATTAGAAAAAAACTGAATTTTGCGGAATTTCCGTGACTCTTTTTGCTTTAGCTATGCTTTATGTAATAAAAAATAAAATGTTATTAAAAAAATAAATACTTTAAGGTACAAAAAAAAAATCAATTCGAGAATTAAAAACGGAAGTGTAACAAAATAGTTTCAAGAAGTTGAAAATCAGCTGAACCTAAATTGTTTCCTATGTACTTTTTATTTTTTATGTTGAGGTCAATTGTTATTTTGCGTGATAGATGTTGCCTTGATTGAAATGAAAACATCCCCGTGTTTGTGTGCGTGATATAATTTTGCAGACGTAATGAATTTTTTTATGATGCATCCCTTGAGGAATGACTGTAATTTGTCAATCAATACCTTTTATCTTAGTCAATTTAAATTATATATTTTGCTTTCAAATTAGTCGTTCAATTTATATAATATGAATTTGTGTGCTGATTAATAACAATTTGCACAACGAAAAAAAAATTATCACCGAATTCTTATAATAAAAGCTTAGATACAATCAAAACAGTTATAATATTTCAGACCGTTTATGTAACCCACTTAAGCAAATAAAGGAGAATCGAACAGGTACGTTCTGAGAGCTTTTATTGTCTTGGGACGCGATAGATTCAATAGTATTTTATGTCAAAAATGTATTTTGTAGGGCGAAAAGTCAACACAATGCAGCAAAAATGGTTAAAAATGATCTTGACAAGGGAAATGTATGTGAGATTTTTAACTCATTGATATCAAATAAGTGATATTGAGTCTACTAGCCTGGGAAAAAATATCATCACAGCTATTATACTGGGATACACTTGTAAATGCCAGACATGGCTAAACTGAATGTTGTTTATTATGCTTCTGCCTGTTCCGATGATTTAATCATTAAAGTAATTGTATATTCATGGTAAGAAAAGAGAATGTGAAATTTTATTCTAAATTTTACTGCTTTAGCAGCTGAATTTGCATTCGTTAAGCTTTTTTATTCATACGTGACTTAGCAACCAACAATCTATTTTTATAGAAACCCGATACAGCATATGGGATTCCATTTTTTTTATAGAATCGTGGAGATATATTCCGCTCTTTATTTAAGAGAAAAACATAGAGTCGGAATATATAATGAAATTGTAAATGACACAGATTTCAAAATGTATTCAAAAAAGTTATTTCAATTAGCTTAAGCAGTGAATATGGAATCTGGTTTTAATTCGAACACTCAAAAATGACATGACACGATCTTTTGATTCATCATTATAAATTGAAATCAAGTGACGAAGATTCTTTTTGATCATGGTAGCGATTAGTTAATCATAGGTAATCACATAATAATAGTAAGCTCGTGCTAGTTTACGTCTAGGCTTCATATATATATATATATATATATATATATATATATATATATATATATATATATATATATATATATATATATTTGTAGATTTCTTGGAAAAGGTTGTATTAAATTTGCACAAACCTTGATATTTGTCTTGAAATTAAGAGTGTTTTGTCATCTTTTGTAATTGATCGAAAATGTTCAAGAAAAGTTTTTTACATGGGCTTCAGCATAGGGTGCAGAACAGTTTTTTTTTTACAAATACGTTATTTTTTTAAGTTTATTTGTCAACAAGAAAATACATATTTGACAATAATGCCCGACAGTACAATTTTTTACTATAACCCCACAGTAAGAAAACATTAAAATCTATTAATCGTGTAGTTTCAAATAAAAGCCATATTAAGTAAATAACTTTAAAAGAAGCAATTCTTCAATATTTTAAAATGCGTTTTGTTCTTCTACGTTACTTCCGTTGCCAACGGTCTATACTATTAACGTATTTTTTAAATAAATCTGAACTATTCTGCAAATGGAACTGCTGAAAACCTGAGTCTGATACTAGCGCCTAGTGCCAATATTTTTATAAAAAGAAACTGATTTAAAACAGGCAGCTAAACATCTGTAAAATACAACCAGATTTATACACTCTAAAACAGGAATGTGATATTGTATATCAAAGTATTTCTTCTTTTTCAAGGTTGAACCCTTTTTTGTTGTTTAACTTAATGTATATATACTGACAAAAACATGTAATGACTTTTCATTTTGGGATAGAGATTCCCTGTCCATTGCGTATGTCGAAAGGTACTAATATAATAAACAATACATGAACATAAATGCACAAATCTTAATTTACTCTCCTTCACTATTAAAAATTATACAATTACAATATAGTGAAATTCATAAAGTTGTGTTGAGGGTGTAGTGGACCAATATGTTATAAAAGAGTTTTTTAAACCAAGTTTTCAAGCTTCCTTATCGAAAGGAAAAACGAGTTAAAGCTTAAATTTTGTTGTTAATGAAGGATGTAAAAGAAAATACTTGTGTCATTCGCAAGCATTCTAGTCATGAACTTATTAAGTTGAAATTAGCATTATTAAATGCATTTCCGTAAAATTTAAAAATTACGAAAATAATTCAATAAAACACATTACATTGCTTAATTGATCTGATCCTGCAATATCGCAAATAAATTATTAGAGGAATCAATTTGAATAATTTTTGTTCCAGTTAGTTAGGCAAATTTTCTGTCCTTTGACCTTTGAAGGAAGATGTCGAGTAAAAAGAACCCATTAATGTGCAAAGACAACATTCCAAGCAAAATATACTGTATAACTTGTTGACCTTTTCAAGAATCAGACTTGAAAGAAACTTCTCCTTTCAAAATTAAATAAAAAAAAATTATAAAAATTTTTAAAAAATGATTTAACTAAATATACTTAATTGTTCCTGGCTATTCTAAAGATACATCGATAAAATAATGATTTTTTATATTGAAAACCAGTGACAAAATTCCTTTATTAACAAAAAACAGACTGTTTCGTTAGTGTAAAAGAACCTTTCGTGACTTTTTTCTAGCCCGAACGAAATGTCAAAACAAATATACGACAAGAGACTGTGAGGTTAAATTTAAAAAAAGACTTCAAATTTATATCCTTACTCTAAGGAGAAAGAGACTTTATTTAGTCTATTTGATCTGAGTATTGCAATTGGGAGTAGTGATTTAGATACTCCCCAATACTTTAAACTGGTCAGAATGACGCTTAAATCTCTATTTGGTCAATGATACATATTTCCTAGACCAAGTATTTTTATATCTTTTGACAACGAGTGCATGAACGACCGAGATTTGTCTTCGGTATTTTTAACTTATAAGACCTTTGTGTTTAAATTAACTGGAAAATCGATACCATCAAGCAAAGGAAATTCATTCTTATTTCAGTGAAGTCTTTAATTAAATATTCGCCAGAATATTTATTTCCTATCGAACTATACAACTGGTAAATTAATTTTTGGATAGAATACTAAACTGTTTTGCAGCAAAGTAAATATTATGCTTTATTTGAATACAAACCCAGGCTTATTTTGAAGTTGTAAGACTAGAATTCTTTTAGACTGTCTCAATTAATTTTTACGGATTTCAGATATCAAGAAAATTTTTAGTCGACATAACCTTTTATATTATGACAAGCCAAGTAAATATCATGAAAAGTTGTGATAATAAAATAAAAAGTTGCAACAAATAACGCGAGAACTCCAACTAGTTATGCTGACTAACCACAATAATTATCTCCATATCTCGATTTATTTTTGCTAACTGCCACATACTGTCATTGAGATAATTTGGTCGACATGTTCTTCCATAAGCAGACAAAATATCATGACAAATTGAGAAAAGTATAGAAAAATTGAGATACATATGTTACACATGAAAAATAAAAAAAACATGGAAAAACGGTGTCATCGGATACTCTAGTAACATGTATTGTTAAAATGTAGCCTTATACCATTTAATACGTATATCACAGTCATGCAGATGCCTTTGGATGACAACAGGATAAGCAGCTGCCATTTGCCATGCACTTCAAACTCTTTGAGGGTTGCATTTAGTAAGGCGCAACAACGAGTCTCCTTTAGTACAAAATTTAACAAACTTGTCCAATTTACAGTTCACTACAAAACCCTGTATCCTTTAACATTTTCAGCCTAGAATAGCTGTCCTTATGACGTTTGGATTACTCACTTCAGTTGTTTGTCTTATATCCATACCATATTCAATACATTGAACGAAGAAAAATATTAACTTATGCCTACCATAAGTACCACTATCAATTCTCAACTTACTTTCAAATTTATTATAGCGGTGCAATTGATTTTTGATGGCATTGGATAAATTCTAAATACAGCTATATTAAAATTTGGTAGCAGTTATTATTTAGATGGATTTTTTTTTCAAATTTACCATGTCTCATAAAAGCAATTTTTTACTATAATTAAAAAATTATTTTTAAATTACGATTGCTAGTCTACATTGTCTTATTCATGACCACAATAGTCTTTGTTTCTACTATTGATCGAATATAAAAATTACAGTTCCGAAGTATATATTTATTAAAAAATACTCTACAAATCTTATATAAGCTTGTACCATTTTTCTCTTTTGACAGTAACAAGAAAAGACATAGTATTGTGCGATATCTCCCGTCTTGAAGAATATTGCAAGAAATAAATCAATACATGTCAAGTATCACTGTAGAATTAATAAATTCTATCTCCATTTATGGGCCAAAAACGATTAATTTTGGATATATTTCAGTTGATCTCTAAGTAAACCTCAAGTAATATAAAACATCTTGTCCAGATGTACACGACTGTATATCAGTACGCGTCAGTTAGATAAACTCGTATGTGAGCTATATAAATTCTTCCTAAATTACATTTTCATTCCTACCATTTTGATATCTGCTGGTGGAGAAAACTCCCCGAAGGTATCCATGACTCAGTAGGCAGTACTTTGTACTGTCAGAAAATTTACCATTAAGCAAAATTATCAGCCGTCCTAATTTTTGAAATTTATTTAAAACTAAGGTTGGTTCAACTGTTTGGTGTATATTTTTTAATCTATTAAACTTTTCGGCCCCTATTTTTACTGATGAGAAATGATTTTCGGAAATGTGCACATCCGGCACATCAAAATTTAAAAGGTATTTAGTTATATATTTTATAACGCATGCTTCGAATGCTGGGATCGTGAGCTCGAACCGCAACAGAGTAATACAGGACGTTAAAAAAAACTTAAAAGACATTCACGCCTTTCATCGATTTCTATCTTGTAATAAAGGACTGTGAGAACATTTGGATCTAGTGGCTTGGGGGAGTAGTATGCTTGTGAAATTTAATTTAACTTTCACAAATGTCTATTTCATGAAATCTTTGTTTTAATATGTAGAAGAACTTTTGGCTGAATTTTTTTTAATGTTGACAAGCCATATAACGCCAGTTTGATTAAACAAATGTACACAAGTTTTCACAACGTTTAAAGATGTCTTGTTTCGTGTTCAACATAATGCATTTCTTTCAGAAATTAAATCTTACAATCAAAACTCCTTGGGTAGCTCAATTCCATGTGCATTATTATAATAGTTTAGTTAAAATGTGGTCGCAGTTTTTAATCTCATCATTATAAAACACATTTAATGGTTTTTTTCCACTTACATATGTACTCTAAATACATGATGAATTGATGTTATAGCATTTATAACATAAATTAAGATAAATGGTTTAACGCAAGGGGGATTTCCCATAAAACTGAAACCATAACATTTAAGGCTTTTATAAATTATAATAAATCAGGATATATGAAAATTTGGCATATGATAGTGTTTTTAATCTTCCTTATCAAGCTGTCTAAGGTAAAAATATCAACGCTGCTATAGCATCTTAAGTGAAACGTTTGAAACCACCATTGAAGAAATGTGATGTTTTATTTAAAATTCTATCTTTTTAAAAATTCCAAATAACAAATTTTAAATTGGCCCCCCCCCCCCGGAAAAAACCGCTTACCAGCATGTTAATTGTTATTCGTGCTTTTATCAGAAAAGAAATATGTCAGTAGTTTTTCAATTTAAACCTACATATTAAAAGACGCTGGACGAATAATTTCCGCTGCAAAGTTAGAGACTAACTAATTGGAGTTCTTTTTTAAACAAAAATTCTATATTTGGAATTTAGTTCTAAAGCAATTATATGTTGAAGTACATACATTTCTAAATCGCTGCATTGCAATTTAATTAAATTGTTCGACATTGCAAAATAAAAGGTAAGCTAGAAAAATCTCTAATTCTAGTCATCCAGGATTTGCAAACATCATATTTTAAAACAAATATCATTATTGTTGGTTGCAAAATAGGTGCTGTAACAATATTTTACTTGGTTATTATTATTATTATTATTAATATCTTTAAGGGAGAACAACTTTCAAATGTGTCCTTTAAACAAAGTTAATCTTTTCAACATATATTGCTGCAGTTTGTTCAGCCATGTCAGTGAACACAAATTTAGAATTTAAAATTTCTGTCAAGAAAAGCTTGTTCAATAGAGTTTGTTGTTTTCCATTGTTTTAAAAATAAATTGCGAGATGTTACTTGTACTTTCAGTTTATCTTTATATTTTTTAAAATTATTTTCTATTGTTTTTAGATATATTTTTTCATATATTGATACCAGTGCATCTTTATTTCTTTTTTGTTTTTTAGCTGCAAAAGTTGCGAAATTGCAGATGCAGCTTTGGTAATCAACTCACTTGATGTATTATTTTAAGGGAACAGATTCCCAATTAACTTTTGTCAAAGTTAAGGGTCAGCACATTGTGCTGTGTTATATAGGCTTATTGTCAACATGTGGTACTTTTAACAAATTATCATAAAAGCACGATGATCTTGATTTACTGTCAATCAAAACATCTTGTTTTGATGTCAAGCTTAAGATGTTTTCATGTCGGTAAAGACAACTGAGGTATAATAACGAGCGTTTCATAGTTCAGAGTAAAATAAGATTGACACCAACACAAAAGAGAACAAAATTACATATTTACCAGCATCAAAATATTTGGATGTCAACAAATTAACGACCTGGCTAAATGTGGTTGTCTAATTATATAACACTGTTTAATGAAGATTTAAATAAATGATGATTTTGAACTAACCTACATTGTATTATATGCTGTGAAATAAATGCACGTTTACAAAATTCCTAACTTCTGAAGATAAGGAGTGGGGTGAAGTAATGTAGTTTTACGCCCCAGTCAAGATTCTTTCACTTATTTCGAGGCGGTCAGTTCTTGGGTAGTGGAAGAAACGGGAGTGCCCGGAGAAAAACCCCGCCCTTCGGCAAGTGAACTAACAAACTTTCTCACACTGGGAACTGTCCCGAGTGGGTATTCGAACCCAATCGGTGAGAGGCACTGTGATCCGTAAGCGCGCGCTTTAGACCACTTGACCACCTAGGCCCCCCTCTAAAAATAAAGAGAAAAATACTAGACACTGCCACATTATTAAAAAGCATAAATTTGAATGGGTTTTGTTCATAAATTTTTTTTTTAGATGTTTTATAATTATAACAAGACTGTCGCTTATGACGAATAGTACAACAGAACACCGAGTATATTATACTGGGAATTTCCTCAAGAAATAGCAACATTATTAGTTACATATGTTCTTAATTACCTTTTTGTTCCAGAACATAGTATGTAAAAAATAGAAAACAACTTAAGTATACACTCCATGAAGAATAAAAATCACAGGTTAATTGAAATTAAAAAAAATAAGTTCGTGATTTTTTATTTTTTTTTTTCTTTTTTTTTTACAATAAAAATTCTAAAAATTGTGCGAAGTGATATTGATAATTATTGATGTACATTTAAATAAGAAAATTTATTTATACAATGATTATGTTTCAAATATTGAATAAGCATCATCTCAGATATACGTTAAACAGAACAAAGCTTGGTTAAGTCCATATCGTATGCTTTGCTACAGCCCTCGGTCTGATTAAGAGTTTTAGTTAATTAGCATGCGTTATGGGTTTTATTATTTTCTTTCCTTAGTATAACGAAGATTCTAACTATCTATCTATTATACAAACAGTGGTTCATAAATAAAATGGAATATTTGATTTCAATTTACTTTGAAATTAAGGACATAACATGCAATCTATAAATATATAACACGGATACCAGTTAAATTTTGATGTGCAAGATGTGCACATTTCGGAAATTCATTCCTCTACAGTGACACTAGGGCCGAAAAGTTTGATAGATAAAAAAAAAACAAAACGGCCAAACAGTTGAAAATGATGAATCTTAATTTCCAAAATTATATAAATCCAAATCCAGCTAAGGAATGCTTTGCATGAGGGAACAAATCTTAGTTTTAAATAAATTACAAATTTTAGACGGCTGACAATTTTGCTAAATGGTACATTTTCTGACAACACAAAGTACTGCCTACTGAGTTATGGATACCCTCGGGGAGTTTTACTCCACCAGCAGTAAAACATAAAATAAGATTGCTAAGAGATCAATTTATTTATAAAGACCATCTACATAAGACATATGTTAAAGACCTTTACGATTTTAATAAATTTTGCTCTGTAATAGAGATTAATTACGTAATAAATTTGTATCAGGGTTTTAAATCAGCGAACAAAACATAAAAAAATGCAATTTGTAAAGCGTAAAGTGTTTTGAGTACACAAACAATCAATATTACATTATCATTATTCAATGGAGTAAACAAACTATCATTATTAGATTATCATTTTTTAATTATTTTATCAGTTTATTTTTATGAGTGTGTAGATTCAGTTGTTTCCGGTACTTTTTCCTTTTTCCCAAAAATGTAAATTCCTGAAAATAAATTAAAAATTGCAATTGCATTTTAAATAAATTACATTATTCTAAGAGCTACATCACTAGGCACCTGTTTTTTAAGATGTTGTTAAGAATGAATAATTTAAAAAAAACATACAATAGTTCCATATTCCTTTTATTCTCAAATTTCACTTTGCTTGTGACGGGTGTAGCTAGCTAGACAGGAGGTGCTTAACCATTCCGAGAGCACCGGCCTCATTTTTCTAATGAAATATTACGTATAAAACTGAATTGGTCATTTTTTAAAGTTTTTACTTTGGTTGGTTGGTTTGTTTCTTTGGTTTTTTGTTCTTTTTTGAGGGGGGGTGGTAATTTGAGTGACAGGTGTAGCTAGCTAGATAGGGGTTACCCACCTTTCCTTCATGGGGGTTTGCGTGCAATACTGAATAGGCAAATTCAGAGAGTTTTACTTTTTGGGAGAGGGGGTTGTGGTTAAGGCATTGACTGATATGTTTTTGTTTTATGAAGGATTGACCAAAAAGGTATTTTTAAGAAGTTTTTCAGGTTGATAATTTTGCCTATTATTAACTGGTCTTTAAAATATAAGCAAGTATGCACAGTATTATGTTTGTTTAGCTTAAATCTAGTTTCTATCATTTGTATGTAGAAAATACTATGCGGGAAAATAGTTTAAAGAGTCCTTATATAATATGTCCAAACTCTATCTAATGTTCAATATGTTAATTACAAAATTTTGAAAACATTAAAGAGAAAAACTAACTTATTTCAACCCCTAACAGAGACACTTGTACAATATTTAATTGTTCTGAGAGACCCTAGCTTTAAATGTTGATCTAAACAATGACTAAAGTTAAATGAATGGCATTTTAAAATGCATATATTATTATATATTATATTTTGATGTTGGCTTTTTGTATGTTTTATGTAACAATGGATAAGGTTTAGTATGTTACTGATCATTTGTAAAGCAGTTCATATATCATGATTATAATATATTGTTTTACTAAGAAAGTTACTTAATTTAAATTTGCATCATAAAATATGTACAGTGAGATCATGAAATACATTTCCAGAAAAAATTAAACACTTTAGTCTTCTATGTTTCATACCGTTTTTCTAATGTATGCCACAATTTTTTATCCATTGATTTTTTTGGAATCATAGTTATAGAGAATCCAAAAGGGTGTAATTACGAATTTCTACTAGAAAAGATCTTTTTATTTTTAAAATTTGTCATCTAGCTTGCTGTTGGTGTTTTTCCAGCTTTTCCGTTGAACTTATTTATCTTCGAGCTAAACGTCTCGACATAAGTAAAAGAAAATTGACTTAGGCATAAATACTCCACTCCGTTATTATGTGAATTGTTGTTTACAGCAATGGCTGAACGAAACTCCTGCTAATTTATAAGTGGATGTGACTGGTAAAAAAACGTTTCAACTGTAGTATCCTTATAAATATCAAGTGTATAATTACCTGTTATCATTGATATAATCAGTAGCCTTCGAGATTTGTTTGCAGTTTATAAAGCTTTCGCTGAAGTATCTAACAAAGCATTTATTAGATTAATTTAATAATACGTTTTAAAGTTTTTATTTATTGAATTTCTGTCAGTTGTCGGCCGTTTACTCTATACAATGACTTCACACTGACATTTTATCTATCATTGATACATTATTAATTTTAATTAATCAATTTATTTGAACTCAAACAGATGGATTACTTTTTTGTTGTTACATTTGGAATAAGAATTTTTTAAGAGCAATAGCTCTTCGTTTTGTCGCCTACAATGACCACTTAATATTACTTTAACCAAGGTCATATCATTTGACAAAAAAAGGTTCGAACACAAAGGGGAACACCGACTTCAGTTTTACGCTTTAAAATAATCTTTCACCAATATCCATCCGCTTGGTTTTAAAATAGTGAAGGAAACTGTAGTGCTAGGAGAAAACCACCGACCCTTTACAAGGGAACTGACAAACTTTCTCAGACTACGAATGAAATAAATATCGAATCTAGGCTGACGATAGGCATTAAAAAACTTAGCCACAATGACCCCTTTATTAGAAGAGTGTAAAAGTGTTTAATAGTTTAAAAAAGGTTAATGAACAATATTGCAAGTACATATAGTACAGTTTTTCATATCAGGGTTAAATTTTAGGTAGGAGAAAATTTAATTATTGAGGTAAAATTTTAATACGTCTATTTTAAAGTTTATTTAAAAAAAAAAAATTAGTGCGCTTGGCATATGTAAACAAAAAACTATTTATAATTATTAGTTACCTTTCGGAGTTGGTATAACGGAATTAAGCCGTTCAGCTACAAAGGCAGCGTTACGTTAGCTATAGATCCTTGTGTAGAACCTCATACTGATTTAAGACCATTGATATTTGTTGTATAATAGATGGTCAAATTATTTGAATAGCTAGAAACATGACAAGTTATACTCATTACAGACTTGTCTAGGTTTTTAAACTTGTATTATAATACAGCAAGTGTTAAGAAACTGTTCCAAGACGCTGTATAGATGGCCTCAATTAATTAAATTTTAACCATCCGGATGCGTCGAGGTCTAAAATCTATCCAACATATTTTGTTCGATTAAAATAAATTAGCACCTGCAAGGGATACATTTTACACAGTGTCATCGATAAAAATATATAAAAAAATCTTTCTAACAAAGATACTAAATTTGGAAATAAACTTATTCATTTAAGATATTTATTCATATAATTCAGAGTTTTGTCTGTTACTTCATCAATAATACCATATTAGTTAATCATTAGTTTTGAGATATTTCTATCAGCTGAAGTCCTTTTTATTTATGATATTAGCTTTAAACTAGAAATATTAAGAATTATCGCCGACAGTTGTAAATAAGCTACCCTACAATAAAGTTGCATAAACAATTATATGGTAGGCCAAAAAGAAACTTTTGAGAACTCTATATGTTTGATGAAATGTATCCCCCAATATCTAAAGCATGTTATGTCTGAAATTGATATCTGTTAAAATTTAAAACTGAGAAAGCTAGTTCTAAATGTTCTTACTTTGCTTTTGGGATTGTGATTTGAACATGGACTGGCATGTTCTGCTTGATTACGTTTCCTTGACACCAACAGCTAAAATAATGCTGATAATATTTCAAATTCCAATTTACTCAATTTACTGACCAGTTTTAACACCAATACTTTCAGATAACAGCGAACGTCCGATCGGATATGATCCAGTTTGAGAAATTTTGTTATTTCCTTGTTCTTACTAAAATCATCGGGGTTGTTTTTACTACCACTGAACTGACCACTTCTTAATAATTGAATTTGAATTCCTGTTTTGACTCGTGTTGACCTGTATGTTTGTGAATGTTCTTAAACAAAATATATTGCATGTATTGAATTATATATAAAAAATCTTGTTTTGTATAGACTTTGAAAAGTCTTGAAAGAAAGTGAGTGCAGATATATTTTAGAAATATTCGCGTTCAACGATTTAATTTTTAAAAAAATCTTCGAACGTGTTGAGTGTTTTAATTGCGTAAGGTAATGGTTATAACAGTTATGCAGTTACAATGTGATTCTTTCTTTTTACAAACTTACAAAGTAATACTAACAGCGATGTATCACTTACAAGTTATTTTGTTGTTATCATGGCTATGACAATTTATGATATAATACAAGCCCAGACATATTGATATACATAATAATAAAATATTACTAATAATGCTCGGACACATTTTTTTTTGTTTTTGTAGAATGTCTTTAATTATTCACAACAAACAATATATATGTTCCTGAAAAAAATGTTTCTAGACGAAACGTTAAGCTAGCGTTAATGCGTCAAAGCGCATTATGTTAATCTTTGCCAAAATTTAATGCGACTGAAATTATACAAATATTGAACTTAAAAACATCGAGTGGTGAATATTATACCATAAAATACCTGCTAAAATAATGTACACGAGAAAAGAGAAATTTATCAATTGGATCTAAAATATACTTTTTATTACATGTTAATTTAAAAAAATTTTGAAAAATAATTTGCGTTACAATTCAAAAATATCATGTATTTAACAGATAGACATTTGATAAACAAACTGTTCATTAAATTTTCTTACAAAGCTGCTTTCTCAACATACAGCGACTTATCAAAACAATCTCTTAAAATAAATGACTTAATTAAGCAAAATGTTGCCCCCAGCATACAAATGGCAAGTTGGTTTGCGGAATCCTTAAAATATCCGAAAGAAAGTCATTTTGTATCGGTGATTAAAAAACGAAATAATCCGAAAAATAAAAAATGTTAAAATTTATTTAGATTTTGTAAGGTTTCAAGTTTCCTTTTTTTCTTACATAACATAAAAAATTTCGCGATATATTTCGTAAAAATGTTGCAATTTTAGCGCGTTCTGATAATATTTCAATGAAGTTTTATGTAAAAGAAGTTTGTGACACTGTCATAATGTCATAATCGGCTTAAACAAAAATCTGTATACAATATTTGTTTTGGTTATTGAGTCATGGTTAGAAACCTTGATATGGTTTAATTAACGTTTTG
Source organism: Tegillarca granosa (assembly GCA_029721355.1). Taxonomy (NCBI): domain Eukaryota; kingdom Metazoa; phylum Mollusca; class Bivalvia; order Arcoida; family Arcidae; genus Tegillarca; species Tegillarca granosa. Next base: position 26,489,642 of record CM056597.1, read on the forward strand.
ACGATATATATTCATGTAAAATAATATTTGTGATGTTAAACTTGAATTTGATCCACGACCAAAGAGATATGTTGTAATAAATCAATTGTTGCATACATACTGATAATTACCCAAAGTCCTAATGTAAAAATCGGATTTTGTAGGATTCTTAACATTTTGTCGCCCCGTATGTGTCTTGATTTTCCCAAGTACTCGGCCTTTAAAAATAAAAGAGAAATGAATGAATTCCTTATAAGTCGTGGCCCTATGTTACGGGGCCTCGATGGTCGATTGGTCCAAAGCGCGCGCTTACGGATCACAGTGCCTCTCACTGCCTGGGTTCAAAACCCACTCGAGACAGATCCTAGTGTGAACAATTTTGTCAGTTCGCTTGCCGAAGTTCGGTGTTTTTCTCCGGGCACTCCGGTTTCCTCGACCATTCCAGAACATGATCGCCTCGAAATAAGTGAAAGAATCTTGACTTCGGCGTAAAACACCATTACTCCAATCCTAAGAACTCTTCCTGCACATTGCCCCGAAGTGCAATTATTTTGTTTGAGAAGTAAAACCACATTCAATAAAGCAATCAATTTTAAATATGATAAGACATTTCTACAATTCAATCATTTATAAAATAACATTTGCATCCTTAATTAATAAACAATGTCGTATTATTCAATTTCTTACATAAAACGGCACTGTTTCCAAAACACAATATCAGTGTATTAAATGCCTTTACGGGACAACAATGCATCTTGACGAAATTTATTTCACTAGTTCCTAGAAAAATGTCAGTACAATTACCGTGTTAGCAGTTGAATGTTCATTGGATGCTTGTGTTTTCCAATTCACGTCCGTCATTTCAGTTTCCAAAATGTGCACACATGGTTCTTCAAAATAAGACAGGTATTTTTGATTTTTGTGTAATATTTATATATAACCATTAGCATTTCGACATGTTTTGATATCGTTTTAGTAAAAAATGGTAACTCGCATGACGCTCTCAATGATATTGCTTATAAATAGACTGTAATTGTAAGAAATGGAAATGAACTCATTATAAAAAAATGATATTGCTTATAAAATCATTAGTATGTGCGTTTATTAACATTTCTGTTGATTACATCTTTTTTTAGTATATAAACTTGTATGTTTTGATCCACATTATTCCGTAAAAACCTAGAGACGTATACAAAGAAGTAGCTTTTTCTTAATATTTGTATATTCGAATCTATTAATTTAAAAATGACCTTAATCTTTGACGATAGGTTTTTTTGCTAATACATGAGGATTAAAGGTTTGCCTCGGTCCTATGTGTCATATTGAATTTCATCTTTTAAGCCATTTGTATTTGTGTAATTTAAGCACGTTTGTAGAGAGTTTCTAAGCTTAATATATTAGTTAAGACACAATGTCACGTAATGATGGAGAAAGTTTAAACTGTAAATTAATGACTGAAAGAAAGCTTTTAAAAACCAATGTAGCTTCCACAACAAATCGATCCTTGTTCAGTAGCAATGAAAGGAATTTACATGTAATTTGTTTCATTCGATCACCATTTGCTTCTTATAGATGATCAGTTGAGAACAAAACAAAAATGTTAATGGTTGTCTTTTTAAACTATAATAATAAGTTTTGAATGAAATTTAATAATTTAGAACCAAATGAACTTGATCTTCAAAAGAATTCTTCATCAAAAGAGAATAGGTTTCCTTTAAGATTTTTAAATTACTACTACTATAAATTATAAAAAGCTTTTAGACGTATTTATACTTTCAATCAAAATGATTGAATTTTCGAAAACCCAGGTATCATAATGCTGTGAATACGACAACGGTCGACCACAAGTGAAACAAGTTTTTTTCTTGACGTAGTATCTTATAAAGTCCGTTGTATAGCAGTATAATGCACATAGAAGGCCATTTATTTTATCTCCTATATCGTGTCCGAGTAAACCAGCAGAAGTGTACATTTGTACATTGTTACTATTAACTGCAAACTTTCCGTAATATTTCTGGTATTAAAATGCTACAACAGTTTTGTTAAATGTACGTAACCAAAATGTAGATAAGTAGTGTCTAGAGTTGAGACTTAAAAATGTGTCAAAAATCTTCTTTTTTTTTGTGTGTGTGTGCGTGCGTGTCTTTCCGATGAGATTTCGTGGACATATCTGATGATTATTTAACCACTAAATGTTACTGTCAGTATGTTCTAAACCGTGAAATGTGTTTAAATATCAACATGTATGTATTATATTTATTAAACAAAATAATCAAAGACACCACTTTCGAAATCTTAAAATTCAATTGTATATTTTTGTCTACATGATTCTTTAAATTTTTTTATTAAAATATTGAGCACCATATATTTTTTATTTATAATACTTCAGTTTATGATACTCGAATTTGATTTGCCTAAAATAGGTCACGTGTCATTAGATAAATGATCATATATACCGTTGAAATCATGATGATTGTCTTTTCCCCAGAAAATACTTCATATTACCCTCTGGAACCCCTTATAATGTATCCCAACTTATACTGGATATATTTGACATAGTTCTTTGTTCCTTTCATTCTCAAAATTGACTTGCACGTGACGGGTGTAGCTAGCTAGACAGGAGGTGCTTACCCTTCCGGAGCACCCGGCCTCACTTACTTGATGGAAGTTCACGTGTATAACATATTTTGCCAGTTTGCAAAGTTAGTGTCAGTATGTTTTAAACCTTGAAATTTGTTTATATATCAATATGTATGTATTATATTTATTAAACAAAATAATCAAAGACACCACTATCGAAATCTTAAAATTCAATTGTATATTTTTGTCAACATGATTCTTTAAATTTTTTATTAGAATATTGAGCACCATATATTTTTTATTTATAATACTTCAATTTATGATACTCGAATTTGATTTGCCTAAAATAGGTCACGTGTCATTAGATAAATGATCATATATACCGTTGAAATCATGATGATTGTCTTTTCCCCAGAAAACTTCATATTACCCTCTGGAACCCCTTATATCACCTACTGGGTACCCTTCATATCACACTCTGACTTTCGGAATTCCTTTGGATACGTAGTGTAATAATAAACTGTCCCGAGTTGTTTCAAATGTGTATCTATGCTCAACAACAATGGCGGCGTCGAGCAGGTATCGTCTGGTCGACGATGCAGAAATGGACGCCTGATAATGAATTCAAGAACACGAGACGTGTCATAAGAAGCGCTGTTGATTCGTTTACACATTTTCTTCGAACGAAAGGGCTAGATCAAAAGTTTGAAACCTTTGATATTGAAATGTTGGACCGTAGACCTGCAGTTTATTCATTTAATTGTTAAAATTGTCAACTATTGTTAATTATTTTTCAGATAAGTCAGAAATTTCCATCGGTATAATAAAGCAATTGTTCTCCTTGTTTTGGTGTGATATGACAATTTGACAAACCTTGACAAGTTATATCAACCTCCGGCAGATCCCTCAGTTGATATAACTTGCCTCGGGTTGTCAAATGTTCATATCACACCAAAACAAGGGCAATAATTGAATAATATCGGTTATTGCAATTTGTTATCGACGTTAAAGGTTCATTACGAAACAACCCGGATTTAGTCATCGATCAATATTCTCAGACAATATTCATTGCAAAGACGTTGTAAATTGTTTTTGGCTTGATACAAAAGATACCGCTTTGATAGTGTTGTCTCATATAAACATCAGTTGACATTTAAGGTAAATTGTCTATATTTTTAGTTCGTTTTAATTCTAGCAATCATATTGCAATTGGCGATTGGATATGCCATTATTGATATCAGGACCTGTTTTTTCAAGCTAATTAGTGCATTACTTGCTATATCTATCTAGTGCTCAACAGGGATTCTAGTTATTTTGTAAAACACCATACAGACTGCAAACAAAAATATACCGAAGATACCATCAACAAAATGTTAGAGTTTTTGATAGACAACATATTTGTTGTGTTTGGCAATATTATCTTTCAACAAACAATCGGTATACCAATGGGCACAAACTGTGCACCTTTGCTTGCTGATTTGTTTCTTTATTCATATGAATCAGAATTTTTACAGAACCTTGTCAAATCTGGAGAAAAGGCTGTCGCTAAATCATTCAACTAAACATACAGATATATAGATGACGTTCTTTCTCTAAATAATCACAAATTTGGAGAATATTTGAATTGTCATCTATCCAAGTGAGCTTGAAATAAAAGACACGACAGATTCTCCGTGTTCTGCTTCATATTTGGACTTACACCTCAATTATGACACCCATGAAGGGTTACATTTAAAGCTGTACGACAAACGTTATGACTTCAATTTTTCTATTGTCAACTTTCCGTTTCTTTGCAGTTATATCCCTGCTTCTCCTGCGTATGGTGTATATGTTTCACAGTTAATACTATACGGTAGAGCTTGTTCCCACTATGGAGACTTTCTGCAACGAAGCAAATTACTTACAATTAAATTGTTGACACAAAGGTATTGCAAGCCTAGGCTAATCAGGGCCCTTAAAAAGTTTTATGGCCGTCATCACAATATTGTTGAAAAGTATGTAGTCACTGTATCCCAACTTATACTGGATATATTTGACTACCATAGTTCTTTGTTCCTTTCATTCTCAAAATTGACTTGCACGTGACGGGTGTAGCTAGCTAGACAGGAGGTGCTTACCCTTCCGGAGCACCCGGCCTCACTTACTTGATGGAAGTTCACGTGTATAACATATTTTGCCAGTTTGCAAAGTTTTTACTTTGTTTTTGGAATTGTGATATGGACACGGACTGGTATGTTTGTTTTATTGCTTAATGTGATTTAGGTAATATTTTGTTTAAAATTAAATACAAATTAGAGCTTTTATCAAAATGTAGCGTTAAGTCATTTTTTTGTGTCTTTAATTAATTTTTGAATTTTTTATAAGATTTTTCTTTCAGTTCAGTTAATGAATCTTTGATCTTTATCAAGAAGATTCTGCAAGCATCTGTGTATTATCGATAAAATAATTTAATGGTAATTTTTGTGATATAAACTGGATAGGTCTTGACTTTAAAATCAAGTCATTAACTATAAGACATGTTATCGATTGAAAGTGCTTGTTTTGACGACTATAATATTCAGAACAAATAACACTAAAACATAAACATTGTTGACATTGTTAATCAAAGACATAAATATTGGCTATCGCAGGCAACGTAAATCTTCATTTTCTGAAACTGTTCGGTTGGTCTGTTGTCAGATGTGGTTAAGTACAATGTTCATTCACCCTAATATTATGTATGCTGTAGCTGAAAATTCTGGATTGATCGAATGACCATGGTTGAATTTCTAAGTAATATTTCAGTACCCTTATATTTGTCCATAACCAATGTTTTTTATGCTATTTTTTATCCCTATGCTTTGCAAGGTCTTTGCATTGATCGGGTGTTCCTTGTATATTTAGCATAATTTTTTTGTTCTACTTCAAACAATTTATATAACTATTAAAGAAATTTTTTCTTCTTAAATAATTTGAATATTCAAGAAAATCATCAAAGGTCTTCAGTAAAGACCGGTCTGTTATAAGCACATGTTCTCAGCCTTCAGAGGGTGTGAAGGCAATAAGCTTACTTGTGGGAGAATTGATAAGATAAACTTTTTATAAAATAAGTCAAATTTCAGTCATTTAATATCAGACAAAAATTTTAAAAGTCATCTATGCTACAGTATTTAACGTTCTAATGGTGAAACTATATGGTTTAATTCTATTCAATGATTTGGACCTTGGTAACTAAGTGACTGAAAGGACACTCTAACAATTCCTCGTAGGAATGTTTATAATGTTTTAAAGTTTGTCAGCTACCTTGATGAATATGAGTGTTTTCCAGCTACTCTAATTAACTTCGTCATATAGATAACATTCTTGTTAAAAGTCAAGAAATTAAATTTGGGAGTAAAGTGCTTGTTTTGATATCCATCTATTTCTATCTTTTTTTGGTGTTTATTTCAGGAATGGATAAACAAAGCGTATGGTAATTTTAACGAGCTTGCAGAAACTAACAGTTTCAATCTCAGCAGCATTACCAATATCAAATGTACTATTATTATCTGTTATCATTGACATAATCAATAGCTTTCGAGACTTGTTTGCAGTATAAAAAGCTTTGGTTGAAATATTTTACTCAACATTTATTGGATTTATTCAATTACACGTGTTGTATTTCTTATTGAATTTATGTCAGTTGTCGGCCATTTAACTCTATAATCACTTCCCACTAACATCTTTATATGTCATTTTAACATTATTAGTTTTTATTATTTTTTATTATAGAAGTCATGCAAATAAGTTACTAGCCGTTTTTTATTATTACTTTCTGTACGAGAAATATAATACAGTTTGTTCTCAGCACAATATGGGACAGTTTTCTCGCCTACAAAGTTCACCTTTAACTAGAGCAATACAGTCGTGACTTGAAGTCAGATTACTAAAGAAAGATAAAGGGGAAAGTTCTATAATAGTGTTTTTCTATCACAAATGCAAATTGAAATATAAAAAAGTAAACAAATATTTTAGAAAGAATATTTTTACAATATTGATTGTGCCTGGCAAATTTACAAACATTCTTTTGCAACTGAAGTCAGAATATGGATTGTTGTCTTTGTTTCTTAGGTGTTGTTTTCTATTTTTTTAAGTTCTGGATAATATTTAGTTTTACGTATATTTTCGTGTGGTTTACCAATACTTTTCTGTCTGCAGCAATAATGTTTGTTTTAAAATTAATTTCGAAATCACCTAAAATGATTGAAATGTTTAAATTTGCAAACATATTGCCTCCAGATGCTGTAGACGTCTCCGCAATCATTAAAGGGAAAGCAATCTATCGGATGTTTCACTTGTAGAGGTCAAGAATCTATCCAATGCAACTTGTAACTCTAAGAGATACCTTTTACATAGCATCATTGATAAGTCATCTTTCTAATCCAAATTTTAAACTTTCTTTCTGAAAAATAATGTATTTCATTAAATTATTTATTTATATTCAAGCTGTTTTTTTCATAATCCTCGTATTTATAATAATAACTTATATACGTAATGGATATATTAGGAGGTCAAAATTGGACACTAAACTATATAACATTTCAGTTGTATACTAAAGTGTCTTTTAATGATTTGTTTTTGCCTTTCTGGACTTGAGATTTAGATGTTATTAATTTAAGTAATAGTGTTTTACATCACAATTATGATTTTCCATTGAGGCGATTAGATCCAGGATGGTGGATTAAACTTAAGTTTCCGTATAACACCACCGATTGTTTTACAAGCTAACTAACAAGCTAAAATCTGCCAGTGTTTGATTAGATGCGTTGAGTTGCATTTTAATCCTGAATTGTGCATGTAAGACCACTCTCAACCTAGTTCCTAATTTTTTAAAAACATTTTATATTATCGATGCCGTCACATGTACAGTTAAAGTCCTCAATTAATGAATAAAAATATAATACTTTATGTAAACTGTTGTATCTTATTATTTAAAGAAGGTCCTTTTAACTGCAAAACATTTTAGGTAAATTTTATAAAGCGGTTTTATAAAGTCTTAATTATTTACATTGCCTACGCGAAAAAGAAACATTTCTATCAAATTTAACTTCCTTATAAAAAATCTCACTAAATTAATTCCATACTGTGATTTTACATTTTAAAACCACCATGTTCTATTACATTCTAAGATTAACAAGGTTTACATTATATGATTTTCGTCTTTTTTATCGTGTGTTGACATTATGAAAACCGCGACTTAAATCGTCGAAAGATATAACTGTATTCCATTTTCTCACCAACTGTCTTGTAAAATTGTATATTGAAAGATATTGTTTATCTTTATCTATTAGTATTTCGACGGTGTTTTTGTTAAAACTGTCTTGGTCACCCTAAAAAATGAGGAATGAACTTTCGAAATGTGCACTTGTTGTACATCAAAATTTAACAGGCATTTTTGTTAAATATATACTATCCCTGAGCGTGTACCGCTGCTGGTGGAGTTAAAAGGGTATTCATTACTCAGTAAACAGTACTTTGTGGTGTCAGAAAATGTACCACGTAGCAAAATTTCCAGCCGTCTTAATTTCTTGAATTTGTAACAGGTATTTTTGTTTAATATTTGCTAGAAACACGCAATGATCCTCTCTTATAAATAAACATTTGTAATTTTGTTTGATGACACGCTTTGTATGTTTTATCCTATCAGTTATGCATATAAATAAACTTGGATGTATTAATATACATCGTTATGTATATAACATAGGGACGTATACAAAACGTAGCTTTTCCACTGTAATGAATTTTACTTTTGGGATAAACTACAAATAAAGTTTATTCTATTTATTTCTAGTCGAAGCTAGTGGTCAATAAACTTACAATTAAAATCAGCATTATTTTTTTAAACAATGAACCAACAAATTCCACAATTTTTAGCCCTAGTAATACAGCTAAAATAATCAAAAGAATAACTCCAGAAAAAAAGCTTTAGCAATACTGCTAAAAATATGCTTTCTGTACCGACTTGCTTCTAATAAGGGAAATGTTTTTAAAGATCAGTGGTCTATTAAATGGAAAAGCGAGGAACATAATAAGTTTATTATGTTCAATCATGTCTAAGATTTATACCTTATTCATAATTATAGCTGACATTAAAGTATTGTTTTTAGGCATTTAATGCCAGATATCAACCTGAACGACAAATTGTACAGTTTTTGTTTAAAAGCTCCGCAATTTTCAACAATCTAGCCTTTCTTTGACCTGCAGGTAAACAATTTATTTAGCATCAAATATGCCAGATATTGTATAAGTATTCTCTTTGAAATTCAAATCATTGTACCTTCTTAAAGAAGAGTTGTTTAATAATTCTGTATCTAAAGTCATCCGATGGTTTTTTTTTACAGCTTATCTTTAAGCTATATGTTCTTATAAAGTAAACGTTTTTTTCAATTCTTTTTTCTAATACATTGTATTTTTTAAAAATTCTATGTGTTATTTAAATTATTTAATCGTAAACATATTACATAGTCAAATATAACTGAAATTTAAATAAAATTTAATCACTAACAACCCCGTAATGTTTTAATTTATTTTAAATGATTGGTAGAATAGAAAATATATATTGGATACTATTCAATGCAAATGATGAAATGCGATTAAGCCGATAAGCTCCTTTTAAGCAAGTTTAAGATTTTTTTAGTATTTTTATATTCTACATTATAAATTAAAAATAGTGGCCTAAGTCTTTGACAACAGGTTTTTTCTGCATTACATATTACAGATTAAAATTTATTTGTTTTGTTCAATTCAATCTCAGTATTATGTATTTGTGTAATTTAATCACGCTTTTGAAAACTTCTAAACTTGATAAATTATATTTTTAAAACGCACTGTCGCGAAAAGATAAAGACATTATAAACTATATACTTATGATTGCAAAAAAATATTTTACAACCATTGTTGCTTTTACAACAAATTAATCTTTGTAAAAGCTGCATTAAGTTTTCCAAAGAAAAAAATAAAACGGTGCTAATCTAATTAATGATGTTCCTAATGAACAATGTTACATTTGGTTCAACGATAAAAGCTCGAATAAATACAGAAATTACAATAATTACCCAGCAAGATGCAGCATTTGGGATCTAATATTAAAACATGGTTACGTCATCAAAACCCGGGTCATTTAAACACAACTTTCAAAACGGTGAAATACGATAAATTAAACACAGAACTTCGTTGAAATTGTCATTTGTGACTTAGTAAGGGATACATAACATCATTTCAAATACATCTGGATAATAATAAAGGACAATTAATGCAATTTGTCATGTTTCACTTTCGATTCATTGGGTTTTTCCGTCCATCCGTGCGCATGCTCCAAGCTCATAATTACCATCGTTAAACATTGACCAACCGGTTAGAGGATTCCATTTATTTACAGCTAAAAGAAATGAAATTTTAGAAAATCAATCTTACGGATCGTGGTTAGAGGATATTTATTTTAAAAAAATATATTTTCAGAAAATCTAAAAAAAATTAGAAAATTAGAAAATTGAAAAACTTAATGAAGCTTTAAGTAGCAATGAAAGAACTTAAAATTCGTTATATTCGAACACTCTTTGCCGCTCTTTATAGAATGATTATCAATCTGAAACACATACCAAAATGATATTGGTGTCTCATTAATCTATTTAAGTATGGTTTTAAATATAATTTAATTATTTAGAACCAAAATCAACTTGACCTGCAAAGTAATTTTTCATAAATAAGAAACTGATTCCATTTTGACATGTAAGACATTTAAAAAAATAAACCCAACAACAATAAAAATTCAACAGTGTGTTTAATGGTAAACCAGAAAAATGACTTGCAAAACACACGCAATGATCTTCGATTATAAAATAAAACAACACTTGTTTTTCAGTTTGATGGCACATCTGTAAATTACATCGTAAGTTTTACCGTACTTTATATGCATATAAATGTAGATGTAGATGTTTATAGACGTTTTGATACATATTGGTCGGTAAACTTAACCTTGGAACGTATGGAAGAAACGTAGCTTTCTCACTATAATGGGCTTTTCGGGAAGTGGTTGTTCAGAACTAGTAATACAGTTAAAATAATTCTGCTCCATTTCTTGTATCGATTTGTGCACATCTGGCACATCAAAATTCAATTGGTATTTGTGTTATATATTTACCACTAATGAGAGTAATGTTTTCAAAAGCGATGATCCAATATTAAAATAGAGAAAAACATTGTAAATTTATTAAATTTTTATCCTGCCTTTTATTTACACCTTATAACATTTTGCAAAATTTTCAACCGTCTTAATTTTTGAAATTTATTTAAAACTAATTAAGGTTTGTTCCCTCATTTAAAGCATTCCTTACCTGGAGTTGGTTTCATATAATTTTGGAACTTTAGATTGAATAATTTTCAAGTGTGTGGCTTACGTTTTTTATCTATCAAACTTTTTGGCCCCTAGTGGAATAACTTTCCGAAGTGTGCACATATGGCAGATAAAAAATAACAGGTATATGTGTTAACTATGTTGTTTATCCTTTTTTTAGCTAGGTCTACAATGTTATTCATACAGCAGCAAAATTGAGGACGCAGTGAAACACACTGTAAATGCCGATTAGTAAAAATGTTAAAACTTTGAGTCGTGAAAGTTTGATGTCAGGAAATATATTGTACTTAGCAATATCAATGTCAAATCTTTAAGCATTCCCGTTGGACTTCAAATAAATTTACCTTGTAGAAATACTTTTTTATATAATTATTATTATCAAAGTCTTACGATATTTCATTTATAACTTGTCTGTTATACTACATGTTCTTAAACAGGTAACAATTTTTTTTATCTTTTTACGATTTTTAGCTCACCTGAACACAATGTGCTCATGTGAGCTATTGGTACCAATAGAGGCAGACCCTCCGTCGTCCGTCCGTCCGTCCGTCCGTCCGTCAACAATTGCTTCAAACGACTTCTTCTCAGAAACTTCAGGTCACATTTTGTTTAAACTTGGAAAAAGCATCTATAGAACATTGCCTTTCAGATTTGTGTTTTTAGTTGCCATAGCTACCAAATGTGGGTCACAATGACCTACATAGTTAAAAACCTAAAAATATCTTCTTCTCCAAAACTACTTCACTGAGATAAAATCTGATGTGATATTTGGCATCTACGGCATATTATATACCAAGTTTGTGAATTTCAATAATTTTTGTGAAAAATTAATTTACGCGTTTTTTGCGTTTAGTTTTTGTATATTGTAAATAGTACTTTTTTACAAAAGTTACAATAATGAATAAATTTAGGTGAACTCTTTTTCCAAACATCATTTTCTTATGTGAAGAAACATATGTTTGACAATTTTCATGAAATTCTGTAAAATACAAGTCGCTTTTTTCGGCCTTTTTTATTTTCAATTCTAGCAACCCAAGGGTCGAGGGTTCAAATTCCAGTGGGGCCAATTTTTTCTATTTTCATTTTTTTATTTTCTCAATTTTTTACTTACAATGGTGCATGGAAGAGATTTTATGAATTTTTACTTTTTAGTGTTATTATTTTTTTTGAAATACATGTGATACTGCAACCCAAGGGTCGAGGGTTCAAATCCCAGTGGAGCCACTTTTTTTCAGCTTTTTTTTATTTTCTGAATTTTAATGACTTACAGTGGTGCATGGAAGAAATTTTATGAATTTTTACTTTTTAGGTTGCCATAGCTACATTGACCTAAATAGTTGAAAACCTAAAAAAAATTTCTTCTCAAAAACCACTTAACTGAGATAAAATCTGATGTGATATTTGGCATCTAAAGCATCTAAAGCATCTAAGCACAAACCAAGTTTGTGAATTCCAACAATTTCGTGAAAAATTAGGTTACGTGTTTTTGCGTTTATTTTTTATACAATGTAAATATTACTTTTTCTTACCAAAATTACAATACTAATAAATTTAGTTGAATTCTTTTTCCAAACAACATTTTCTTATGTGAAGAAACATATGTTTAACAATCTTCATGAAATTCTGTAAAGTACAAGTCGCTTTTTCGACCTTTTTCTTTTTCAATTCAAGCAACCCAAGGGTCGAGGGTTCAAATCCCAAAGAGGCCACTTTATTATTATTATTATTATTATTTTTAATTTCTGAATTTTATGACTTACAATGGTGCATGGAAGACATGTTATGAATTTTTACTTTTTAGTGAATTATTATTTTTGAAATACATGTAATACTGATATGTAGATATAGCTATAACCTTGAATTTTTTTTTTGTTTGTTTGTTTTGTTTTACAAAATCATTGTTATGTGACATTATTTAGATTAATTAAACAATTTTTTTAAAAATAATTTGCAGTTGAATTTAACAATGTTTTTTTTTTAAATATATTAAATAATGTGTCAAATCTGTAAAGTCTTAAATCCGGATCTGAAAATTGCTCATGTGAGGTTTTGATATGGATAGGAACTCTGCCATTCATCCATACATCCATCAAAAGACTTCTTCTTAGACACTACTGGTCACATTTCATTCATATTAGTCAATAATACCTTTAGACTATTGCCATTCTCATTTATATATCTGGTCGCTTTGGCTACCAAAAGTAGGTCACAGTGACCTATATAGCTAATAGCTAAAAACCATAACAATAAAAATAATGTTATCTGAAACCACTGCTACTGAGGCAACATGTTATGACTTTACCAGGTATTATCAAGTCATACCAGCTACATTTAAACTCAGGTGAGCCATCTTGGGCCTCTTGTTTGAGTTTCAGTAGTATTTTTGTATAAAACAGTTTACAATTTTGATATTTTTCAGCAAAAAGTAACTAAGATTAAAAAAAAAATAGTGTATTCACCCCGTAATGTTTTAATTGATTTTGTGAGAAGATTGGTTGAATAGAAAATATATTTTAGATAATATACAATACAGATGATTAGGTGTGATACGACCGATAACTAATAAACTCTAAATGCTTTCACATTTTTCTTAATGTTTGTAAAACCAACATGATAAAATTACAAACAATCGCCCAAATCTTTGGCGACAAGTTTTCCTAATGTATATGACGGATTTAAAGTTATATCTCGGTCTTATGCGACTCGAGACAAAAATCACAATTGAAAATTTTTACGTCGAAATTTACGATGTCTTTCAGATGAGATTTTTTAAACAATCCCGATAAATAATTAATTTTTGGCGTTAGTATCAGTGTGTTCTAAAGCATCAGCAAATTCAAGATAAGGTTGACTAAAAGGTACTTAAACCATCCCACAGAGATCTTTAAATTCAATTGTATCAATAAATTCTTATCCTTTTGTGTTATTTTACTTTATTTATTGGGTTATTCAGCACAATTACTCGACTTTTTATATCGGTTAATGCAGCTGGCTGTCATCTTTTAGGCTTAAGGGAAACTCACCCTAAATTTTCTCATCAGTCGATTTGCCAAGACATCATTCATTGCAAAATCATTGTAAATTTAATTCGTTTTTACAAGAGTTACCGATTTCTTAATGTAATCTCATTTGACATCAAGGGATATTTAGGATACATTGTTTATATCGTAGATTCAAAGGTTCAAACGAGCATATGGTATGACATAATCTTTATCAGGGACTGTTAATTCAAGCTGAGTTATTTAAATCACTTGATAACGTGTTTTAGGTAATACTTTGTTTAAAAGGAAATGCAAATTAGTTTTTATATCAAATGGAAAAGTTGAGACAAAAGCTTTAAGGGCAAAATACATACCATTGCTTGAAACAGCTTGCCGAATATAATTTAGAGTACAAAGAAGGCTGTAAAACGTACACGTTTTTCAACTTTTTAAATTGAAACCATATGTGTTAGATATCGCCGGTAAAGAAGATCTTTATCTTCTCTGTTGTCAAACGTTGTTAAGAGCAATTAAATTTCACTCCCATTATTTGAGTAGTAAACCGGTAAAGCAAAGAAAAATCTTCCAACAAACTTTTTTAATTTTGTTGAAAAGTTTAAACTTTAAAACTGAAGCAAATGTTTTTGGTTGTATTTTTAAGAAATAATTTCAAAGCACCTGCCCCAGATTTTTTCTAAACCAAGTATAAGTATTTCATTGTCTTTTTGTGAAGACGACCTTGCTTTTTACTGTTTTAGGTTATACCGTTAAGACACATTGTTAGAATAGATAGAGTTATACATCCACTTTTTATGGTAAAAAACCGATGAGACCTTCTTTGACCTTGATTTTGCGAATGGCTATGGTTGTTTTGCTCAAAGAAATGTTTTCGTATTATCTTAATATTTGTCAAGACTAGTGTTATACATCATGTTAAGTTGATGTCTATGTCTTGATGGGTTAACTGCATTGATCCTGTGTACCTTTTATAATGCACTTTACTTTTGCGTACCTACATTATTCTAATATATATGCCTATACAAAAAGATAACAGTTTTCAAGAAAATTAACAATTACAGTACACTTATGTAGCTATAACTTTGACCTTTAAAACTATGACTTTGACCTTTAAAACTATGACTTTAAAACATGTATCAAAATGATTTTTTATATTCAATACCTACAATATTCTAATATATATGCCTATACAAAAATTTAATAGTTTTCAAGATACAGTGAAAACCTTGAAAACCGATCCCTGTGATAACCGAAATGCTGGAAAAGGCGACCGATCTTGTCGGTCCCGAATTTTTCCTTCTTAATTCTTTGTTAACCGAACCTTGATAAACTGAATCCTCTGAATTCTGAAAACCGGCCGCTTTTTCAGTGAAATATGATCAAATTCTTAATGAAATTACCCGAGAAAACCGATCATTATAATTTCACTTTGAACGAAAAAAAAAAAATAAATAAATAAATAAAAAAATAAATAAAAAATAAAAAAAACTCCGATCTATTTAGAAAACATGAGATTCTCTCGTAATGATTTTTAATTGCACTGATTAACCGTCAGATTAAACTGTTAATTCTTGATTTTTCTTCCATCTTTCAATCAATACCGATTACACACTTGAATAAACATTTGTTGTTAATCCGCTTGACATTTGTATTAAAGAATTGTCAAATAAATAGGGTGTAGGTGCGCCAACAGTGTTGGACATTATAAGACAGAAATCCGTCTATATAAGTGAATATTAAAAGAATTAAAACTGCGGTTCAATAATTTGTGCAAAGTTGACGACATAAATGAACTCACTTGGCGATGGTTTTCCCTGGCACGTGCCAAAAATATACCCATACATGGACCAATTATCAGAGAGAGAAAAAGCATTAACAAAAGCTAATGAATTTGGCAATAGTGAATTCAAAGCATCTAACAGCTTGCGTGAAAGTTGAAAATCAAGATTCTCAGTGCGCGGCTTTAAAATTGGTGGTGAAAGTGCTGGAGTCGATTCTGAAATTGTTGACGATTTTAAAACCAGGATACCAGATATAGTTTCCGAGTATACATCAGAAAATGTGTTCAATTGTAACGAAACTGGACTTTACTGGCGAGCACTTCCAGACAAAACTCTAGCTGTGAAGGATAAATCTACTAAGGGAATTCAAAATTCGAAAGAACGAATAACTGTGACGTTTGCGTGTAGTGCAACTGGAGAAAAATTGCAACAATGATTATTGGAAAGTCGTAAAAACCGCGGTGCTTTAAAAACGTTTAAGTGAAAAGATTACGACAATGATGATATTCCTTTGATTCAGTTAACGCGTGAATCTAGAATGAACATTGATATGGAACACTTGGCCACATTTGATGGTTTTTTGCTCAAAGAAGATGACATTGATGAATGAGAAAAAAATCTTGTCGCGGACTATGAAAGTGAGATTTCAGAAACTCCCAGTACGCATTTAAGTGATTCGGATGATAATGATGACACGTGTGAAAACGGAAGTGAACTTTGTGAACACATAAATTTGTGTTAGTGCTCCTTAAAAAACTTCGGAATTTCGCAGTAACAACTGATGATCGATATCTAGATACCGTTATGAACTTGGAGAGTTTGACAACTAAAACAGTTGTGGAAAAGAAAGTTAGCTCAAAACAAACAACTATCGACAGTTATTGCAAAGTTCATTTCATTGGATTATCAAATTGTGAAATTTATTTCAAACATTATTTTTTCACTTGAAGTTTGTTCATTCAATGGATTATTTAATGGTGACATATTTCTAACTTTATTTTCTGATTCAGAATTCGTTCATTTATTCATTGGATTTAATATTACGTTTGGTATTTTTTTATTAAATGATGCGGATAGTTTTCATTTGAACTGTCACTTTGTATCATAAAAATTGAACTATGGATATTTATTTCTCTCTATAATTCAATTGGTGAATTTTTTCCATGCATCGAAATAAAAGTGACTTTAACGCTTAAGTGAACAATTTATAAGTATAGTGTAGTCTTTTGAAGATTTAAATTTAAAGTTTTATTTAATTATTGTTGTATTATCTTTGATTTACACATGTATATTGACATATTGATTTTTGAATAAATTAATAAATTTGAATGAAAACATTTGCACCTGTTTGTTAAAGTCAATGTCGAACTCGGGTAACCTATGGTGTACCGTTAAATCTCATGTTTTGTAAATAGAACAATATTTCCGGAAAATGGGTCAACTTCAAAGTTATCATTTAGTTATGACTTTCTGAAATAAGTACGTCGTATTTGAGAAATAGTCACAATGTAATCTGTTTCCAGCAACATGTATCTAAGTACTTTTGTATTAAAAGAATGGTGTTCATTTTCTACGCATCACATTTTTTTTGAAAAGGCAAAAGATTGTAGCCGGTATTATCGCTATATAACTGACTAGACCTATCACATACATCGCCCTCATTGATATTTCAGTGTCGATAAAAAGATACTAACATGTGTAAACATGCATTTTATTTTATTATTTATTTTTCAATATAAAATACATGTATTACAAACATTGATAAATGTACAATTAAATACATATAAATTAATATCAATTTTTCCAACAACGTTGTTCACGCGTTTACGGGAATTAACTCGTGAATCTGAAGGCAAGGAAATAAACTCTGAACGACTAATCTGAAAACCGAATCCCTGTCAAAACCGAATTTTTGATCATGTCCGAGAGGCAATCGGTATTCACAGGTTTCTTTTAATTAACAATTTAAGCTGACTTAAGCTGCTATGACCTTGACATTTGAACCTATGACCTTGAAACATATATCAAAATGATTGTCATATCAATACCTACAATAATCTAATATACATGCCGATACAAAAAGTTAACAGTTTTCAAGATAATTAACAATTTTAGCTGCCTTATGCAGCTATAACGTTTACCGTTCAACATATGACCTTGAACCATATATCGAAATGACTGACATATCAATACTTACAATATTCTAATACACATACAAATACATAACCTGACAAACAGTTAAGAGTTTTCAAGATAATTAACAATTTTAGCTGCCTTATGCAGCTATAACGTTTACCGTTCAACATATGACCTTGAACCATATATCGAAATGACTGACATATCAATACTTACAATATTCTAATACACATACAAATATATATAACCTGACAAACAGTTAAGAGTTTTCAAGATAATTTACAATTTTTGTCTCTTCTGCTGCTATGACCTTAAGCTTTGAATGTATGACCTTGCCCCATACATCAAAATCATCATGATATCAATACTTACAATATTCTAATATAAATGCCTAAACAAAAAGTTCATATTTTCCAGATAAATAACAATTTCAGTCTTCTCCACAGCAACGACCTTGAACTTTTAACATATGACCTTGAACCATTTATCAAAATGATCATCGTATCAATACCTACAATATTCTATTTACATGCTTATATGAAAAAATCATAGTTTTCAAGCTAATACGCAATTTTAGTATTTATAAGCAACAACAACAACAACAAGAAAAAAAATTCAGGGGCAACAACTCCTACATGGATTATTATATAGTTACAAAACTTGGTACACTTTTAAACTTTATCATGCTGAACATTTAAACAATGTTTTCAATTTACATATCTCTTAATATTTGCAAGAAAATTGCCTAAAACTGCACAAATCACAAATAAGGTCATCACCTTGATTTGAGACCTTGATCCCATTTTAAAGTTCCTTTTAAGAAAAAGTCAAAACTGAAAACCCCATGTAATTATCTGTTAAAATAGTGATAACAATTTGAAGACATTTAACGACTTTTTAAAAAACGCGTAACCCATTTTTCGACCAAATTTCACAGAATGACCAAACTATAGGCTGAAGACCCTAGAAAGCCAAAATTAACATCAGATTTTTTCTTCCATCATCGGTTTCAGATAAGGCGATATTTTAGATTTTTAGACTCCTAGGTCCCCTTGACCTAGTTTTGGTAGCCATGGCAACGCCATGAACAAAATTGAAATGCACCAGTCCATATATGCTTCTTACCAAGTATAAATGTAATCTGTCTAGTAGTTTCGTAGAAGAGGTCGTCGAAAATAGGTGTTAACGACGCACGCTTACACCCCAGTATAACAAAACTTCAGGTTATTTAAACCAACGTTTAAAAGGTGGATAATAAGATTGTTCTTAAAGCATTTTGTATAAGAAGTATAGTGCAGTTTGCAGCAAATATGATTGAGTTTTGTTACCTTCAACGTTCAACTTTTACTTGTGTAACGCAGTTGTGACCTGAAAAGGTCTGATTACCAAGGAAGTACAAGTAAATGTTCAATAATACTGTGTAACGGTGAAGTACTGTCTCACGGATTTCTCGTTTGTAGAGTTGAACAACTACCCATCTAATTTGCTTGGTTATGTTGATTGTACACGGGGAATATTTTACACAGCATCGTTGATGGAAGATCTTTCTAGTAATGACAGAATTCTTATAATGTATTTTTTTCATTTTTCAAGAAATTAAGTTTTTTTAAAATGTTTTTAAAATTTTTTATGTAGCAAAACAGTCTTTTATAGCGGTTTTATAAAGTCTTAATTCATTTCATTTTCTAGATGCAAATCAAATGTTTGTATCGAATTTAAGTTCCATATTTAAAAAGCCGACCAGAACAGACCTGTTTCGCGTTGTTATGTGCAACGTATATTGTATTTGCAAGATTATTAAAAAACCTGTTGAGTGATTTATTATCTGACATTTTAAAACCGTCATTTTATAATATTATAAGATTTACAAGGTCTAACATTATGTGGTTTTTAAATGTTTCCTCTTTTTATTTTTTTATCTTGTTTTTTTTGCATTGGATTCATTACGTTTGTTGTTTTGTTGTTGCAAAGTGCATTTTTGTATTCTCAAATCACTTGACATCTATCATGACAAATTATTTTTGCAAACATTAGAAAATTTAAATGATAGTATTAAAAATGTTTAATAATTTATGAATTACATTGTAAAAAAGAGATACTAGTCTTAAGTTGCGCCATCACGATCTAGTGTGTTTTATTATTATTTGTTTCTTTTTTTCCCAAAAATAACTTTTTTACTCAAATGTAAGGTAAAAATTGATATTTTTGTACTTTACATTCCTTGGCCACAAAAATGACAATCGGTTTAGTGTTTAAATATCCATTTTTATGGATCACTGTGAAATTTAATTGTTGTTTCTTAATTTAGGACCTTTGGCCGCTTTTTTCAATTTACGACAGTTATTAAATTTTCAGTAACCTTGATCAAACACCATAGCAGTTCATATTGACAAATTGACCTGAAAAATAGATTTAAGTATTTCGATAGTGGTTTTGATAATACAAAAAAAAAAAAAAAAAAAAAAAAAAAAAAAAAAAAAAAAAAAAAAAAAAGAAAAGAAAACAAATCCTGGCAAGACAGACATATGCAATGACCCTTGTTTATAAATAAACATTTTACTACGTTTGATTGCACATATGTTAATCGCTTTGTATGTGTATGCGTAAAAAATCAACTTGTAGGTTATTTACTTTATTCGGTTAATATACAGACGTATAAAAAAACGAGATTTTTTACTGAAATATAGACATAATGTCACGTAATGAAAGAAAAATCTAAACTGTGTATTCGTGATTCGAAGAAAGACTTACAACCGATGTAGCTTTCACAACAAATTAACATTTGTTTACTAGCAATAAAGGAATTTATATTTGTTTCTTTCGCTCACGATTTGCTCCTTGTAAAATGATTATTATATAAAACAATTATCATGTGATACTGGTGGTCCCATTTGTTAATTGAAATATGGTTTTGAAAAATATTCAATCATTTAGAACCGAATCAACTTGTTCTGCAAAATAATTCTTCTTCAGTAGGAAACTGATTGGCTTTGGTTATAATCGGGCATTTTAAAAAATAAACTAAACAATAATAAAAAAAAATAAATAAGAATAAATAATGTTTTTCTCGCTTATAATTACAACATTTCGAATACAAAGTAAAACGCCATTTAGTCAACAAATGCAGTAGCTTTCGCTAATGTCAAGCTAATAAACATTGCAGTTAAATTCTGCAGACATGCAAAGGCTACTACTGTTTGGTAAAATGTACACAACCAATATATATTACTATCTGCGACTCGAGACATGAAAAATTGGAAAATCATAATTTATAATATTTGGAGGAGAAATTCACGATATATTTCAGATAAATATTATGAACAATGCTGAAAAATATTCCAGCCCTGCCGTAAGTGTCAGCGTGTACTGAAATTTTAAATTGTGTAAAGGATGTTAAAACGTAAAGATCATACAGATAAGGCCAACTAAAAGGAACATTAACCACATCATGAAGATCTTTATACTAAATTATGTCCATATATTTTTTATCTTTTCGTGTTTATTTGTACTTTATTTTAAAGGTTATTTAGCACCTTTACTCGAATTTTATATACCATTATGTGCCATTTAGCAAAATTTTCAGTCGCCTAAAATTTGAATTTTGTTTAAAACTAAGGTTTGTTCCCTCATGCACAGCATTCCTTAGCTGGATTTGGATTTATATAATTTCGGAACTTTAGATTCATTATTTCCAACTGTTTGGCTTATATTTTTTTATGTATTAAACTTTTCGGTCTTAGTGTCACTGATGAGGAATGAATTTCCGAAATGTGCACATCTGGCACATCAAAATTTAACTGGTATTTGTATTATATATTTACTACCCCTGAGCGGGTACCGCTGCTGGTGGAGTAAAACTCCCCGAGGGTATCCATAACTCAGTAGGCAGTACTTTGTGCTGTCAGGAAATGTACCATTTAGCAAAATTTTCAGTCGCCTAAAATTTGAATTTTGTTTAAAACTAAGGTTTGTTCCCTCATGCACAGCATTCCTTAGCTGGATTTGGATTTTCAAATTTCGGAACTTAAGATTCATTATTTCTAACTGTTTGGCTTATATTTTTATGTATTAAACTTTTCGGTCTTAGTGTCACTGATGAGGAATGAATTTCCGAAATGTGCACATCTGGCACATCAAAATTTAACTGTTATTTGTATTATATATATCGGTTATTTCAAATTACTCTCAATTTTAAAGGCACATGAAAAAATCGACTTGAACCTTAATCATCGGTTGATATAACAAGACATTATTTATTGCGAAAACATTGTAAAATTCATTCGCCTTTTTTTTTTTTTTTTTTTTTTTTTTTTTTTTTTTTTTACAAAAGTTACGGTTATGATAATGTAATCTCATATGAACATCGTGTGATATTAAGGATATATTGTATTTATCGTAGATCTATAGTTCAAACAAACATATTGGTAATTGGATATGACGTATTCTTGATAATAACATTTTTTAAGGTTAGATAGTCTAATCTATTGTTTAGCGTGTTTCAGGTAATATTTTGTTTAAAAGGAAATTCGAATAAGTGTTCTATCAAAAAAGAAACGATAAGACAAAACTTTTTGTCTTTAATTAATATTTAAATTTTTTAACATTTTCCATTTAGTCAAGATTATAAATCTGATCTCATTTAAGAAGTATTAATGCTTATTGTTGTAGTATAAATTGAAAAGATGTTGACCTTGAAAATCTGGAACAAACACTAGAAGACATGCTATTTCTTGAAAGTGTTTTATTTGACGTTAATAATCTAGAACAAAGAACGCTATTAAACAAACATTTTACTGGCTCTTTTAAATCGAAATCCGAAGTATAAGATATTGCATACAAGGTAGATTTTTATTTCCTCTGTTGTCAAATGTTGTTAAGAACAATTGGAATTATACCTAAATTATCTTTAGTAGTAAAACGATAAAACATTTTTGTAGAAAAAAACTTACACCTCACTATTATAATTTTGCTATTTTGCTGAAAATGTTAAACCTTAGAAATTAAGCAAATGTCCTTGGTTGTATTGTTTACGTAATTTTTCGAAGCACCTGATCCATGCTTTTTCAAAACCAGTATAAGTATTTTATTGTCTTTTGATAAAGCATTAGCTTTTTACATTTTTTTTTCGGATAATCAGTTTTGACATGTTCTTTAGAATAACTAGACTTATGCGTCCACTTTTTATAGTAGCAAACAAATGGTCAATTTTTTCTTTCATCTTTTTCTGCTTTTCTCTTTAGCAAAAATATTTTATTAAGCAAATGACTATGGTTTATTTTAAGTAATATTTCTGTAGCATCTGACCTGTGCTTGTTCAAGCTATGTTTCATATCAATATCAATGACTATGCTTTAATGGAACAACTGCCTTGATCGCGTGTTTCTTGTATAATGCACTTTACCTTTTAGTTTTACTTTAAAAAGATAATAAAACATTATACAAATAGTCTTTTTCTTAAATGTTTTAAAATTATAAACAATTACTAGTTCAGACCGGACCAGAATAAGCAGTACTCAGAGGACAATAAACGTACTTGCTTGAGTATTGCTTAGGCCTAAAGAGCAGATTAAAAATTTTCTATTGTCACAAAGTTTGTCATGTAGCTTGCTTACAATTTGTGTTTTCAAAATTCTTCATTTAATTTCATCATCAGTCAACCTTTTTGACAAAATTAAACAAAAACTTTGGTGATAAAAATTTGGCTTTGTACTTCACTCGTTTTTCATTACAGCAATGGACAAAACAAAACTTTTGGAAATTTTAAAGATTGTGTCATGATTAGGAAATAAACGTTTCAAACGTAGCATATTACCGATATTAAATGTATTATTATCATATGTTGCCATAAAAAAGAGCCTTCGAGTCTTGTTTGCAATATATATAGCTTAAGTTAAAGTACTTTACTCGGCCTTTATTGGATTTATTCAATTATAAATGTTGTATTTCTTATTGAGTTTCCATGAGTTGTAGGCCGTTTAGTTCTACAGAATCACCTCAAACTGACATTTGTATCTTTAATTAATGCATTATTAGTTTTTTGTCTTTTCTTAAGAAATCAAATAGATGGATTATTGTTTTTTTTTTTGTATACGAAGCAAAATACATTTTTTTCTTAGCCACAAAGTTTTGACCTAAAAGGTGAAATCTCCAAGGAAACCAAGTGAATGTTCAGTAATAATGTTTTACGGTAAAGAAAGATTCTTTCACCTATATCGAGACAATCAGTTTTAATACAATACAAAAAACCTGAAATGCTTAGAGAAACGAACAGACGTTTGTGAGGCAAACTGACAAACTTTCTTTCACTAGGATCTCTAATAGTGGGATTTGAGCTAAGGTGGTGAGGGTCATTGTAATCTGTAATCCGTAATCGAGCGCCTTAAACCTCTCGGGTGAGAAAATTTTCCGAGGATAGTGCAACAATGTCTGAATGGAGGAGAAAACCAATGACAATGGAACATATTGCTCTTATGTAACATTCTATAATACTCGGGGTAGTTTGATATTCGGGGAGAATTTTAGTTACGAAAGATAATTGTTGTCGTAAGATTTTGATGCATTATAGGTAAAATTAACATTAAAATATAAACATAAAACGGTAAGCAAAAATTTAAGTAATATAAGGAAGATTTTAACAGTATTGCACATGCTTGTCTTATCTAAAATACATTTTTTTCCAACTGAGAACAATCTCCCGGATATGTCACCTGGTGAAGTCGAAAATCTATGAAACACAGTTTGCTAGTCTGTATACGGGGGATACATAGAAAGATCTTTCTAGCAATGTCGGAAGGCAAATAGTTTTATTGATACTGTTGTACCTTTTATATTCCTAACCCCAAACATGACTCTTGTTTAGTGTTTAAATGCCCATACCTAGAACATTGGTGGAACTGTTTTGGCAAAAAGCCTACTTTGTCAGTTCCTAGTTTGTAGAAGTTAATTATTATCATCTCTTAAGTTAGGAAATAATAACCCTTTGGTCGCCTTTTTTTTCTAAAAGTAAAGTTGTATTTCAAAGATTTTGTCGAAGTGATTTAATGGTTGCTCAGTTTTTTCTCATAAGCTGTCTTGTTAAATTGTATACAAAACAATACTGCGTATGTATGCCTATTAGTATTTCGACAGTGTTATATATAACACAAATAACAGTTAAATTTTGATGTGCCAGATGTGCACATTTCGGAAATTCTTTCCTCATCAGTGACACTAAGACCGAAAAGTTTAATAGATAAAAAACATAGGCCAAACAGTCATGTGATGAGATTGTTTTAGAAATCAAAAATGATTCTGGCTTATAAATAAACATTTGTTATTTCCTTTGATGGTACTTCTGTTAATTACTTCGTGTGTTTGACCATACTATTTATGCATATAAATAAACTTGGATGTTTTGATATTCTTTGCTTTGTATAATTACATATATATTTATCCAAAAATTAAACTTTGACACCGAAATAGATTACTTTTTGGGGATTAATTTTAAATAAAGCCTTTTCATCTTATTTGAAGGCGCCACTAGTGATCCCAAAAGGTACACTGAAAATCATTATTTTTTTAACAAACAATAAATCAAAACGCAATTCAGCTGATTAAACAGAACTATGTATACGGCTAAGATAATTCTGCCCCATTTTTGTACCGATTAACCTTTAATGAGAGATCAATTATGCAAACTTGGAAGAGCGAGGAACATTAAAGTTCATTCTGTTTGATGATATATAAGTAATATATATGTAAGTCTTTTTAACAACAAAGCTGACGTGAAAGCAATGTTTTAGCCATTACACTCTAGACTTTTACCTGAACGATAGTTTACGCAATGTGTCTTTTTTCTAGGTCAAATATTTTATATCAATTTCGCTTTACCGACAGGGAATACATTTGACTTAGTACTAACCATGTAAGATCTTAAGCATACTTTTTGTACTTAAAATAAAGCTTCCTTCTGGAAATAAACTCGTTAAATAATTTTGCATCTTACTTTTTCAATGTTTTATTTATAACTTGTCTGTGATATTACTTGTTCACATACAGTAAACCCTTATTTTTATCATTATTCCGATATTTTGAGATTTTAGTAATATAAAATAACTTCTACCAAGGAAGTGAGGCCAGGTGCTTCGGAAGGAAAAGTACCTCATGTCTAGCAAGGTACAATCGTCACGTGTAAGGTCAAATTTGATAATGAAAGGAACAAGAAACTATGGGAAGTCAAACAAATCTACAAAAATACATTTATTCCATACTTCTTAACAATTTTGTGATGAGACATACAACTTTTAAAGTGCCTTGATTAGCCTAGGTTTGCAATATCCTCGGGTCAGGAAATAAATTGTAAGCAGTTTGCTTTGTTGTAAAAGATCACATACTAGGAACAAGCTTTACTACATTGTATTAAATGTAAAACATAACCATGCACAGGAGAAGCAGAAATATAATTTCAAAGAAACGGAAAGTTGACAAAGAAACATTGAAGTCATCACATTAATCGTATAGCTTCAGATTTAACCTTTGGTTGGCGTCATAATAAGGGTATAGTCCAAATATGATGCAAAACATGAGAAATTCGTCTTTTATTTCACGTCACTTGTACAGATGAAAATTTGGGATTTTTTTTTAGAAATACAAGGTCATCTATATATTTGTATGTAGAGTTATATGATTTAGCAACAGTCTTTTCTCTAGAATTGACAAGTTCCTGTAAAATTTATGATTGATATGATTGATTTCATAAAGAAGATTGTTGGAATTAAAAATATGAAAGATGATTAAACGTTATTTGATCGATAACCTTCTCCAAACGGTTTAAAAGTTTTCACGATCTATGTGAAATCGACATTATAAATTTGAAACAATGGCCTAAATCTACGACGGCAGGTTTTTTCGCCTGATATATGACGGATTAAAGGTTACAGTTCAGTCTAATGTGTCATATTCAATTAAATCTCAGTCAAATTTACTTGTGTAATTTAATCACGTTTCTGAGGAATTTCTAAGCTTGATATATTCTTTAAGACACAATGCCACGTAAAGATAAAGAAATTCTAAGCTGTATATTCATGATTAAAAGAAAGACTTTTACAACCAATGTAGCTTTTATGACAAATTAACACTTGTTCAGTAGCAATGAAAGGAATTTATATTTGTTTTATTCGATCACGATCTGCTCCTTGTAGAACGATTATCAATTTGAAACAAATACCATGTGATAATGTTGGTCTCATTTATTGTTGATAAGTATGTAGTCACTCTATCCAAACTTATACTGGATATATTTGACTTACTATAGTTCTTTGTTCCTTTCATTCTCAAAATTGACTTGCACGTGACGGGTGTAGCTAGCTAGACAGGAGGTGCTTACCCTTCCGGAGCACCCGGCCTAACTTCCCTGATGGAAGTTCACGTGTATAACTAATTTGCCAGTTTTCAAAGTTTTTACTTTGTTTTTGGAGATTGTGATATGGACAAGTACTGGTATGTTTGTTTTATCATCAATTTTCATACAGTGTTGAATGGAATTTAATTATTAAGAACCAAATAAACATGTTCTTTAAAAGAATTCTACAATAAAAATGGCTTTTCTTTTGACATTTAATTACTAAACCTAACAATTATAGAATATTATATAAAGAATTCTTCATCAGTAAGAAAAAGATATCCTTTTGACCCTGTCGGACGTTAAAAAAATTAACACAACATAAACAGAAAGCTTAAAGACGTATTAATATTTTCACATTATTTGTCTTTGAAAATAATAAGAATAATGTTATAATCGCCTATAACAGCGACATTTTGCGACACGACATAAAACGGCATATTATTAAAAATGTAGGTTATTTGTACATATTAAGAGTGTTAAGGTTACTAAACTGCAAATGTACACAACGGTTACATATTACTATATATAAAACAAATGTAAGACTCGAGACATAAAATTTGCAGAAAATAACTCTCTATAATATTTAGAAGCGGAAGTCACGATGTCTTACAGATGAGATTTCATAAACAAAGCAGATAAATTTTTCACTGCTGGTATTGGCATCCTCGTGGTCTTAAGCTTCAAACTGTTTTAAAGATATCCAAATGTACCAATCCTTCAGATTAGGTCAAATCAAAGATACTCAAACCACTCCATAGAGATTTTTAAATCCGTATATTCGTTTCTTTTCGTTTTTTAAATCATTTTATTGGGTTATTGAGCACCAATACTTGACTTTTTAGATATCGGTTAATGCAATTTGCTGTCGACTTTAAAGGCTCATGGGAAAATCAACCCAGACTAAGTCATCGGTCGATATGCCAACACATCATCCATTGCAAAAACATTGTAAATTTTATTCGACTTTATACAAAAGATACCGTTTTGATACTGAAATCTCATATTTATATGAAGAAATATTTAAGACAGATTGTTTATTTTATAGATTTATAGTTCAAACGAATATTTTGGCGATTGGATATGACGTAACCTTTATCAGGACATGTTTATTCATGCCGAGTTAGTCTAATTTGGAAAGCGTGTTTTAGGTAATATCTTGTTAAAAAGGAAATGCAAATTTGTATTTTTATCAATAGAAACGTCAAACAAAATTTTACGTCTTTAATTTAGATTTATATTTTCATAACATTTTCTATTTGTTAAGGTTTAAGCGCTTTGATTTTGAACAAAAATGTTTTGGCATGCATCTTTATATTATCGATATAATTATTAAATGCTAATGGGGAAAAACGCACAAATAACTCTCTAAAACAGAAACAGTTTTATAAAGGTTTTTTATCCTAAATACAGATGTAAAAGTCCTAGCTGTTTAACTTTTCGGTATTGTACGATTACTTTGTTGTGAGAGGTTATTTAAAATACAAAACCAAACAATTATCATTTTTTGTGAAAGGTTTCCAACTTACATTTAAGCAACTGGCCCTAGTTGTATTTGTTAGGTAATATTTCCGTAGCTGATGACCAATATTTGTCCAAAACCAAGCATAAATATTTAATTGTCTGCAGGTGCTCAGCTTTTTGGAGGATTTTTTCAGTTGCCCCGTGGTGAGTTGATATTGAAAATAATAGCTATTAAACATGTTCTTCTGCTTTGTTAGTTGTAATTTATAAACCAAAGAGACATTTTTAAATTCTAGAAATGCCTTCCACCTTATTATAACAATCATTCTTCTGAAAATTTGCATTAAACGAATGGCTCTAGATGTATTGCTAAGTAATATTTACATAGCAACCTCAGCTGTATTTGTTCAAGACGAATGTTATATTATGTTTGATGTATTTGCCTTGCTAGGGCTACTACGTGGATTCTGTGTTCCTTGAATAATGCATTCTACTTTGGCATTACACTTGAAAATTGGGTAACATTACGCCAATGCCATTGTTTTTAATTTTTTAAAAATATTCACTAATATGGTCTTAAATTAGTTACTTTAGTCCCAGTAGACATAGCTCTGAATGATTTGAGACAGGTGCTGGAAATTAATTATTTCAATTAATTTGGTAGGGGTGGGGCAATCTACCAAACTAGTGCCTGGTCAAGGGAAAACAATATATTGAACACATCTTCTTAATTTGGTGTCTACAACTATTTTTTTAATGAAAACCGTGATAACCATCTAGATATACTCGAGCAAACAAAGTTTAGGGGTACACAGGTTTGACCCCGCCCGTCCTTCCTTTTGCCCGTCTGCATGAGGGGTACCAATTATGTGTAATCCATTCCTCTTACAACTTTCAACTAACAAATCTGAAACTGTACAAGGGTGTTTTATGTAAAGTAAAGATGTACACCTCCTTTTTTGTCTGTATTGTATAATTATTTTCAGATATGATGTATAGTTTAACATAGTCTCTTTTCAACAATAAAGGGGCATCCGTTTTGTGTAATCAACTCCTCTTACAGCTAGAAACCAACTAGTTTAGAACTTTACAGGTTGTTTGTATGTACATTGGAGATGCACCTCCTACTGAGGGTTTATTATTCAATTATTCCGATATTTACATTCTAGTTTGTTCCTGAAAAGATAATTTAACCTTATAAATATCCCTCGGAGTTAAGATATTCTCAGTTCTAAATACTTAATATTGTATTTCTGTATGATGGAATTAAGATTGATTTTTTTAATATACTTAGTATAAATAAATTAACATCAAATAAGTGTTACTAGCATGCACTTTAGCAAGATGTAGTGAAATACATGTACCTAAATGATTTATATTTGATAAATACTATTTGTCGAAGCCGTCAAGATAATACACAATCTTCATATAATGATCTTATATTTGTAGTAAAGATTTAAACTTATCAGAAATTTTAGGTTTAAATTGTCATTTTGATTAATTGTCTTTGTGTAATCATCAATCTAGTATTGCGTAAACACATAAGATAAGTTATACAGTTTTTTTCGATAACGACCTACAACTCTTTATGCAGGTTTAAGTGTAATCAAATTATTTAGTTTTACACAAAAATGAGCATACACTTTTGTTAGATTTATTATTTTTTTATCTCATACTCTTAAGATGAGTCTAACATGTTTGCAAAAGATTTTTTTTGTTTGGTTTAAGCTATATTATAAGGCTTAAATTAAAATGTTTTTATCTTTATTAGTAGAATTTCAAATACTTCATTATTAATAAATTTTCGAAATTTGCACATATGGCACATCTAAATTAAACAGGTGTTTTTGTAAAATATTTTACCTACTGAACTTTAAAATAGATCTTTTATTGCACCTGTCTTTACAATGTGAAAATTAAACCGAGAAATGAGTTTCAGATTTAATTTTAAATGATCTTAATTAAAATGTACCATTTAGCAAAATTTTCAGCCCTCCTAAATTTGAAATTTGTTTGGGACTGAGGTTTGTTCCATTGTGCAAAGCATTCCTTAGCTGGATTTGAATTTATTTGGTTTTGGAGCTTTGGATTCGTTGTTTTCAACTTTTCGGCTTATGTTTTTTATCTATCGGGCATTTCGGTCTAGGTGTCGCGGGTGGGGAGTGAGTTTCCGGGATGTGCGCATCTGGCGCGTCAGAGTTTGGCTGGTGTTTGTTGTATATTTAAACCAAAGTCTAAAAACGACTTAACTTTCGTTAAAGATATTGGATGTCAAATTTGGTTTAAGTAGGTTGTTTTATATTTAATAGACAATATACAATGACGAAATGCATTTACATAAAAACTCATTGTTTACATAACCATTACTACTGATTATACTTTTTTCAGTTTTATCTGAAATATTAAAATTTTCTCGATTGAGACCATGTCTACAAAAAAAATGAAATAACAAAATATTTTAAGAATAAACTACTAGAGACAAATATTCAAGAATAATAAAAGTTAATTAATATATTGTTACCGTTATCAGTATAATTTTCTATTTTACGTTACGGGAAGAATTCCGTTGGGTTGTAATTCTATTGAACTTGTCGCGTGGTCCTAACTAGAACTGAGTAGTATCATTGAAAAAAATTATATGGATAATTATATATTATATAATTATATATTATATGATAATATATTATATAATAATATATTATTATTTTTATTATGTGTTGTAGTTATGCCTATTTTTCATAAAACCTTATTTTATAAGGAGTGTGTATGACTATTGTCACAAAAAAATATTGGTACTTTGAATATAGTCTCGAGTATTGGTGTTTTAAAAAACGGATGGTCTTAAGCTTTCACTTACGGGGGACCTTATCTCACCAATCCAACTTTGGCATATACCGATGTTAAAAAAATACCAGAACTGACTGCTGAAGTTGTAATAGGAACAATGTCTCCTTACCTAACAATGATTGAAAAAAAATGTTTTTTATATTTATTTGAAAACCGTGGTTAGGGATTTGCGAACTTTAATTAAATATTCTTCAGATACACTGTTATAAGAAATCTTCTTGAGCTAGCTTACATATCGATTTGCGAAAAGATTTTTATATCGTCGAAGATTTTACTTAACAATAGTTAACGTAACAAGCTCTTCTAGCAACCGATTTTTAAATAAAGTAATCTTTTACGAAACTGAAGATATTGAATTCATCGAGGTCAACTGTACATACAGTAGAAACAAATTCTTTTTATTAAAAAGTTGATCCATATAATATTGGAGAAATAAATTATTTTAAGTGTTTAAAAGCTGATTTAAAAATAAATTGGTTAAAATTAATTTAACATTATACGATCCTGGATTGAAGGATAGAAAACTTAACTGATTCAGATTTTAGGATTATAAACTTCAACCAAAAATATGCAACACGAATCTTCAATTTATACTTTTGACTACTTCTATCCACAACGCAGTATTTATGTTAAAATAAAAAATGACATTTTATAGAATTTTTGCATGTTAATAATATTTATCGATCGCAAATCGATTGTGATTAATGATGTACTTTTATTTACTTATTTTAGTTTTGGGATAATTGTAGAATTATTGGTTAATAAAAAACCTAATTTTTATTGCAAAATGTAGCCTTAGACAACCCAGCGTAAAAAAAAAAAATAAAAGAGATTGAGCTTTCAAACTCTTAAGTACAAAATTCTTAACACAAGGCAATTGTTTTAGTACCCTCTAAAGTCAAACTTTATAAATGACCAGTAGAAGTCTGTATTAATATTTTCATTTCTATCTAAATATCAAACACAGACATTCCAATTAAATACCAAATTACAAACCCAAAAAGGAAAGTGAAAATTTTGAAAACAGGCTGAATTAAGTTACACGCGCGTGTTTTTTCATTAAGGAAGTGAGTCCAGGTTTATAAATATTAAAAAAACGGATTGTTAGAAAATGAATTGTTGTTCTTCAGATATAATAGCCAAAAATTAAAAACACAGAACATCCTTGTCTAGAACTCTAGAACACGCAGAGTTTCCGACTAAGATTTATTAAAAGAATTTTAGTATACGTTGCAATATGTTATGATTTCAAAAACATATTTCAATTAAAACATATTTTTAGTAAAAAAGTAAAAAGTAAAAAACTTTTTTTCATTAGGTTTGTAAAATGTTTTCCAAGTATTTTTTAATTAGTCTAGGAAAGCTTTGAAGTATTTTTATTACCTTTGTGAGAAAAACAAAATATATTCAAACCGTTTTCAGGACCACTTTCTTGTTTACTGCTAGCAAAAATTAAACACTATAATTTGTTTGTCTGCTTGATGGACACGTCCTTGACATTCTATATATTCCTTCTGGGTATAGTTGCGTTTTAATTATAATTGCTTTTTGCGGGCGATTTTAGCATTATCGGAATGATTTAAACAAAAATTACATTGACTTGATAAGAATGCAAGTTGATTTTGTAATTGAAAAAATCTCTATCATAATTCCCTCTTGTCTCTTTCATCACTAACCTTGGAGTGAAATTCAGACACAATTGAATATATCCAAGGGCAAATATCTCTATCATCTGACATAATGACGTGAATAAATATAAGATACATATTTTAAAACACCATTCGATATATCATAAAGGAAATGTTTTAATTGAAATATTTACAAATCTTATGAATATTTTTTGCTTTTAAAATCCTTTGATTTGAATAAAAAAATGTCTAGTCTCTATGTTAAGGTTTGTCATGCAGTCGCCTGTGATTTTGACACAAGTAAGTTCTCTTCGAAAATTAAAAAAGGAAAAAAAAAACTTTATTTAAACCTAGACGTAAGGAGATATTGTCACGATACTTGAACCTAGTCGTTGTGTAACAGATTTGAAAAAGTCTCTGTAAAAAATAGTGATCTGACAAAACCAACAACATTATGAGGAACATATTACTTAACAGTTTACTAAATAATACTATCCATTCATTTTGTCTGTTGGGTGCCTCGGTGGCCGAGTGGTCTAAAGCGCGCGCTTAAGGATCACACCGCCTGGGTTCGAATCCCACTCGGGACAGATCCTAGTGTGAGAAAGTTTGCCAGTTCGCTTGCCGAAGGTCGGTGGTTTTCTCCGGGCACTCCGGTTTTCTCCACCATCCCAGAACTGATCGTCTCGAAATAAGTGAAAGATTCTTGATTGGGGCGTGAAACACCATTACTCCACTCCACTCCACTTATTTTGTCTGTTGTTTTGATCTTTTTTTTTATTTTTCTAACAAGGACACCAACACGCAATATCTAATGATCATGAAAATCTTACGCAAACAATTACGTAATATCATTGTGAAATATTTGATATCAACGTCATGATATTTTTGAGGTGCATAAATAGAGAGAAATTTTGTTACTACAGTTTAAATGCAGTGAACAAAGTAATTGTCGGCGACATGCAAATACTTTGCAATACCCATAGCATTTTGAAACAAAAAAATATATATATATATATATATATATATATATATAACTTTTATCATTAGAGCATTGTTATTAAAATCATCAACTTTTTCAAGTGACATTTATATAATACTTCGTATGTTAGTATATGTTATATATTCTAGCCGCGATTACCTGTCAAAAATACTGATACGGCTTTAAACTCTCTCTCTCTCTCTCTCTCTCTCTCTCTCTCTCTCTCTCTCTCTATATATATATATATATATATAAAGGCATACCTCATCCTTTCTATGATGAAACATAAATTTCGATTTATATCGGCTTTGAAAAAGAGCAAAGCACTTTGGTCATAACAACAACAATGTCTTTATACAAAGTAAAGGTAGTTTGTACAGATAATTGAAATGGTGGATGATCTATGTGCAGTTTATTGTATTTTCATTTTAATGTTTGCTCTTTGTTGATGAGTAGGGGAGCATAAGGAGTTCAATCAAATTGCAATAATTAATACATTTTAGTCCAGATTCTTAAAAAAATGAAAATCTATAATAAAGATTGAATACTCTTAACAATTATAAATTTAAAAAAAAAGTATATATGTATATGTATAATTTTATTTACAACATGTTACAAACATAGGAATCAAAATAACGATGTTGGCTCGGGAAGTTTACCTCCTATTTATGTTAATCCATCCATAATGAAAACGTTATTAATGTACAAAGCACCTGACGTAAAATACAAAATATATATATCATTTATATCACTGTTCTATCGATCTGGTTAAAAAGTATACGAGGATTACAAAAATAAATATAACTCGCCTACACTATGTAGGAAGATGATAACAATATTCGTTTCACAACACACAAAACCAAACATCAGTTACTTCCCTTTTAGAAGCAAAGGGAGAAATATGGCGAGAAAAATGGCTAACAATGATATTATTATTCCACAAACACTTATAACAAGCGAGGCTTTACCTTTTACGTAGGCTCCATGAAGTTTTCCTTGTTCGAAGTCTTTGTTGGATTTAAATGACAAATATACAGAAAGAGCTCCAAATAAAGGGTTAAAACAAACGAGCACAATGATTGCCATATCTAAATAACTATTATATTTGGTTCTGTCACTTTGGTTATTTCTAGCTGTAGTTGGTGTTAAAAATTCCACTTTAGAATCGTCTCTATAGAATGGGTGATCAACTGTTCCCCCTGCTGCTGTATCATTCGACAATTCAAGTGTTGCCGGTGCTGAATAACAAAGCATAATTGCGTTTACACAACCATTTAGTTTTTATATATAATTTATTTGTCCAACATGTTTGTAATTCAGGTTGACCTATGCCTGCAAGAACACAAAAAGAATATTAAATAAAACTAATAATTAATAAATTAATAAATAATAATAATAATAAAAGCAAATGGGAGCAACGTGGTTTGTTTTATTTTATAAACTATGGTTTTAGTCGATTAGTCGAATAAACATATTCAAAATCTTTTTTCACCACTGAAATCGTTACTTGGAAAGTCGTTTTAGCTCACTTTAAAAAAGACGTGAAATTACAGAAAAATATCGGTTAAGATATCACGTTATTACAGCGCTTACAAAGAAAGCGTAACATCAGTTATGTATATAATCAAACGAACAAATTTGTCTCGCACGGTTTGAACCCAAAGTCTCCTATAAAAATCGCGTTGAAGATGAAAAAACTCTTAATAATTATGAGGTTTAATTCTGTTTATAATTAATTTTACCTTTGTTTCAATTGCTAATCTACATCCACTTGAAATTTAATTGGGGAAACAGAGAGATAGCAAATGGATAACATTTAGTCTTATCGATGGTTTGAAATCAATTCCTCAGGTTCCAAGAAATAAGTCCGCTTCATTTGTCTTAGAGTGTCATTTGCTAAGAATAACTTGCAAAAACCATCTCATTGTTTTTTCTCAAAACTATACAAGGGAAATATTTAGCTTGGTTTTGGAATAATCATGGTGGTAAATGACATTTTCTGAGCTGACAAAAAAGTCTGGATGACTAAGAACACGCCTTGAGTTAAAATAATAGACATTACTAAGGTTGACCAAATTATCTTACTTCATACAATTAACTTTATGATATTGAGACGGAAAAGGAAATCGATTTTATCCTGTTATCTTGCTTTTAATTATCCAGGCATAATAACAATAATATCAACTGATTGCTCAATAACGAGATAGAAATTACAACGTATCATATCTAATGTCTAGCTTTATGATCTCTGAAGCATTATTATACCAATGTCATTGTCGAATTTTTTTAAATTTTTTCTGCAGAATATTGCTAAATGAAGTATACGTAATAAGTGCTATGTAAATGACTTTAAAGCAGGAAAAAAGCTTTAAAAATATTTTAATGAATTAACCTAAATAAGTTATACCTGGAGCGGAAAGTAAATACAAAAAAAACTTCCTGTTATATCAGATTGTAAAATATAGTCAGTGCTTGAAATGATATTAAGCAAAACAAATTTTTCGTCTTAATCCACCCCCCCCCCCCCGCATCAAAGCTGCCTTTACGTTTCACTAGAGTGTAATTTTAACCATTGAATCAGAAAACAACGCTACGATGAACAACTAATATTGTATTTGAAAACACAGCTTACCATACACATGATAAAAACACATTGGAACAACGGAAAAGAAACAAACGCAAAAGAACACATTGAGATCACTGAACGAATTTCTTTGTCATCTCTTATCAAATCAGAGATGACAAAGATCTAAATAAAGATTTTTAAATGTGTTTTGCTAAAACTGAGCACAGTAACTAACTATGACGCATTTTTACAACGAAATCTTTCTAGAAAAAAACAAGAAACGGAAGTCAAGTATTGTTTGAGCAGACAACTGTCTATTTAACAGACAAATATTAAATTAATACTGTTACTAAAGAGAAAATTAAATAATAAACATGAATTTGAAAAGAGCCACCATAAAAAAGACCTATAAACTTAGGATAAAACATCGAAATAAAACAAGTACAAAAATGGCGAATTAATTGAACGCACGATTACGAAAATTCCTGTTTTTTTAAATACGACACTAATATGACTATGTTAGAAAATTGATACAAAATTTTATGTCAAATTATGGAAATTTACATAACGTTTTAACCTCATTTACAAAGTTTTACAATGTTTTCTTTCTAATAAACAGATATGTATGTATGTATGTATGTATGTATGTATGTATTATTACAGGGTGAGTTAGTAACCATGATATTCGCCCTTGCCCGATATGATTTTACTGACCATGTTAAACCGTATTAGGTCACCAACTTTCCATGCAACAATTTATCCTACTGATCTTCCAAAAACATCCAATATAAATATATGCACAGTGAAATAATACTCTCCATGGACCAAGAGAAGTTTTGGATGAGAAATTGTTTACATATTTTTTATGTCAAACAAACCAATCCTACACGTTGTTGTTTTTTTTTTTTAAATTAATCCAGAATCCATAAAAGATGCCTCATACTCTGTGTAACGGTACTATCCTACAATTCATTATTTGACACGGACTGGTATGTTTGTTTTATTTATATATATAAGAAAATCATTTCAAAAAACCAATTAAAATCCATTTACAAAAGCGTAAGTGAGATGATAAAGTGGGCGTGGCAAACCGTTGTTATGTATCATAACATACCGATTAAATTAACTTGCTATCAATTTCCGCCAAAGAAAGAAACTATATTCTTGTTCCTAGAATTAAATTTTTTGTTTCATTATCAACACAACTCATTACTTGTATCTTTCTTTGCCGTAAATGTTCGTGATAATTATGACGTTTTTACTATCAAACGGTCACCACGGACGTTAGGTAAGGGAAATAATACTCATCCTGACAAGATATGGAATCAGACTGACCAGATATGATATATTTGGTCACCACATGACCAAAACTGCCCAATAATATTGTCAGAATCTATAGGATATATATACATCTTATTTTATTTTTCCAAAATGAATGATAAAAGGCAGCCACTCTATGCAGGCAACTCTATATGTGCCATGTATATCTATTTTGCTTTCTGTTTAAGAATTATCAGGGAAAAAACAGTTTTGCAAAGAATAAAATTGTCACATTCCTTCCGTTTTTTCAGTCATATATTTGACAGCGATATAGATTAGACAGGTCAAAACTAAAACAAAACTGTCATTTATTAGGTTTATTTAAAGAATATCGATGGACAGCTAATAATCTGCCGATCGTACGATGGATAAGGAGACTACAGAATACGAGAAACAGAACACTTAATACGAGGTATGATTGATTATATATCCACGTAGCAAATTCTGCAGATGATATCGTCGTATTCCTCAGAATGAAATAGATTGTTAAAGAAAGATTTACAAGGATAAATAATACGCTTTTCCATCACTTTAAGTAAGAAATTCAAAACACGATAAAGTTCATTTTCGCGTGATGTCAACATCCGAAATCCTTTCATCCAGCGACAGTGGTCTTATTATAAAGGACATGGACTGGTTTGCTTGTGTTTGATAGAAACAAGCGATAGTCATTTCTTCTTGAAACTGTCTAGTAATGCCCATTTAATATTATGCGAAAACATAAAAGAAAATGGTTTGCTTGCAATAGTTTCTACTTCTGATAAGATGCGTCATGATGGACAGTTTAGTTCAATCACTGTACAAGATGTGACTCGTAGTGACTATTTTTAAAATTGGTTGATTGCATTTTGTTAACAGTGTATCAACATTGTTTTTAGCTTTTTGCTACGAGAGCATGTGAATAAATTCCGAATGATTAATCTTAGAACGCGCATGTGTCCGTGTTTGTGTGAGTCTTTAATGGAAGATTTATATTACAGATTTATTATCCAATGCCAAGTTTTCAAAAGATTTTGAAATATCCAAATCCTTTATAATAGCCTGTGTATGGATCATAAAGAAATGATTAGACCTAGCTTCCTTACAGCATATTGCATTTAAGCAGTGTATTAAAGTTATGTGCCCAATACTCATTCATTTTGGAGAAATGATTTAAACAAACTTCATTATTTGAAAAAAATGAAAACGAAATCAGTAGCAAATTCTTCGTAATTACCGAATTCACTTAAAGAGTATAATGGTAAGCTTCGTTACACACCTTTGTCTTTGACAGGTTGGTATCCAACATGAACACATACTAAACAATTGCTTGTGTATGGATCATAAAGAAATGATTAGACCTAGCTTCCTTATAGCATATTGCATTTAAGCAGTGTATTAAAGTCATGTGCCCAATACTTATTCATTTTGGAGAAAAGATTTAAACATACTTCGCTATTTGAAAAAAATGAAAACGAAATCAGTAGCAAATTCTTCGTAATTACCGAATTCATTTAAAAAGTATAATGGTAAGCCTCGTTACACACCTTTGTCTTTGACTTTGACAGGTTGGTATCCAACATGAACACCTACTAAACAATTGCCTGTGTATGGATCATAAAGAAATGAATAGACCTAGCTTCCTTATGGCATATTGCATTTAAGCAGTGTATTAAAGTTATGTGCCCAATACTCATTCATTTTGGAGAAAAGATTTAAACATACTTCACTATTTGAAAAAAATGAAAAAGAAATCAGTAGCAAATTCTCCGTAATTACCAAATTCACTTAAAGAGTATAATGTTAAGCCTCGTTACACACCTTTGTCTTTGACTTTGACAGGTTGGTATCCAACAATAATACCTACTAAACAATAGGCAGGTAGGTGTTCATGTTGGATACCAACCTCAATATGCTTCGATATTCTATTGCGTAGAACAAAGAAATCTCCTAGAATGCACGTGCGGCGTACAACAATGGAATCAATGAACCATGCATAATCCTGAAAGAACACTTAGCATTAATACAACTTAAAAACGTGGAGAGAGAGAGAGAGAGAGAGAGAGAGAGAGAGAGAGAGAGAGACTGTGAAGCAAGTTTAAAATGATAGCATTTCTGGTGTTTTATGTACATTGTATTAAATTAATGCACGTTATTTTTATTACTACTAATGATATTCTGATTCGATAGGCGGCTGCATAGACCAGTCAATAGTGTCCCGCTAGAGTCCCCCCAGCCAACCAACCACACCACCCGCCCACATACACACATTTTGTTTTCCGTTACGGCTTATCCAACATTAACAAGAAGAAAAGTTTACAAATTACCTTCTCCAAACTCATTTCGGGGTACTTTAATACAAGTTGGGTTTCCTTCGTTTCAAATTCCAGCAATGTCAACCGCACCTTCTAGAATTTTTTAAATTTCTGATTTTTCTTTATGATGTTAACTTATTTCCTTATAAGAAATAAATTAACATTAACTCGTGCTATCTATTAAATTAATAGTGGGTATTGGTCGATCTGTAAAAGAACTCCGTATTTTGGGGTGATTCATAAGGGGTTATCGGATACATTTTAAGATAAAACATTTCATTTCACAATATTAATACTAAGTGTTAAAAAACATATACCTATTTTTATATAGCTTGAATTATGTGAACGATCACAATTTAAAAATGTGAGAGTGCAATAACTTGGTGTGTAAGTCGGATATTGACCTCATTCATCGGTGTGCATGAATTTAAGAAACTTGTCCTCGTGCTGCAACACCTCGAGTCCTACGTTGGTACAAGGACAGGTTTCTTAAATTCATGCACACCTCCTAACTCAGTCTATGAATTGGAATGAATACCCTATTCATAACACATTAAACATTCGAACACCAAATGGTATAAAACGTGCAGATCCCTAGTGTGAGAAACTATGATCGTTTGCTAGCCAAACAGAAAAGCTAGTATTTTTTTCGTGCTGTTCGGTTTCTTCCCAAACAGACCGCCCCAAAATAAGGAAAGAATCTTTACTTAGACGTAAAACACTATTATCCCATTCTACTCTACTCGATATCAATTATTGTCAAGCGTACAGTGGTGTTGTTTATATTCATCATGTCTTTACAAACAGAATCATTAAACTACTGTACGCCCTTCACTGATTTAGTTAGTCGCAATAGATATTTATTATGCACCTTTTTGTCAATTCTTATTGCAGTCATTCAATAATCATTGTTACTCAGCAATGTTTCTATCTTATCTTAAACTGAATTTGTTAACAGGAAGGAAGAAGGAAGAGGCATTGTCCTGAAAAGCGCTCACATTTTAAAACCATTTTATACATTTGCGTTAATTTGTGTTATTGTAGTATCGCATTAATTCTCCCATAATAACACTTATCTCACCCCTAGAGATAAATGAACATTGTAAAGTCAATGCCCAAAAGTAACCTTCGCTGTTTTTAATCATGTCATGATAAATGATAAAAAGTCATGATAAAACATTTGTCTACGGCAAGTAACTAATGGACATACACGTAACCGATCATATTCCCATTATTCACAAGGAAATAAAACAGAGGATTAAATGTTGTTTCCTACTAACGGAAATCTCTTACTTACGAAATTCATCTTTTACGAAGAACATTTTAGAATAAAAACGGTAAATAAGGTATGTCAAAAAAAATAATTAAATAAATAAATACAAAAAAAAAAAAAAAAAAAAAAAAAACAGTGCTTTACAATTTAAATTTTTGTTATTTATTTATTTAAGCAGATTTTGGAATAAATTCACAGGTTAAATAAAACATCTTCAAACCGAACTAATAGACCCGTTTAATAGGTAATACTTGTTAATATCATCATGGCAAAAAGACAACTTTGAATCACTAAAAATAAAATTCCCGATTTTGAAAGGACACTGTATCATTTCATCCTATGCGTGTATCTGTACGAACACAGTTTTATAGTTTTTAATATTTAATATAATCTCATTCCCCCCTCTATGTACTTATTCCACCCATCTTCATCTACTGGCTAAATCTTAGAAACAATACCAATGAGATTCAAATATATAAGTAATAATCGTTAGGGCCAGTATCTGACATGGCATTGTAACGTCCAGTTATTTAAGGTTACTAAATATAAATTTTTACCAATTTTCCTGACGTTCATTGTCATTATCTTAACCATCAACCTAACTCACAGGCTGAAAAATCGATATGCATTATTCTCAATAGTAAGGATATGTAAAGAGATTTATATTATGATGTAAACAACAACAACAATAATAATAAATAATATTATTATCACTATCATCATCATGAAGATATTAATAGTAAAAATAAAATTTCAATAAAACAAACTGTATGTTTAATACCATATATATATATATATATATATATATATATATATATATATATATATATATATATATATATATATATATATCTATGTGTGTGTATGTGTGTTGTTTTATAACCTATTGATAAATAGATCGCACAACCTTATTTTATACGTAAGATGATGATGATTTTGATCACATTTGGTATTTTTAAATACAGCAACGTTAAAGGATATAAGAAAGAACAAGCTTTTGTATGAGTGATATGGCAAGCATGGCTGGTAAACCGAGTCAGTATGTTGTAGAGAAGCAAACCACTTAACCAGTCACGTAACATTTGACACCGGAGTGTCCAGTGATACTCTGTCCCTAAACAAGGAACTCGAGTGGGTACTGTTGCTAAATCATCATGTCGTTTTTTTTAAAAAAAGAAGAAACAACCAAATGTACCTTGCATAAGTCATCAATCTGTATATACTATTCTACGTTTATCATTTTCAAGCCACGAATAGACGCAAAAATGCTAAAGCGGCTTTAATATTAATTTGTTAAAAACAATCTAGAATCTAGACAGATAATCTAGGCTTAATAATAAGAAGATTTTGAACAAAGTTTGATAAACTAAAGTGCTAATCATATTGCAAGTGTTCGAAGTAGCCTAATAAATATTGAAAATTTCTCGTCCAAATATGGCATCTTGCGACTACAGATTGTTGCTTGTTGCTTTATGGCCAGGAAAGTGTTTGAGTTCGGCCACTGTAAAAATCTGAAAATCCAGACAAATTTGTGTCTTCAACCGACTTTGACAATGAGTATCGCCCTTAACTATATTAGCAAAGTGCTTGAAACGTAACAAGCATGTTTATAGTGACAAGCGCATAACTGACCATAATTTAGTTATACCCCATGTTTACCAAATGGAGGGGAGTTTTCCTGGCTAGAAAAGTAATGAAATTGCAAAATATAATTTATTTTTTAATAAGAAGGCAATGCGGCAAATTTTTTACTCTGATTGCTCACTTTCAATCTGGTAAGACAACGTATGATCAACAAGCTGGTCACATGGCATTTAAATACATTAAAGTGTTTCCTGTAACAAGCAACGGCATGTCTAAAATGTTTGTCAGAATGTAGTTTGTTTTCTTTGTTTTTGTTTCTCCACCAGTCTTGGACTTATCCATTCAATGACAAAACCACTTACTTTGCTTCACTCTACAACTATGCTGAAAGCAGTGCAAGTAAGTAAAAATAATTGAAAAACATGTTTATCCAAGATTGATAAAATTTTAAAAACTGCACGATTACCCGTTGGCAAGAATTAAGGCTTCAAGTATTTGAAAAACAATATAAACAAGTATAAACTAAGTGGATGAAATGAGATGTTCCTTTCACCGTTAGCCAGAAGCAATCGTATATTCTTCAATGACGTGAACTAGTTAATAGTCAATCGGCTTCAAAATGATATTTGGTTATTATCATTGTTGCTATTTGTTCTTGTAAAGAAAGGTCGAAATTGCTATAAAAATATCAAACCTTAAATAGACAAAAACTTTAAAAATTAAAAAAAAATACTTCTGTTATCAAATATCTTGTTAAATGTTGTTTTTTCTCTTTTTGGCTTTATCTTTATCAGAATTGTCTCTTTTTGGCTTAATCAGAATTGTTAATACATATATTTAATTACTTTTTATTAAAGTGCTATATTTTTGCTTTATCTTTCCTTATCTTAAAAGCCATGTTAAATAGATACATCATGTCGAGAAGATTTGTTTAATGTTATTAAAAAGTCCTTACCTCCGTAGCCATTCAGTTTCAAAGAAACGTATTGGCCTTAATTTGCAGAATGTACAACAAAAACATGAACCATTTCCAGTTAGATAGGTCGTTAAGTCAGTCA
The DNA here is from genome assembly GCA_029721355.1 of Tegillarca granosa. Classification (NCBI taxonomy): domain Eukaryota; kingdom Metazoa; phylum Mollusca; class Bivalvia; order Arcoida; family Arcidae; genus Tegillarca; species Tegillarca granosa. The sequence goes on from CM056597.1 coordinate 26,533,883, forward strand.
CAACGGAATTTTCATTACCGTAAGACGTGGTCTCCGTTATAGTAAGCAATCTATCACTGCATTTTAGTTTATTTTTAAATAATAAAATGAATACAAAAGTACAAATTAGGGCAATTAAATTCTATATAAAGACTCATTTCTAGGTACAAATCATGAAATAACATTAAGTTTGTAATCGAAGAACGTTTTGACCTATAATCGACTGTCAATTGGCAGAAGGATAAGGTCTGATCTAACAAAGTCCAATAATGTGGAAACTATTTCCAGCAATATCAATTAATAAAACAAACATACCAGTCCTTGTCCATATCACAATCCCAAAAACAAAGTAAAAACTTTGCAAACTGGCAAAATAGGTGATACACGTGAACTTCCATCAAGGAGGTGAGGCCGGGTGCTCCGGAAGGGTAAGCACCTCCTGTTTAGCTAGCTACACCCGTCACGTGCAAGTTAATTTTGAGAATGAAAGGAACAAAGAACTATAGTAAGTCAAATGTATCCAGTATAAGTTGGGATACAGTGACTACATACTTATCAACAATATTGTGATGACGGCCATAAAACTTTTTAAGGGCCCTGATTAGCCTAGGCTTGCAATATCCTTGTGTCAACAATTCAATTGTAAGTAATTTGCTTCGTTGCAGAAAGTTCCCATAGTGGGAACAAGCTCTACCGTACCGTATTAACTGTGAAACATATACACCATACGCAGGAGAAGCAGGGATATTCCTGCAAAGAAACGGAAAGTTGACAATAGAAAAATTGAAGTCATCAAGTTTGTCGTATAGCTTCAGATGTAACCTTTCATGGGTGTCATAATTGAGGTATAAGTCCAAATATGAAGCAGAATATGGAGAATCTGTCGTGTCTTTTATTTCAAGCTCACTTGGATAGATGACATTCACATATTCTCCAAATTTGTGATTATTTAGAGAAAGAACGTCATCTATATATCTGTATGTGTAGTTGAATGATTTAGCGACAGTCTTTTTTCCAGATTTGACAAGGTTCTGTAAAAATTCTGATTCATATGAATAAAGAAACAAATCAGCAAGTAAAGGTGCACAGTTTGTGCCCATTGGTATACCGATTGTTTGTTGAAAGATAATATTGCCAAACACAACAAATATGTTTTTAAAGATATTAAGGTAAATTAGTTTGAGTTGAGTTGAGTAATGGTGTTTAACGTCCCAGTCAAAAATATTTCACATATATCGAGACGTCGCCAGCTATAGGCGAAAGTGCAGAATTTTGCCTGTGCGTTGCGCTGATGGCATTATACAGCAGGGTTCTTTATCTTGCCATGCCTGCCATGACACGGGACCTCGTTTTCTTTAAGTTCCCATCGAAAGGACCGTGACTTTCATTTCGTAATGCCGAGTGGCTTGACGAAAGAACTGTCACTACCCACTTCAAGTCTTGGGTCAGACCCGGCCGGGGTTCGAACCCACGACCTTCCACTTACGGAGCGAGCACTCTACCAACTGAGCTACAGCACTGGCCTTTCAATTCAGTTTTAAGTACTTCAACTAGTAGGTCGTATTGAAATTTCCATTTAGTAAAAAATGGTAGCAAATGCCTTTAAATGTTTAAAATCTGCTGTCACTGCTTTTTAATTTTGCTATTTCAAAAAGGTAAAATCAAACAAAATGTCTGAGGCTACAATATTTTCTGAATATCAAAATATAGTTAAAAAGTTAAAATGAAAAGAGTTCAATTTGCAATAACAGGCTGTACGTGACAACATTTAACAGTAAATGGGTTGACGGATAATATTTGAAGTAAATAAATTCCAAAATTATGCGACTGTTTTCAGAATCTATTGTTTGACTCAATTAAAAGTTTAAAATGTAAATGAGTAGTTTTTAAATTCAATATTTAAATTATGAATAAAATCCAATATTCTTTTTTTCATGAAATTTTATAGGCTTTAGAAATGAAAGTAATATCCCTACGGAACGGTTTAATGGAAAAACAAGACAGTTATTATAGTAAACATTATAAATGAAATAACCAAATGGGATATTCGTGTACTCGCTGCAAATATATTTTTTTCAATATTACCAGTATGAAATTTTTTACTGGCATTTTCAGTTTTAAACTTTTTCATACTAAAAGTGTTTTACAGATAATTATTTACACGATATTGAATAAATATTTGGAATACTTACAGCGACGTCGGGTAATTCTGCGCATCGGCCAATTCTGCGCATGCTAATTACTTCCGTGTTTACGTCAACATTGATATGCACGTGCTATTTTTCGTCTTGAAGATTGACAGAAACGCTGATATATTTTGTCCATAGGTAAAGTATACGTTTAATTACAAAAAAAAAAAAAATAAATAAAATAAATAAAAATAAAAAAAAAAAAAAAAATTAAAAAAAATTAAATTAGACACAAATGAGACCTACTTTCAGTTTCCTATGATGAAATGACAACTAGGTCAAAGGTTTATAAATATTCATGACTTCCATTTTTGTCCATCCAATCGGGATATAGTTATTAAAATCTCAAGAATTGCACGACATAAATGACAACGTTTCTCGTGTGAATTAATTAGATTCACTATTATATGTGTCCAAAATAAATCCGTCCAAAATATGATCAAACAATAACGAGATCTAACCATTTTTGCTGTGTAGCGTTCTGTATCAAGGTAGCTGAGCAGGTTATGTCACCCCTTGGTCACGTGGATATAGTCTGTATCATTATTTACATTTTGATATGAGTGACCCAGTCAACATTGTTTTAATTTTTTTTTAAATGAAAACACAGTGTTGAAAAATACATTAATACTACTACTACTACTAATAATAATAATAACAACAACTCCAATAATAACAGGGAAACTTTAAAATAAACAATCAAAACTGTTATTTATTTATTTACTTAATCTATTTATTTACTTTATTTATTAGAAATGGATAAAAAGTTTGAAGCTTTGAGAAATGCTTACAACAATGTTAAAAGGACTGGTGACTCCATCCGCAAATCAGCAAAGATGTTTGGAATACCAGAGTCTACACTTAGATCTAGACTCAAGAATCCTGATTTATTTGACTCTAAAGTTGGCCACCCAACAATATTTACCAAGGCAGAGGAAACACAGTTAGCTGAACACTGCAAGAACATGGCAAGTTTGGGGTATGGCTATTGTATGTACCAGGTATTGGAATTGGCAAGCAGAATAGCTGATGTAAAAGATACAGTTGCTCGGCCCAAAAAGGACTGGTACTACAATTTCATTAGAAGATTTCCAGACATTACAATAACCATTCCAAAAAAGAGAGAATTATCAAGAGTTTTAGGTGCTTCAGAAACAAATCTCACCAACTATTTCATTGAATTGGGAGCTATTTTGGACAAATATGGACTAAAAAATAAACCAGATGCTATGTGGAATGTTGACGAGACTGGAATCTCTTTAGACCATACGCCACCAAAAATAGTTGCTTCTTCTTGTCAAAAACCATTTGTAGTTACAGCAGGCAAGGTGGGCTTAACAACAACTATTGTAGCTGGAAGTGCTCTTGGGGAGACTATCCCACCTTATATCATATACAAGGGACAACGTTTAACCCAGAACATCATGAGTGGTTGCTTGCCTGGGTCAAAATATGTCACCACTGAAACTGGATGGTCCAACTCAGAAACATTTTATGACTTTGTGACAAACCATTTCATCCCCATGTTAAAGTCAGACCATGTTTACTACTTTATGATGGTCACACAACTCATGTATCAATAGATCTGATTGAAAAAGCTCGACAAGAAAATATTCATATGTTTGTGTTGCCACCACACACCAGTCATCAGCTTCAACCTCTTGATGTAGGTATATTTAGCCCCTTTAAGCGCTCATTGTCTGCAGAAATACATAAGCTTTGCCACTCAAGAGTTGGACGCCATGTTGTCAGAGAAGATTTACCTTTTCTTATAGCCAAAGCATATGAAGCAGCATTAACTGTACCAAATTTAATGTCTGCATTTAGAAAAACTGGCCTGGTCCCTTTTAATCCAGAGGAAGTCTTACCAGCAACGCTTCAGGAATTACCACATAATAGTGAAATTGAGAAAGTAAAATCTAGGGAAGAAAGGAAAAATTTACGAAACATAAAACTTTTATTGACTGACATTGACAACTAAACAGTAGAATCTCTTAGTGAATCCCAGCTCAGGACAAGAAAATATGTGATACCAGCAAGTGGGGCAGCTATAACAGAGATAGAGTTTTTAGAATGTTTAAAAAAAAAAGTAAGCCTAAAGAAAGTGCTAATAAGAAGAGAGAACAGAAAAATAGTAAGCCAAAGGAAAGTTTTAGCAGGAAGAGAACACAGGAAAATAAAAAGAAAGCAAACACTGTTACTAAAAAAAGAAAAGTTGACAAAGTTAAAAGCAACAATAAAAACTGTATAAATGGAATTCATCAACAAGATAGTCAAGAACCAGGGCCAAGTAATGTCAAGTCGGATGGTTGGATAACATTTTATGACTCTGCATCTGATGATAATAATAAGGATGATGATATTCCCTGTATAGTGTGTGGTTACTTCATTCCCCAGATTTTCGAAAATCAGTTGCCTTGGAACTGCTTAATTGGGCAAAGTGTGATGAATGCCATGGTTGGGTGCATTTGAAATATCGCACTCCAGTAAGAAATGTTGCCCATGGAGAGAATTTCAAATGTCCAAAATGTTAAATCACTTACTAATATTTTTTTTTAAATTGATTTATTTCATATTATGTTATTATATTTCATTATATTAAAAAATTATGAAATTTTGCTCTTTTTATGAGTTAATCAATCAGAATTAGAAGTGACTTTTAACTGTGAATCTTTAATAAGTTTCCTATAGGTAACTTTGAAATTAATTTTTTATGTCAATGGTAATATGAAACAGACTATAGTTTATATGTAAATTAGCCCTATAAATAGACGACCTTTGCTGGTCATCATTATTTCATTTGGACACGGGAAATTACCAAAACAATCAAATTTTTTTCGAAGTACGCAGAATTAGCCGAAAATATGACATTATGAAAATGTGGGGGGTACCACACATTGCCGGCCGAGAGTGCTCAAGATGTCAACTAGATTTCCTTTGATTAGCGGACACAGAAAATATAAGAACATAATGTATGACATGTTAACATTTTGCTTTCTTATCTTGTGTAGTTATACCTCTACGGCTGGCTGAAGTGTTAGGTGCGCAGAATTACCCGACAACAGTGTACATTATATTCATGCCGATAATGTTAAAAAAAGATATGAATACATTATGGGCATGGATACCATGTGAGATATTCCAAATATCAAACTTGATCTGCATGGCTGAAAAGCCTTTAAGGTAACTAGTTTGGAATTTTAAACTCGAAAGAAAAAGTTTTCGAAAATGTTTTTTGCATATACATGCAAGTGGATTTTTATATCGCGTTTTGTGAAAACCACTGGCATTTCGCGAGTATGTGAGTGCCAAATTCGAACTCTGTTGTTTATGACCCAAATGCAAATAAGACCACAAGAGCAAACAGACCTACATATCAAAGATGTTTTTTTTTAATAATACATACATTTAAATAGATATAAAATATTTCCAGGACATTACAAGTCATACATAAAGCATACATATCATTAGACCACACACACACACACACACACACACACACACACACAGTACAAAATTAAATATTTTAGAATGCCATAGATTTTGTTGGAAATACATCAAATCTGTTTTATTGTGTTTTTTATCCAACTGTTTTTAAGTAAACGCTATTGCACCTTTAGATGTAAGTTTAAAACCACATTTGGAGCAATCTCGTTTAAATCCAGATTCTAGTCATGGCATTAAATAAAAGATGTTTCTCTCTTGAATCTCGATAAATCAAATTTAAGCGTTTTAAGCAACATAAAATGTCAAAATTTTACCAGCATACATGTTTGATTTCTGCTATAAATATTGACCAACTATTCAATGTTCCAATATATACCGACGGAACAAAAAGTGGTGACCGGATATCTTATGGTATAACCGGAGACAAAACATTAATATGTTTTTTCAAGATGAAAGTTTTTATTTACAGACGAGGTAAGTTTCGAAACTTTATTTATCCTTCCCTCTTTCAAAGCAAATACCGAGTGGTGTTTTTATATCGAATGCATATACAGTTTTAGTTATATATAAATTTGTTGTTTGCCTACCAACGTTGGAATACCACATAAAGATAGAAAATCATTGATATCAAATTATATCAGTTGTAAAATATACAATTGGAATAGCTAAAAAAATAATAGAAAAGGCGTAAAGGCATTTTTCTCAGACGTTGTAGAACCAGTTGTTTAAACCATTTTTGTATTATATTGAAGTTGCCTTAGCTTACAAAAGAATACACATGTCACTTTACAGAATATTACAGAATATACTAAGATCCTCATAAAAGATAGATCGATCTATGTTCTATAAAAAAGTGAAATAATGAAAAGGAATAACTAAACAAATAGTATCTTGTTTCACAGTCATATGTTGATAAAAAACAACAAAGTGGGTAAATCATAAATGCAATGTTCAATTTTAGATTTTTTAAAAAAATCATTTAGGAGTGCAAATCTCTTATTTATCAAATTAGTGTCGACTACCACTTTGAGGTTAAACACTATTAAAAATGAAAATATGTTTGTAAGTGATGCCAGGCGAACTAGGTTATCTACTTTTGATGCGGTAAATATCGCACTGTATGGGAAGAGGATAATATAGATGATAGACGAGATTTATGGATGATCTTTTTATTGTTTTTAAACGTTGCTAGTTAAAACGTCAAGTCAATAACAAGATACATTAAAGTGATCCTTTCAAGGTTTTTGATTAGAAAAGCTTTATTCCGTCAATGGAAAATATCACAACAAAAATATCAATCAAGTTGGTATGTAAATATATCAGTAATCAATTGGTTTGATCTTTGAAACAACCAGCAACAATTAAGTTATATTCAGTTTAGTATTGTCTAAGATTTACATCATTTTGTCTCAGTATAGTAGGCGTGGATTTTTCCGTCAGTCGTTGTAAAATCAACCATTTATTTAATTAATTTATTAATTTTGATGGTAAAATAACCAAATCAAAAACAACAAGTTATCCAACATATTTAGCTGGCTGTGTTCACTTTCCAACTATTTTGAAACTTCATATTCATTATCTTGAATGCAAGATCTTCAGTCGTTTCAATGGATCAAATATTTTAAACTTCCTTAAATACAATGCGGCTTTGAAGAATAACTAATTACATCAAAGTATCAAGTTTAACAAAACATTGTTACTTTAAGATAATAACTTTAAAGTTAAGCCATTGACAGAGCTGTATATGACAAAATTTTGTATGTATATCATGAAATAGTTTTAAATTTAAACACAAACATACCTGCCCATGTCCAAATTAAAACTCAAATGCAAAGTAAAACCGTAGAAAACTGGTTTATTCATTAAAACAGGTAAACTTTCATCAGTGAGAAAAATGTGAAATTGTCTTTGGTTGGCTTTGTTTTAATATGTGCTTTGCTATCAAAAAACTATTTAAAATCAATTAGAAGCACAGTGCTTTTAAAAATATGTGCATAAAATTTTTACGAGACATTTTCAAATAATAATGTTTGCCGTTGTCAAGGCTCTTCTCGATATAAAGCACAACGAATGCAAGCAAGTAAATATTTGAAAATACTGAAGTATTGTAACAAAAAGACAAAATTGATTTATAACTTAATTAAAAGGAAACTGATCATTTTGCATATGCATTCATGAAATAAAATTGAGTGCCGGTACCACGGGATACGAGTTGTACAACATGCCATAACCAATCAATTATTATTACGTACAAAAATATTATGTCTATATTGCAAAACTGCAACAGCAAAATCACTGCATATTTTGAAAAAAATTATAGTGTTTACAATGGTATTTTCTACTATGGTTTTTATATATAATAAATATATTTTAATAATTTTAAAATATTTTTCATTAGAATAACTCAAATTAAAATAAAAAAAGGCATTCTGTTACCAAACATGACCCTATGGCCGTAAACAAAACACTAATATTTTTCTAATCATTAAAACCTTCGTTTTACCCTCGTTTTTTTAAATTAACAAAAAAAAGTGGTAAAGCCTTGTTGAAACGTATGACAAATGTTAGAAATAGAAAACAACAGATGAAGGTAATACTCTCTAACTTCATAAATATTTTAGGTAATTTTAAAAAATAAAAGATACTGGTCGTCACATAAGATATACATATATATATATATATATATATATATATATATATATATAGGCAGTACTTTGTGCTGTCAGAAAATGTACAATTTATCAAAATTTTCAGTTGTCTAAAATTTGAAATTTATTTAAAACTAAGGTCTGTTCCCTCATGCAAAGCATTCCTTAGCTGGATTTGGATTTATAAATTTGAAACTTTAGATTCATTATTTTCAACTGTTTGGCTTATATTTTTTATGTATTAAACTTTTCGGTCTTAGTGTCACTGATGAGGAATGAATTTCCGAAATGTGCACATCTGGCACATCAAAATTTAACTGGTACTTGTATTATATATATATATATATATATATATATATATATATATATATATATATAATTTTTGGAAGGTCAGATAAACTTTTTAACAAAGGGTTTTTCATTGAATCATATTGAATCACATTATCATATTGAAATGTTTGCACCATTCGTTTTAAGTTAGTCTTTATTTATCATTTATTTTTATGTTTTTTTATGTGTATTATACCAAGTACAAGTCTGTCTTAAAATATGGAATACTGCCACGAAAATAAAAAGTGTTTTGATTAAATCAAATACAAACTGTAACTTATATCCAGAAGTCATTTTAGCTAAAATTGTTGGAATATTTATAGAAAATATTTTTGATTAATTAAATTGCAAAAACAAAAACCAAACATATCTACTGGTTACGTAAGAAATTAATAATTGATAAAAATAAAGCTAGTAACAAACACACAATCCTTCAACTGACTATTTATTGCAAAGGTTGAGTGGCGTAGTTGTGAGGTATCAAAATTGGACAACTGATTACGAACTTCCGGCGGATATCTAATTTGTTGCATAATGATATTTTTATTTCATTGTGTAGAAAAAAAATTGTTCTCAAACATCAAATTATTTTTGCAATAAATTGTTTATTAATTTCATACACGTATTATTTACAAGTAAAACATTTGAAATATGTAAGGAAGTAATGAGCTTCTAGCCTGGAAGGTAAATTAATAAAATGACAGGTATCAGTAAATAAATTAATTAAATTTTTAAAAAATTAAAAATAATATAAAATATTTAAGATAGCACTTACAGTGTCTATGTAGTAAAAATGCAGGTGTATCCACAATAATTGTATTTTTTTCGTTCTACTGCTAACTGAAATCGATACTCATCCGTAATGGTTACCGCATTACAAAAAAATAGAGAAAGCACATACCTTTTCCAGGTGTAATCTTAAGACTGTAAGGAAGACAAATTTTAAATTGTGGTACAATGCTGAAACATAATAGTCTAAAAGAAAACTTACCTTGTAAACGGTTATGTCCAAATTGTCTTTTTTCATATTAAAACCCTATTAAACATAAGAAGCCAGACTTAATACGTAGCAGTTATAATCCGGAACGGACCTGTCATGATATTACACATTTACAAGGAAACTCGTGACATTATAATGTATGTAGTCACTGAAGATGTTAGATAGCAGACTCTTTTATAGTGATTCCTTGTTTAGTATTAATTCAACTGAAATCAGGAGCAACGGTTTTGATGTGATTGAAAACATACTAAGGCGACTATAACATGCTGAAAACTAATCGATTATTGTTGAGTTCTTTCTAAACCGTCTGTGTCTCGTCGAGTCACTAATCCGCTAGAATATATCAGCTGGGATAAATCACTAATCAAAACGAACTTCCAGCTTATTTCCTCATAATATCGGAAAATTGACATAAATGATACATTATGTTGTAATCGTTACAGTGGTACTTGAAGCCCTCCAAATTGTACATTTTTTTCAAACTGTTAGGAGAATTGTCAATAAAAAAGAAATATCACTGTTCCGCTGGAAGTCATTAACAAAAAAAAAAAAAAAAAAACAAGGATTGCTGGAAATCGAAAACCGTGATTAGCTCTGAATCGCTATTTAGTAACGTTTTGTGTTCAGTTGTGACAAAATAATATTTGGCAATAAACATCAAGTCAAGACGATTTGAGGCATATTGATCTCAATTAATAAAAATGACGTAAGGTCTTACATTTCATGTCAAGTCCAGGAAGATTGCTAAAATCGATGGATAAAATCAATCGTAAGTCACAAAAAAGTCTTTTAAACAATTTGCGTGAAAATTTGAGATTCCTTATGATGACATAGCTTTTCTTCTTAAAAATCAATTTATTTTATATAAACTCGCAGTTTCAAATTTGTAATATATCTGCAATAATTCCGGTTTAAATCGGTATAAAAATGTTTTTTGTATTTGTTTTTATACTAATTAATATATTTTAAACTTTTATGGCAATGTTGTTTTAAATAAAATTTGTTTCTTGTTCTTTCTTCTAGACACAAATAGGTAGACATGTGGATATAGTATTAAACAAGCAACAATTATTAATTCTCTTTTAAGATATTTTAATAATAAATTTTCTTTACAGCGCGACATTATTTCAAAGCTAGCGATAACATAATTTTTTTTTTAAATATTCTCTTGTAATATAGATTCTGTTTTTCAGGATTGATGTTTCGTCTGTACATCCAGATGCGTACCCTCTTTGCGAAGAAATCTTATGACAAGGTCACAAAGTAACTCTTTTTTATTAATATAATATCTTCTATGAACGGCTTGTAACAAGACTCTATCTCGACTTTAAAAGAACCTTGTAAAAAAATTTAAATGAAACCAAATGAAGTTTAAACCTACACAAAATCGAAAACTCATTTTTAAAACCCTGTACTCTACTTTTGATGAAAGTGATTTAATAAGCGTGGTCATGAATCAAAATACCTTTAACGCTTAGGTTTGAAACCCAGATCTTATTTGTTATTTTGCCTGTGGTAGTTTGTACTTCTGGGCATCCCGGTTTCCTCCCATTCTGAGAACTAGTCACATCGAATCAGATTAAAGTGTCTTGGACATAAAAAAGTTTTTACACACAAATGCAACTTTCCAATACATATCTGTTCCGAATAATAAAAGAGACTTAAATAAAACAGACTGTATCAATAACTTCTGTTACTCAATCGCGAAACCTAGAATTCAGATGATACGTTAATTTCAAGGGCAAATGGTACTTATAAAACACCTCACCCTTGCAAATGCTTACCATGGAAAGAAGAATTTTGCATAATATATACATCATTTTTTTAAAATTATATTAGTATTTTTAAAACTTATTTAGGATGAATTTTGATCATAAATGTATGATAAATTAATGTTAGTAACATAAGGTGAGAATAATTGAAAGAAACCTTATCAACCTTAGGCTATAGGTCTGCCCGGAGAAATATATAAATTACTATTTCAGCTGAAAGCTGACAGAAAATATTCTTTATCTTAGTTTATGCTTTTTATAGTTATCTATTTGTTAGATGCATCTTCATCAATCTTTAAACGGATAATCTTTTGGCTTGTTTTTAATGTCTTTATTCAATTAAGATGTAGTGATTTGTTTTTTTTGATCAGAAAAACATTTGCACGAGATAAATAAATGTCTACTTGACCCAAATTTAGGAATGCACACTTGTACGGTTCAATTTAAATTCGATACTCTGGCATGACTGCATTCTCTGGAATTTTAACTATTTTTTGTTGATTTATTATTCCTATAAAATAGGAATGACATATTTTAAAACGAAATTGACATTCATCAAACAGAGACCGACACTCATCAAACTTGGACTGAAACTCATCAAACCGGGACTGTAGTTCACCAGACTGTTTTGCTTGGTGACACATATTCTTGCGCAATGTATTTTAACCTGAGCTACTGACAAAGATAGAACTATCAGGAATAGTTGTAGCAAAATATGTCTTGTTGATCATATCAGAAGTCCAGTAAGTAACATTCATTTGGAAATTACTTAATATGATTTATTGGTGTTTATCTCGGAACGAGTGGCAGGCAAGCATTCTGCTTTCAAACAAATTCTCAAAGTGTTTTTCTATGTTATTTAGAGAATTCTATACGACATTTCGCTAAAATCGATGCATCATTCAGAAATGATATAATAAATAGAATAACAAGTATCACACTATACATTTGCAAACGCATCATGACTCTAAAATCGTATTTCAATAAGTGTTAATCTGATCATTATAACAAAAATGTGCTTTATGTCAGCGACTGTTGCGAATATGTAATTGGGTTATATAAAATGGTAAAAGTGTAATAAAATTTTGTTCTATGCCAAAAGTTTGCTAATACATCAGATATTAACCTTGTAGACGCTAAATAAAGTGTCATCAACGATTATGGAACCCGCAGTTTATATCATCATACTGGTCAATCGATCTTATATTTGACAAATAATCAAATAGAAGTAATGAATATATTTCGGAAAGATAATTTAGTGCCTGCTATAGATATAATATATTTTAAAGTATAGATTGCTAGTACCGAAAAATTGTGACGAGATATGAAAATTTACATCCCTGTGTAAAATGCGGCTGAAAGGAATAAAAATTGTTAAAACCAATCACGTAATTAAGCAATGACTTGATAATAAAAATCTTAGTTGTGAAAAACAAGGCCGACAATCTATCCAACACATCTATCAGGGTCGAAACCAATGATAATTTGTTTATTTCTCCATACGGATTTCAATCCACTGATATATTATCATATCAATGATCAACGTTAAAACCAGAAACACAAGTTACATTTAGTTCAGCCTTTTCCAGGATTTACACCTTTGTCACAATACGGCAGGTGTAAAGTTGTTGTACACAGGCGCGGTAGAATAGGGCTTCCTTGTTAAGGCCGACAATCTATCCAACACATCTTTCAGGGTTGTATTGGTAACAGCTTTAAGCAACCAAGGCGGTTGATGGAGAAAATTGGAGTGCCCAAAGAAACCAACGACTTCATTAATCGAAATGAAGTATTATAATTTCGTAACAAGATCCGTTTTTTTTTTCAAATTTTTGCCCAATTTGGGCCATGTCGTTATTCTATGAAATTTTACATCAAAAGCTTATTATTTAAAAAAATAAATAAATGTCTACCAATTATTTTATTTTTTTTTAACAAAATATGTTTTGTTTCAGTTGAACAAAGAAATATGTGCAAAAAGCCTGACACTAGAATTCAAACAGAAGATGATGGCTAGAGAAAGTATATTACGTGGAAGGACCAATAAACGTTGTTCCCCTTGTTAGGTTCATCGGTAACTTTAAGGATATCCTTGATAGAATTCATAGGTTCATCCAAAATTGTTGCATGGCAAGTTATGTATGACATTACCTTTTATGTATGCCTGATTGTTAGATCTTTAAAAATGCATTTTGTGGATTTTTAATTAGCTAGTAATGTTAGTAAGTGTGTAAACTGATATACATATTCCCTCGAGGTTAATATCTAATTGGATTTTATAATTAAAAATCAATACTTAAACTTAAATTGTATCTCCTTCCTATATTTTCAATGAAATAGATAAGAAATTTCAAAAAAATTCTATTAAAGATATCTTTTTTAAAAATGTATTGTTAGTTATTACAAAACCTAATATATATTCAAGCCGCTACAATTTCGAACATATTCATGAAGTTCATGTTTCGCTTTCATGAAGAACGTATAAATATGTGTTGGAAATATTTTTGTGTCTAGATTTTACAATGAAAATTACCGAGGTAATGAGGTAATTAAAATCTACTTCATGCATTTCGGCTAAAACGTTAAAAGATTTTAAAATAAGTATGCAAGCAGCTAGCAATTTCCAAAATAGTTATGTATGCAAAAATAGTAATTAAAGTATAGCAGCTTTATGCACAAAAATAAATAAATAATAAATAAATAAATATATAAATAAATAAATAAATAAATAAAATAAAACATCATTTGTATCAAATTTAGTCTGAATATATTTCTCATCATTTTAAATTAAAACTATATTTTGTTCTGGTTTATGGCATAGTAATTTTCATTTTCTTTTATTTTTGGATAATGTACACATGTTCTTTTTGATTCTACAGACATCTTGCAATAGGCAAAATTAACAAGCTATACATTATCCATATTAAATATTTATTTTATTTATTATGTATTTATGTATAATTGCTTAATTCTGCAACCTTTAAAATACAAATTAATCTTGTGTCAAATGACCATTTTAAGCTTCTAGCACAAATAATTATGGAAACATATAAATACAATGAAAGGTTCAAACAAAATAGGGTTTATTAGATTTGTAATTATTTAAAGCAATGTTTAAAATTAGTTTTGTTTTGTTTTTGTTAGCAGCAAAAATACATTTTTGGTTTACAAATATAATTAGTTACAGGGGAGTTGGTAAAGTAATATGGTTTTAATATGGTCAGTAAAATCCATATGAGGAAAGGGCAAAGATCAAGCCAAGATATGGATTTTACTTACCCCGAAGAATCCAAATTAGGTCCTCATCTTGCTCTGTTATATCCTACTGATCGTCGTAAAGAACCAATGGGAATGTATGCATAGTTTTATAATACTCCTCATTGAGCCAGAGAAGTTTAGGATGAGAAATTGTTTACATATTTCTTGTGTGAAACAAACCTATCCTACACGTTTTGTTTTTTTAATTTAATTTGGGACAAGCCATACAAGATGCCTAAAACACTGTGTAATGTGACTATCCTATACCATTATAAAGAATTTCATTAAGAAAAAAAAGCATTTCGAATTCGTTTACAAAGTAATTGAATGACATGATGTAGTTGGTGTTTGTGTGTGATAAAATAATGATTTATTTAACTAAAATATATAAAATTAAATCTATGTAAAACAAAAAAGGAATATATTCTAAAACAATTAATAAACTGATAAAAACCAGTCACATTAAAGATAAGTTATAATAAAAGCCTGGATAATATGTGATAAAAATTATATTTTATTGAACGAGTTTATTTCCGGAAGGAAGTTTAAAATTTAATGTCCCTTGACAAACTTGACGTACTAAAAAGATCTTGCATCGATGATGCTGAATAAAAGTATCCCTTGTACAGTAGGAATGGAGGTATCATCGTAAACAGATGCCGTTGCTGACAAAAAGTAACTCAAAACATGTTTCAAGAAGAGGACAGTTACGAGAGTATGACTTGACAGATGCTTAATTGCGATGGTCAGACATATATTTGATTTGAAAGGTTTCCTTACACGAATTATTGTTGTTGAACGTAGACAATGTGCGGCATACCCTTTTATACCTCTTTCAAGAACCCGTTGCTTTACACAAATGTAAAAGAAAGTTAGTGGATGTTGTTTTTTTCAAGTGAAGATGTTGTGTCACATAAATTTGGTTAGTCTTAGCTTGCTTCGATATTTTGTTTAACAGATGAGAGCCATTCTGTTTGGTTTTCTTGATCAACAATTGAGCATTTTTACCGGATATGTTTCTGTGTCTGTGAGGTAACTACTTTATCAGGATTCGAATTTTACCTGTTCTTTTATGGAGACCATAAAAACCGATGCCCCATGTAAAACCCTCCCTTCACACTGCGCTGCAAAAGTCAAAATTTCTGCCACTTCACCTATAGCTGGTGACGTCTCCGATATAAGTGAAATGTTTTGACTGGGATGTAAAACCCCTTAAATTAATAAATCAATCCGTTAATCAATAAACTTCATTTAATTAAAGATTAAAATTTCAACCGTACGTGTTAATTTTGGAAGGATTCCAAATGAAAGAGGATGTTTTTACCAGACAGATAAGTCGACTGTAAGCATATTGAATGTTAAACGTCTTTTCAAGAACTTGAGTTTATAAATGGAACACGAATTATATGACCGGCGAAAAAACACCTAATTACATAATCAGTGAAATTGGGTGAACAGGAAAATCAGTTATTTGACGTGTTGAATGGCGAACTATCTATTTTCTACTTAACAGCTGTAATCTTTTTCATATTTTTTATTTATAGTATTGATGAGTCATATTAGAATTCTAAAGTTCCTGTCTGATAATATTACTTATCTAAATCAACAACGGATCTTTCTTACATATTTTGTTTTATTTCGACAGGCCTTTCTAAAGGTAATCCACAAAAAATCTAGCACAAACTTTGTTTTTTCTATTTATAGTTAATCAGGTCATTTTGGTTGTAGACAATATAGTCTGACAATATTTTTAATGTTTAGTACTAAAAGGACCTACCTGAACAAAAAAGGTTGAATTCGTCGGGGCATTATTAATTATTTCAAACATTCAGACGCTTTGCCATGCAATAGCTTATCCGGTTATAGTAAGTTGACCTAAAAAGGTAACAAATTTCTATTAAGAAAAGATGCGTTTATGGTAGCTTTAGGGATCTTATTTGTTGTCAACACAGATTTCTGCTTGACGTAATTCGATAAAGAAATCGCTGGATTTTGTTGTACTTAGCGAGAGCTTTTTACATAAAAACGATGCCAATGGAATTAAGAAAAATCCGTATCTTATAATCCCGAAGGTTGTGTAGGCGTTTCCTTATCGAATAACTATCCAAAACGGTTAATGTTAATACTTCGGGGTTTTATAAAATATAAAGTATGGTTTTCCAAGATTTGAAGATAAACGGAAAGTTTTCAGTCTAAGAATTATCAGAAAGTAAACAGTAATTCTATTTTTAAAAATAAAATAAATGTAGTTTTTTTTAGGTATCGTAAAAATAGATATTAAATGAACAGTACTATTGTTTAATCAATGATTTCAAAAGGTATTTAGATATGTCATAAAATGATTGAAATTACTACTTATATGTTTCCATGCATGTTTACTTAACCAATAAAATTAAACAAGGGAGATCAAAAACTATCGGATCGTCGAAATGTATTCTCCTTTAGACAAGTAAAAGTTCTTTATCCTTTTTGGCTTTTTTAATAATTTTTCAAGGCATATCTTCACTACGCAATATTTTAAAAAATCAATGACTGAATATATTAATAAAACACAAAATATAAGTATCCCAGAAAAAAGCAAGCTTTAAGGTCAATGAAAAAAGGTGAAATTCATGTATTTCATACCAGTTTTGGAAGCATGTAATTATATTATTATATATTTTATATATTGTATTATATTTATTTTATAATAGTCTCACCTACATACAAGACACGAGCATTTACATATTAAAACATTAAAAATATATTATATGTAGCCATTCTAAAAGAATTACGAGAGACTTTAAAAAAAATAGTTAAATAATTCAAAATATATACATTTGAACAATTATATTATGATATATTTATATAGGATATTAAAAAGGATAGAAACTTATATAAAACTTTAAAAATAAAATATTTCTTCTCTTCTGTAAAAATTTCATGGCAGACTTTGGCACTTTCTTTAACTAATTGAGTATTTGCAAGGATATTTGAAGCTTTATCATAGTCATTAAGATTGTCAAACTTAAAAATATTAACCCTAGCCTGATCAAATAACGTCAACCTTATTTCTTTATATAGAGGGCAGTTTATTAACACATGAACTTCATCTTCAACACAATTTTGACAATGGAAGCATACTCGTTCATTTCTTGCTAACTGTATATATCTTCCGGTTTCAATTCGTAGTGGCGCCGTTCCAGTTCTAAATTTTGCTAGTGAGCTACGGCGTTTTCGCGACAATGTCCTTGTTACGTAATCCTCCACCATATATTCAGTTTTGAAACGGCTATACAATGCAAGTTTATTCTCTCCTTTGCCACGTTTACTTTCCGAGTGATTGATAGTCCGATGCCACTTTTCTTTGTACTACATAAACATTGTATCCGATACATGGTTGCAAATCTGGCGTTTATTTGTAGGAGTTGAAATGTCATTTATATTTGATTCCGGGTACACCCTAGTGATATGTGATGTTACTCTATAGGCCCAATTTTTACAGTTTTTATTGGACAAACTATGTGACCATCTAAAAACCATTTTATTTAATCGAGAGTCCTCCATACATGTAAACCGACACCATTGTCTGATAACGTGTTTCCATTGTTTCACGGAAGCTGGTATCCATCAGATAACGCCATTTACGGCTGCATTTGGGGCATATTTACCAACACCCAAGAAATATCTAGCTGCCCTGTTCTGAACCGAGTTGATACATTAATAATCTGCAGATCCCCATATTGCCGCGCCATAACCTATTACTGGCCATACTATCGCATCATATAGCTTTGTGTACACATTATACGGTAAACCTCCAAAAGATTTAAATTTAGCTATCATTAGGCCTAAAGCACGATTCGCTGAATTTGCCACACTTTTAAAAGTAACTGTGTAATCTAAGTGTTCCGACAAGTCCGAGATATGCATATTTATCGGCGTATTCTAATAAATGATTCCCGCAGGCAAAGGAAAACATAGATTTTTTTCACTGATGGGTTACAGAAATGCATTATTTTGGATTAGTCTATGTTAATGCTCATCCGATTGGCTACACACCAACTTGAGAGTTCATTTAGCAAAAACTGTAAATCTTGCTCGTATTCTGTCAGAATTACTAAATCATCCGCATACAATAAAAGACTTACATTTTCATCACCAACTGAAACACCTTTGTTAAAGCTATTTAACTGTATTGCTAAATCGTTTATATAAATATTAAAAAGAAGAGGTATTAGTAGACAACCTTGTTTAACAACAGAATTAACCTCGAACCATTCCGTCAAATACCCGTTTACCCTAACACTGCACTTAACGTCTTTATATAAAGATTGGATTGCTTTGTAAATTCTTCCTTGTATGCCGTTATGCTTTATTTTATTACAAAAGGTTCCGATCGATGCAGCCATATGCCTTTCGAAAACCAATGAAGGCAGCAAACGTTTGTTGTCTCTTTTTCTTTCTCGTTTCAACGATGGATGTAAGGGTATTCAAATGGTCTATTGTACTGCGATGTTTTCGAAAACCATTTTGGTTCTCTACTAAGACGTTATTTTCCTCTACCCAGTGGGTTAGGCGTTTATTTAAAATGTACGTATAAAGTTTGCAAATCGATGGCACAAGTGTTATACCACGGTAACCTAACGGATCACGGCTGTCTGTATTTCCCGGTTTAGGAATTGGGTTGATGATTCCTTTAGACCATGTTGACGGTACTTTCCCGTTTATAAAACACGTGTTAAAGAGCTTGTGTAGATAAAGTAAAATATTGTGTTTTTGCAATACCTCACTCGGGATTTCATCCACCCCGACAGCTTTTCCGGGCTTAGCATTGATTAAGGCGTCCTTGACTTCCTCAAGCGATATTTCAGAATCTATTAGTTCATCGAATGTTTCACATCCTATTGTGTGTGCCCCAAATGATGATGTTTCATTTGTTCCTGTCGGGTTAAGTAACGAGGAGAAATCATTTTTCCATTTTGTCAATACATCGTCGATTTTGGTTGCTATTTTGTTTTGTAGAACGACTTCCATCGGGACCTTTCTGCTCTTTTCAAAACCAACTTCAATTTTACCGATCTTGTTCCAAAATTTTTGTGTTTGTGAGGTATCCGTCTGTAGTAAATTGTCTTGTATTTTGTACCAATACTCCCTGTTAGCTTTCTGTAACGCTTTATCGAATCGTTTCCTGTTCTCTTTAAATTTTGCTTTAAGTTGTGTTTTACGAGATCGTTCCGCGCGAGACCAGCTCTTTTCGGATGTACACATATTGTTCCATAGCTTTGTCAATTGATCCGTCCAATATGGTTTCTTTGGTCGACGTTTTTTCCGATTTGAGTTTACTGCAATGATTTTAGGATTTAGATATTTATTCATTTCACCTTTAATTAGATCACAAAATTCACCATATGCCGTATCAAGACATTGTATGCTATTTTCACACTGCTCTAATTTATCACTTACTTTATTTAATACATTTAAAACACTTTCGGTATTTAGAAACTCAAAAGGAATATTTGATCTATCATATTTTACAAAACTTGAACTAAAACATGAACAATTTCCAGTATGTGGTACATGTGAATCAATTTTCAATTCCCATTGCAACAAGGAGTGATCAGGAAGTGACGCATTATGACTTAAACTATCACAGCTGATAAATTCATTAACTAAATCTGTAACCCTATTTACTTCAAAATTAGCATAATTCTGAATTGAATCATATTAAACGAAACAATAATCTACAACAGATAATCCACGTTCCGATATGTAAGTGTAATCATTCTTTTTTGAGTTTCTTCCATTCAAAATACACATATTACAATTTATCAAGAATGTACACAAAATATTTCCATAACTATTTTTTTGCATAATCAATGATTTTGCATGGACTGACTAAATCCACTCCACTGATATAATCATCTTCCTCACCGACTCTACTGTTAAAATCACCACAAATAAAGAATTCACAACCAACCTGATATTCATATATTTGAGATAACAGCGTATCAAAAAAATCGTAGACATTTCATTCTCAAAATGAATTAACTGGCGGTAAATAACAAACACAAACTTTCACACTTTTCTTTGACATTTTATGAACCAATTCTATCCATAAAATGCCTTCATAACTTGTATCTATCACTTTTATATTGAAAACATTTAATAAGCTTGTTTTGACCAAACATGCAACTCCACCCGAACCCTTTTTTGCTCTTGCACTTATTGACTTTCTATTATTCCCGTACCACTCGTATCCTGGAATTTTCAAGATCTGGTCACCTACTAAATGTGTTTTCGGATAATCCAATTATCGCCGTCTGCGGTCATTTCGTTGCCATCCATCATCGCGATTTTCAGTATTACTATATGATCTATTTTCTGTGCCATGTCTGATATCGTTTCGTTGGCTTGCAAGCTGACGGTCATCGTTCTACGCGAACCTTGTTCGCGACTAGATCTATCTTTGTGAGTCGAATTATTTCGTCTGTAGTTACGCTTAACTTCTATACGTGAGCCGTTGAATTGGAGTTTATCTTTACCAACTGTATTAACGATGGTTCTCAAATAAGAGTTTAATATTCGTTGACTTATTGGTATGTCGGACTCGATAAAGACATCGCTGTAATTTAGGCTGTTTTTCAGTTCTTTTTTATTTTGTAAGATCCTTCGCTTATTTGCGATAGATTTGCACGTAGCAATAATTACACCGGGTTTACCTTCTTGTTTACGAACTTACGTTCCGCTGACCCAACCGTAACACCTCTTAACTTTAAACCGTCTTTAATAACGCTATTGACTTTATTTACAATGTAACCCAGGTTTACATATTGTCATATATTCCGTTTTCGTCCGTAGTCTGGAAATCTTTGTTTTATGTACGTTTTGTGTATTGTTAGTGTGACGTTGTGTTTAGTGAACATGCGTATTGTGTTGTGACGTATCTATGTCCATGTATATTTGTTTACTTATATATGTTTTTTCACGGTTCTATAATCACGCACGAAATCCGTTGCATTCTGGTATTGCTCACAACTTTTCTTTTTGCATGAAACTTTTTACTAATCTCATTAAACAGCGAATCATCAATGTAACAACACTTTTTTTTTCATCATTGGAACATCTGGTAAGAAAACTTAATTTATTTTTCCTGTTTTTGAATTTTTTTAATTATTCGCGGCATATTTTATTTTGTAATTTACTTTATTTTATCAAAACATTTACTAAATATTTATGAATGTTCCAATTTTCTGTATTTTCAGACTTTTTTGTATTATTTATTAAATAAACATCCGTCAATAAATAGAACCTGAAGACATCGTTTGTGTAGTTTCAATTATATGCAAACCCTGTGTTACATTAGCGCCCACGTTGGGACGGAAAAAAATATTGAAAGTCAGATGTTTAGAAACTTTTCCATTCACTTGCGAAAAAAAAGATGAATAATAAAGAACTTTTCATCCGTTCTTCAGTGTTACTTCTAAAGGTTTGGTCTATGATAAGACCAGTAAGCTGTTTAAACTTAAAGAAAATTTATTTGAACTGCGCAAGTGATGAAAATTTGTATTACAATTGACTTTGACCTTGAAATGATGAATGAAGTATGTAAAAAAACAAAGCATTTCGTCGTTGGAAACTCTGGTTGATATACAAAATTAATGGTGGAAACAAGTATTTTGGTGGAAACTCGTGCTACAAGTATGTTTCGTCGATGTTATAAGAACTGACAATTTCTCCGTATATGAGTATTGTCACGCGTGTGTCGAAAAAATCCGTGCACTATCATAAAACAGTAATGGGACTCTTGTGTGACAATTTTCTCTACGTTCTGCATGTTGAACCAGCTATTGAAACATTTTTAGAACTTTAATTTTGAAATAGAAAGTTTTCTTTTTGTTCTTTCTCTTCATCATCGTTCCATCTTTGCACAATTTGATGCATACTAATACAGCACCAATACCGGGGTAAGTGTATATATGTACATATATCTTTGTTTTATGTTTAATGTTTTATGTGATTTATGTTGGTATTTATATAGTAATTTTTGAATCATGTCGGTAACAAAAGGACAGTATCAAACCCCAGATAAAACGCCCAGGACAATGTGAGATAATTAAGTTAAGGTTTCTTCATCTGGTAGTAAAACAAGTGAGACAAAGATGAAATTTGAAGGTGGTGCAGGGCTACCGGCTCCTAATTTCTCTGGAAGTGATAGTCATAATGAAAGTGTACATTTAGAAACACAAGTCTGTAAGATTTCACCTAGTGTGCCTAAAATCCCGCCATTTTCTGGAGACGATCCCTCCCAGAAGGGTGATGTATCTTATGTTGAATAGAAATTCGAAGTTAAATGTTTAGAGCAAGACACAGATTTGAACCCTAGCGTGGTTATTACAGGCGATTAGGAGATCAGTACAAGGACACAGCGAGAAAAATGTTGATCCCCTTAGGTGAAAGAGCACCTAGTGACTGATATCATTGATAAGCTAGATGCACTATTTGGTGATATATCAACTAGTGGTATGGTGATGCAAGATTTTTATAATTCATTTCAAGGTGCTAATGAATCGGTGACCGCATTTGGTTGTAGGCTTGAGTCAATGCTTACAAATAGCAATTGAATCTGGTCACTTAGATCATGCTTGCAAAATGGAGACCCTTAAAGAAAAATTCTGGACTTCCTTAAACTCGGTTAGCTTAAAAGCACACGTTACAAAATTGAGACTATACAATCTTATGATGTACTTTTACGCGAAGTGCGAAAAGTCGAAAAGGAATTGAGCATCTCAAACGTCAATTCACTATCACATTCACAGTCATCCTTGCCGAAGGGCACACCATAAACCAGTTGTAAGTGATCCAACACCTGATCTCATCACACAAACAGAAAAAAGGTTTGATCAAAAATTAGAAAAGTTGAAAAATGAACTAGAAACAAGGATTGATAGAAAGTTTGATTTATTACTTAATAAACTTAATGACGTCACAGAGTTAATGGTAAACAATTCAGGTAATAGTGTAAATGGTGTTAGAGGTAGAGGTAGAGGTTTTTCAGGTACTAGAAATTTTCACGGTAGAGGTAGAGGTAATGGTAAACATTTAAACTGAATGTGGATCTTGGTGATGACCAGCCGGAAGCCAGTAATTGTGTAAGTGGCCAGGGTCATTTAATTGATAGACTAGTGGGTGATTCAAACATTACAGAAATATTGATACAGGATGAGCAATTTTCAGCATTGATTGATATTGGTTCAGTGGTAACTACCATCTGCAAATCTGCTTATGACAGTTTAGAATTAAAACCAGTTCTTAATGATTTGAAGTTGTTAGGCTTGCAGGTAACTCTAGCTGATGGTTCAAATTTCGATTACATCGGCTACATAGAGTGTACTATTAAAGTACCATTCCTTAGTCAGAATAAGTTTTACATTCCAGTGATGGTTGTACAGGATTCCAAGATTAGTGGAAACTGTAATGTTATTGTGGGTACAAATATAATTCGCATGTGTAATCAGCAGCTCAACAATACTGCACATGATCTTGATATACCATACGAGTGGCAGTTAGCAATTGATTCTATAAAGTGTAGAGATTTTACTGTTAGGGCAAGTACAAAGAATGTTATCAATATTGAACCTAACGAATCTGTTGTTGTAACTGGACTAATTAGAGGATTAAATAGTAGCTCATGTGACTTATTGACTGAAACGTTAGAGACTTCAAATTTTGTTGTGTGTCCAAGAGTTGTTAAAGTAAATAAAAACACTCGCACTGTCAAAATACCAGTTAAGATTTGTAATATTACAGCAAAACAAATCTCAATAAGACCAAGGTCTGATATTTGTTCAGTCAGCCAGGTCAAAGTTGTTGAGGATATGACAGATAACAATAGTACGCATTTCGTTAATACAGAAGGTCCTGTAGACCTTAGTGTTAATATAAATAACTCTGTGTTAACACAAGATGAACAAAATTTAGTACAACAGTTTCTTCGGAAATGGAAACATGTATTTTCCAAAGGGTCACTTGATCTTGGTAAAACTGACTTGGTAAAACACAAAATCATTCTTGAGGATGATAATCCATTTAAACAGCCGTACCGCAGAATCCCTCCTGCAATGTATCAAGAGGCACGGCAGCATATTCAAGAAATGCTTGAAGCAGGTGTTATTAGAGAATCCAGCAGCCCTTACTCGTCCAACTTAGTTCTTGTTCGCAAGCGTGATGGTACCTTGCGTATATGTCTCGATTTTAGGATTCTTAATTCTAAAACCCGTCGAGATGCGTATATGCTTCCTCGATTCGATGATATTATTGACACTCTTAGTGGTGCCAAAAATTTTTCCAAACTCGACCTGAGATGTGGCTATTGGCAGGTCGAGATAGAAGAGCCTCGGGTTTTATGAGTGCAATCGCTTGGCCATGGGTTTGACCAATTCGCCGGCTACATTTCAGCGTCTCATGGAAAAGTGCATGGGGTAAAGGCTGTTGCGGGAAGTACTTATATTTCTGGATGATCTATTAATATTTTCAGATTCTGTGTCTACACATTTTGAGAGACTGGATGCCGTTTTTTCTAGGCTTGCCGAACATGGTTTAAAGCTAAAAGCAAGCAAATGAGAACTATTTATGACTTCTATTACATATCTTGGTCATGTAACTTCAGGAGAGGGTATCTCAACGGATCCGAGAAAACTTCAGCGGTTAAAAATTGGCCAGAGCCCAAAAATGTCAAAGAACTGCGCCAATTTTTAGGCTTTTGTGGTTACTATAGATGTTTCATAAAAAATTACTCCAAGATAGTTCAATCTTCAAACGATATGTTGAAAGGATATTCAACTCAAAAAGGTAGTAAAAAGTCTAAAATCAAACCATCCCAGTGGTTGTTGAGTTCAAGCCAACAAGAGGCATTTGATAACATTAAAACCAAACTAACTGAGCCTCCTATACTTGCTTATGCTAATTATAATCTTCCCTTCACTCTCCATACTGATGCTAGTAGCTCTGGTTTAGGCGCTGTCCTATACCAAACACAAGATAGAGTGGATAGAGTTATTGCGTATGCAAGTAGTGGCCTTCGACCAAGTGAGCGTAACTATCCTGCTCATAAACTCGAATTTATGGCCTTAAAATGGGCAATAACAGATAAATTTCACGATTACCTGTATGGCCAAAACTTTAAGGTAGTTACGGACAACAACCCACTCACATACATTTTAAGCAAAGCAAAGCTTGATGCCACAAGTCATCGTTGGGTAGCGGCTTTGGCCAGTTATGACTTTTCGCTTTGTTACAGAGCAGGTAAATTAAATGCTGATGGTGATGGGTTATCACGCAAACCCCAGCTATTTAATGATGCTGTAAAGGCAATATGCGAGTCTTCTTTGTCCTCTGTTCCTCTGGTAGCTTGTGTGTCCCAGACTCTTCGTACTCATTCGGCTGGTAATGAGTCATTGTCTGTGGAACACTTTCATAATATAAACTGGAGATCAGAACAGGAACAAGACAGTGTCATTAAAAAGAGTAGCTCACCTGCTGCGTACCGGTATTCGTCCCCGAGGTGATGCACTAAGAGGGGAGAACAAGGCAGTACAAAAATATTTGCGTGAATGGCATCGTTACAAATTTGTAAACAATGTCTTGTTTCGTACTTCTCTTGTAGATGGTGAAGAAGTAAACCAGTTGGTGTTACCCGAGTCATATAAAAAACTGGCACTTAAAGGTGTACACGATGACGTTGGTCATCAAGGTAAAGAGAAAATGTTGTGGTTGGCTAAACAAAGATTCTATTGGCCTGGTCTTGAAAGAGATGTTGATAGTAAAGTTAACCACTGTGGTAGATGTATACGACGTAAAACACCATATCGACTCGAATTAGTTCCCATTGAAACATCTAGACCAATGCAACTTGTATGCATAGATTTCTTATCCCTTGAGAGATCTAAAGGGGGATATGAACACATATTAGTAATAACCGACCATTTTACCCGGTACGCTCAAGCAATTCCATGTCGGAATCAGCTTGCCAGCACAACGGCTAAGGCACTATATGAACAGTTGGTTGTTCATTATAGCTTCCCTGAAACCATTCACAGTGATCAAGGTCGAAATTTCGAAAGCCGTGTAATAAAAGAACTTTGCAAACTAGCTAATGTGAATAAAAGTAGAACGACCCCTTACCATCCCATGGGCAATGGTTCGGTTGAAAGATTTAACCAAACCCTATTAAAAATGCTTGGTACTCTTGAAGATGATCAAGAAAGTAACTGGAAAGCGTATGTAGCCCCTCTTGTACAAGCATATAACGCGACAAAGAATGAGGCCACGGGCTACTCCCCACATTTTCTAATGTTTGGGTGGCACCCTCGGTTATCTGTTGATGCTTACCTAGGACTAAATGTGGATGAAATCGGTACACACGATCATGATTCCTATGTAAATAAACTTAAAAATCGGCTTCATTATGCTTATAAAAATGCATCAGACGAGGCTGCAAAATTAGCTTTGCGTAATAAAACTCGTTATGATGGCAAGGTCAATGAGTCAAAGCTTGAGGTCGGTGACAGGGTTTTGGTCAGAAATGTTGGTCTTAAAGGCAAACAAAAACTGGCTGATAAGTGGATGAATTTCCTTACTTGGTAACAAAAATTCCAAATAAAGATATTCCGGTGTACGAAATTAAACTGGAATCTGGTAAAGGTCCATTACGTACATTACATAAAAAATGCTTCTACCATTTAATGCACTCCCGTCATATTCCTCAGCCATCGAAGCCAGTGAGACCAAACCAAATAAACCAGCATGTACTCGATCAAGAGTCAGACCGGTAACATCTAGAAATAGTACCAGTTCTGATTCAGACCTCATAGAGTCTGAAGGCGATATCCATTTCATTCCCAGGTATATTATTCCTCAAAGAAGGGACACTGTACACGATTTACCCCGTGAAGGAAATCGCTTAATGCCTGATTCTGATAGACGGTTAGATTTAGATCATAATGACAAAATTGACAGACTTTATAATGATCGTAATATACAGGAAGTAGAATCTCAAAATATACCAATACGAAGGTCACTGCGATCAAGAAAACCGCCGGACCGATATGGTGAGTGGATAAATTCACAAATAGTAGAGACTGAAGTATACTAGTATTTTGTATAAATTGTACCCGTTTAATTAATTTTACGTTTTGTGGTATTTATATATAGTTGTATTTAATATTATGAATAGTTTTGCTTTTAATAGAGCATATTTTGTGGTAGTTAGTAGTTATTCATACTGTAAGTCATTAACAGTTTGAAATCTGGAGGTGATTTAGATACAGAATCATTCAAATGGTTTTTTGTATTAGTATATAGAGAGTAAAAATCATGATCATGAGAATAAAATTAACAATATTCTGTAAAGAATAATAATATAATGAGACTTGTATGTCTATAATATATCAAACACATATTATAAGGTTAGAAGGTAAAGGAAATGCCAGGAGACATTTCATGAAAGGGGGAAATATGTAACCCAGGTTTACATATTGTCATATATTCCGTTTTCGTCCGTAGTCTGTAAATCTTTGTTTTATGTACATTTTGTTTATTGTTAGTGTGACGTTGTGTTTAGTGAACATGCGTATTGTGTTGTGACGTATCTATGTCCATGTGTATTTGTTTACTTATATATGTTTTTAACGGTTCTATAATCACGCACGAAATCCGTTGCATTCTGGTATTGCTTACAACTTTTCTTTTTGCATGAAACTCTTTACTAATCTCATTAAACAGCGAATCATCAATGTAACAACACTTATTTTTTTCATCATTGGAACATCTGGTAAGAAAACTTAATTTATTTTTCCCGTTTTTGAATTTTTATAATTATTCGCGGCATATCTTAATTTTGTAATTTACTTTATTTTATCGAAACATTTACTAAATATTTATGAATGTTCCAATTTTCTGTATTTTCAGACTTTTTTGTATTATTTATTAAATAAACATCCGTCAATAAATAGAACCTGAAGACATCGTTTGTGTAGTTTCAATTATATGCAAACCCTGTGTTACATTGCAAGATTTTCTCAGTGACGTTCAGGCAAATTTCTAACGACTATATTGAGGTTGTCCGATAGGAACATCCTTATTATCACACTTACATTTTCCCTCCAACTCAATGCACTTTTCAGTCAAATTGTCTATTTGCACTTGCATTTCTTTTCGAACTTCAGAAATTTCATTTTTAACCATAGAACTGACCAACTCTGGCAAATTATTGAACATAGTTTCAAATTGATTCAAGTCTTGAGCTTACTGACTTCTCCATATTTTGAAAAGCTTTGATTAAAATATCATTATTTGTTTTATTTAGAATGGGGTCTATGTGTTGTTTCTGGGTGTGTGTACTTGTATCGGTCAACACTCGACCACACGTATTGTTTACTTGAAATCTACCTAGGTTGAATATCTGTTGACAACTCTTGCGTGACGACATTATGTTCTATTTGTTTACCGGACAGTTTCGATTTTTTCATGGGTGTATCTTTTTCTGAGTTTGATGACAGGCATCTCTTGCCCGGTGATAACAAAATCAATTCTGACGAACTATCTGTAAATGTTTCTGACCAATCCACATGAACGTCAACACAATGAACTAACCTGTTTTGGTCAGCCATCACACTCTGGACGAAATCTTAGTGAGATTCTTATTCAGTGGACTCAGATAGTTTGCTAATTGACTTGGAACAACCATTTTTGATGTTTTCCAACAAAAATGTCACTTATAATCACACTTTTGTTCCTTATAATCTTCTAAATCTTCTCAAAATTCTGCAAATTATGGTTTTTTTTCACAGTAATTAACACACCTGTAGTACCTGACGCATGCGCAATATAATTATAAGATTACTTACCTAATTACCTACTTAGTACTTATTTACTATAGTAAATATTTTAAGTAATGTTCCTTACAGTTAAGATATGATTTCTTTTTTACTTTAATATAGCTTAAACCCAATGACTACATATTTTCAGGGTACTTAATATATTAAGTATGATTTTAAATGCTTGTTAGTTTCAATGTAACAGTCATTAATTTTTAACATTTATTTTCATTATATCTGTCCGAGCGTTAACGTGTTATGTGTATGGCTTGGTATGTGGTAAAATTTACCCTTTCATTTTCAGAATTTGCGTTTATATGGACAGCTAGTTTTAAATGAATGGGTCAGCTGAAATTGACCTACATAGTTGAAAAACTAAAAAAATCTTCTTCTCCAAAACCACTTCACTGAGATAAAATCTGATGTGATATTTGGCATCTACGGCATCTTACATACCGAGTTTGTGAATTTCAATAATTTTTGTGAAAAATTAGGTTACGTTTTTGCGGTTATTTTTTATACATTGTAAATAGTACTTTTTTACAAAAATTTCAATCATGAATAAATTTAGGTGAATTCTTTTTCCAAACATCATTTTCTTATGTGAAGAAACATGTGTTTGACAATTTTAATGAAATTCTGTAAAATACAAGTCGCTTTTTCGACCTTTTTCATTTTCAATTCTAGCAACCCAAGGGTCGAGGGTTCAAATCCCAGTGAGGCCACTTTTTTATTTTTTATTTCTGAATTTTATGACTAACAATGGTGCATGGAAGAGATTTTATGAATTTTTACTTTTTAGTGTAATTATTATTTTTGAAATACATGTGATACTGATATTTAGATATAGCTAAAACCTTGAAATATTGTTTTACAAAATCACTGTTATGTAACATAATTTAAACTAATTGAATAAATTTTTTTTAAATAATTTGCAGCTGACTTTTACAATTTTTTTTTAAATATTTTAATTAATGTGTCAAATCTGTAAAGTCTTAAATCCGGATCTGAAAATTGCTCATGTGAGCTTTTGTTATGGATAGGCACTCTGCCATTCATCCATCAATCCATCCATCCATCTAAATACTTCTTCTCAGACATTACTGGTCATATTTCATTTATATTAGTCAATAGCATCTATAGACCATTGCCATTCCCATTTGTGTTTCTGGTTGCTATGGCTATTAAAAGTAGGCCACATGTGACCTACAATACCTAAAAACCAAAACAATAAAAATAATGTTTCTGAAACCACTTCTAATGAGGCAACATGTTATGACTTTCCAGGTATTATCAAGACATACCAGTAACATTTAAACTCAGGTGAGCAAATTACGGCCATCTTGGGCCTCTTGTTTTATCATTTACTTGTACTGTTTCGTGTTCTAGGTTACGTTTTTATCGCAAATGCGTGTTTCAGATGCCATTCCTTTATTAAAATAAAAGACAGACTCTAACTAGAAGCCTTATTATAACTTAAAACTGTCATATTTCGAAGCACACTATATTAATGTTACACTTTTGTTTTAATGAAATCATATATTGACATTCTCTAACCGATTGACATTTTTGCTTGCTATTCCCCGACACAAAGCCTATCAATAACTAACACTAGATGTCAGTTACTTTTACATAAATGTTACTGCTGAAAACAAAATAGATTTGGTTTTTTTATGTAAAAGTATTATGAGGACATGAATAATGGGAGTGAAATCCCATTGTTTTTGGAAATTGCTAGAATCTGTCAATATGTTTTATTCAATGTTTTATACATGACTTGTCTGTAAAAATATTTCAAGGTAAATCCTTTTCGTTTATATAGATTATATTACTTAAATTAATGAAGTAAGTTCAAAATCCCCCAAATCATTAGCAGTAAAAGAAGGCTTTATGATGAGCACACGACGATAAGGATATAAAAGTGATGAGTTGTTAATAAAAGAAAAATTGTGCCTAGAGTGATATCGATCCGATTTTATTATATCTTACAAATAGAAACTTTCATTTATTTTATAATTATCCTAGCAACCATTTTGAAAATAAAGACTTAATTTCTAATAAGATTTAAGCCAAATCCTACGGATGTCGTCAAATATTTAAATAGTAATTGGTCATTTTAAGCTAGCTGAAATACTGAGAAACATGTACTGGTAAACCCTGCTAGATCGCAATATAATAAGCCGCTTGGATTTTAATCATACAGTACGGCTTAAATTTTAAACTGAATTTAAAAAACATGAAATTTTGAATACGAGTAGAGAAAACGCGAAGATTAGAAAACATAAACCCCGATTGTTTTGTTTAATTTCAAGCAAACTCAATTTATGACTAAATGTCAGAAAAAAAACATTACACCTCAATTGTATTAAAAAACCAAAAAATGATAAGAAGAAAAAAGTTGAGTGGAATAATGGCATTTTCTCAGTTCAAGATTCTCTCTTTTTTATTCGAGCTGTTACTTGGATGGCAAAGAAAACCGGAGTACCTGTATAAAGCATTTATCTTTAACAAACGAACATAAAAACTCAAAACACGAGAATCTATAAGTTACCTGAACGGAAATCGATCCTAGCAGGTGGGAGTCTCTGTTATCCGGTAGCACGCGCTTTGCCACAGAGGGTTCTTGTTGGCAGAATAAAAAAATTGTACCTAGCTTAACAATATTCGAAAATTCCTCTTTAAACGGTTAATTTGCGCGATTACATTATTGATATTCTAAAACAGACAAATATCACGGAGATTTAAATGATAACTGTTTATGATTTTTTTATATCGATTTCCCTGTCGAGGCTTCAAAATGATTAAGATGTAAGTAAAGAAGGAGAAAATGGTGCAATAAATAAATGTTACTGTGACGTATCTGGATCGGATACTTAAGATCATTTTCGTTTTGTGTTTTAGTTTGACCCCGGTTCTTCCTTTTACATGTAATAAGCACATTTTCTTCAACAATTTACACATTTTCACAGATTTGCGCCTCATACAAAAGGCCATGACATCAAAGTGTGAGTTATTAGAGTTAATATTATGTTAATAATTATATCATGCGGCAAACAACGCACGTCAGGTATTTTTATTTTTGCTATTTGTTTTCCGTCGAGATCGCATGGCGTTCCACTTTCTGTTTCTATAGTGAACTTTTATTTTATATGTTTAAAATTATTTCATCGCAAGTTAACTTGCAATGTGGCACTTTAACGTTGATAATCATATTCATTCATACGTTCTGAGCTATTATTTTATTTCTTTCATAATACAAGGCGTTGTTTCTAACCACTGTAATATGGGCCTAATTGCTCACCTGTTGTTTTTGTATAATTTTGCAGTATTGCATACATTCGTTATGTTACAACTTTATACTTTTGTATGTATATATATATATGGGGTTTGCATAAGAGTAATTCTGTGCATTATTCTGTATTTTCAGTATTTTACCCTCTCTGGAGGTTTGTCAGCGCCAAGTAAAGTATAAAGCATTTTAATCAATTGTCGTTTTTCTTGGTACAGTTTTCAGTAAAATAACTCTTACAGTTATGGCATCCATCACATCATTGAGAGTGAGACCACTGAGTGAGAAAGGAAGACAACTTCTTGAAGACAAAGTCAGTTGGTTCAATCAGAAACTCCTTTGTATAAAGTCAGACATTGATTCACTGATCCGTTCAGTCGATGGTCGTGACATGAATGTAGAAGAAGTTCGAAAAAATCTGTTTGAGTCCTTACAATGTTATGAGGATATATCTATAAACTTTGTGTGTTTTTTAGAAACCCAAAGATCATTAGAAAGTGACCGTGAAAAGGTTTCTCATCTGTTGGTAAGAGACACTTTAAGGTCTAAAGTGCAGAAATGTTTGTTAGATCTTAAACAATTAGACATCAAAATTAAACAAAGAACAAGTAGTGTTTCATCAACAACATCTGACTTGCGTAGGAAAAAGTATGAATTAAATGCTGCCAGAGCCAAGGTCAAGCATGTAGAATTAGAGTTACAGGAAATAATGAGGCAGAAAAAAGAGTTGGATGCAAGAATGTCTTTGCTTGCAGTGAAACAAGAAGAAATTAAATTAGAGACAGAAGTTCAAGAATTGGAAGATTTAGCACTTTCAAATTCAAGTGTTAGTGATTCATTACCTTTATTTAAATATGAACAAATTAGTAATTTTGATATTAGAAACTGTGAACATGACAGAAATATTTGTGTTGACATTGGGTTCATACCACCACCAGTTGAATTTCAAGATTGTGAATCAGTTTTTGAAAAGGTAGCAGCTGCATGTGATGTGCCAGTGTTAAATAACATAACCAATATAAATAGTGAAACAATGACATCAGTTCCAAATTTGTCGAATCCCACATTACATCATTATGTTAACAGTGTTATTGCTCCTGCAAACAGTTTTGATAGGTTACCATACATTTCATCATATCAGAAATCAAAAGCTTCATTGTATAAAGACATATATCCTATTCCTGTGCCTCCTGTTGCTACTCCAAGAAAAGACAATTTTCCTTTGACTTATGTTTCTGATATAAGTGGTAGTTTAGATAATGTTCCAAGCACTTGTAAAAATAATTCAATACCATTGCAAAACTCAGGTAAAATTCAGTTTATGCCCACAAGAAATATTATGAATGAAACATATTCTGTTCACTCTAGTTCAGAACCAGACAATCAAAGTAATGATAGTTCATCACAGGTAGAAATGTGTAAGCTCATGACCCAAATGATGGCCCGCAAGGACATTGTTCTAACCCGCCTAGTTAAGTATGATGATAGCCCAATGCATTATGTGTCTTGGAAACAAACATTTAAAGATGTCATTAATGAGTTAGGGGTTAATGATGCTGAAGAACTTGATTTACTTTTAAGATGGTTAGGTCCTGCTTCAGCAAAGCAGGCAGCAAGTATTAAGGCTTCTTGTGGGGGGAATTTGTTAGAAGCATTAAAAAAGGTATGGGATAGACTAGAAATTCAGTATGGTGCACCTGAACTTATTGAAGAACATTTGAAAAACAAACTTTCTCAGTTTCCCAAACTTACGAATTCAAACAGTGACAGTAAACGTCTCTTTGAACTTTATGATTTACTTTGTGAAATTAATTCAGTAAAAAATGACACCCATTATAATAGCTTATTTTCATATTATGATTCATGTATAGGTATCAATCAGGTTGTGTCACACTTACCTACAAATCTACAAGAAAAATGGTCAAATGAAGTCAATAAGTACAAAAGGTTTCATGGTAGAGTGTATCCACCTTTTACATTTTTTATTGATTTTATATATGACATGGCAAGGTGGCGTACTGATCCCAGTCTATTTCGTGGTGACCCACACAAATCAAGAGTTGGAAATCGACCTTCTCCATTGAATATTGGTGTAAAGAAGACGGAGTTAATGCCTGCTGGAGAAGCAAGTAAACCAGCTCCTGTATGTCCTGTACATGGAACCAAGCATACATTAAACCAATGTAGAGAGTTTCGAACTAAACCAATGGAAGAGAGAATGGATTTGTTAAAGAAATTCAAGATATGTTTTCGTTGTTGTGGAGTAAAGAAACACTTGCAGAAAAAGTGTACCGAGAAGATTAAGTGTGATGTTTGTAAGAGCATTGACCACCCTTCAGCACTCCATCAGACAAATAGCAGTAATACGTTACCTAAAGTCTTACCATCAGTCTCACCTTCCCAGTTTCAAATTGCAGGAAACTACGGAGGGGAGAGTTCAGAACTGTCAAACAGTTGCACCCAAATCTGCGGCATTGAAGGTGGTGCTGGAAAGTCCTGTGCCAAGATTATGCCAGCCCTTGTATATCCAGAGGGCAAATCAGAACTGGCCCAGAAAGTATATGTGGTGATTGATGACCAGAGCAACCATTCACTTGCGACACCTGGTTTACTGGATACATTTAAGGAAGATGGAGGGTATGTGAACTTCCTGTTGTCTACTTGCTCAGGCAAGTTTCCTACAGTTGGCAGAGTTACGAAGACTTACACTGTGGAAGCCTTGGACCATAGTCTATCTATTAGGGTTCCATCTTTAATTGAATGCAGCAACATTCCCAATGACAGGCGAGAGATTCCATCACCAGAAGTTGCAAAATACTATCCACACTTAAAAGATCTTACTGAATTTATTCCTCCTGTTGACTCAGACATTGGAATAGAAGTTTTAATTGGTAGAGACGTTATTCAAGCACATTTTGTTTTGGATCAGCGTTATGGAGGTCCTGATGTCCCATATGCACAGAAATTGCCATTAGGATGGGTTATAATAGGTGAAACCTGCCTTGGTAAAGTTCATAAAGTGGATGCAGTTGATGTGTTCAAGACAACCATTCTACATAGTGGTCGCACTTCTTCTTGTTTCTCCCAGTGTGAGAATCACATGTTTGTAAAATCAGAACCCATATTCAAGAAAACACCTTTAGATGAGACTCTAGGCCTTTCTATAGAAGACGGCATGTTTTTGGATTTAATGGGCAATGAAATGAAACTTGATGAAGATGGGCATTGGACTGCACCCCTTCCTTTCTGCTTAAGAAGACCAGTTTTGCCTAGTAATAGGGAGCAGGCTTTACAGCGAGTCAAATCACTAGATCACAGCCTCAAACGCGATGCTGTAAAAAAGGAACACTTGTTGGAATTTATGCAAAAAATGATTGATAAAGGACATGCAGAGATAGCTCCACCAATTACCTCAAGCTTAGAGCACTGGTATTTGCCCTTTTTCGGGATATACCACCCAAAGAAGCCTGGAAGTATCCGAGTGGTTTTTGACTCGTCAGCCAAGTGCAATGGAATATGTTTGAATGACGTGTTGATGACTGGTCCTGATCTTACCAACAGCCTTCTAGGGGTCCTGTTACGTTTTCGGAAGGAAGCCATTGCCATCACAGCAGACATAGAACAGATGTTTTACAACTTCCGAGTGATGAAAACTCACAGAAATTTTCTCCGTTTTATATGGCATAAAGACAATGACTTGACTGCACCACTTATTGACTACCAGATGACTGTGCATGTCTTTGGGAATAGCCCATCCCCGTCCATTGCTACATATGCTCTAAGAAGATCTGTAGGCCAGGCGGATCAGGATGTTCGTGACTTTGTGTGTCGAAATTTTTATGTTGACGATGGCCTGACATCTTGTGTAGATAACCAAACTGCAGTGGACCTGATGAAGCGGACTCAAAAAGCTCTGGAGGATGGTGGCAAACTTAGGCTTCATAAGATTGTTTCCAATAGCAAAGCAGTGTTGCAGAGTTTTGATTCTATCGACCTCGCAAAGGATCTCAAGGACATGGATTTAAGTTCAGATTTACCTCCGATTCAGAGAAGCTTAGGGTTATCTTGGGACATTTCGTCAGATAACTTTATTTTCATTATCTCATCTGAACAGAAACCATTTACTAGAAGGGGAATACTATCAACAATCAACAGTATATTCGACCCCTTAGGTGTCGCAGCACCTGTTACTCTTTGTGGAAAACTGCTTCTTCGGGAAATTACGTCCTGTTCTGGACCAATCAAATGGGACGAAGAACTTCCAGAGACAACCAAACGTAGGTGGGAGGATTGGGTGACTTCCTTGAAATCCTTAGAAGGGCTGAGAATTCCCAGGAAGTTCTCTCAGTTATCTTTTGCAAGCTCCATCCGTGCTGAGGTACATATTTTCAGTGATGCGTCCAAAGAAGCTATTGCGTCCGTGGCATATATAAGGCTTTTTAAAGATGACTGTATGGATGTTGCCTTCCTCATGGGAAAAGCAAAAGTTGCTCCACAACAAGGACACACAATACCCAGATTGGAATTATGTGCAGCTGTGTTATCAGTTGAAATTGCGGACATTGTTAAGAAAGACATAGATCCGAGTATGTTTTATTTCTATACCGACAGCAAGATAGTGTTGGGGTATCTTTCAAACGAGACGAGGAGATTCTATGTGTACGTTGCGAACAGAGTAGGCCGAATTAGAGCGTCTAGTTCCCCACATCAATGGTATTTTGTGTCTACTGAAGAGAATCCGGCCGATATCGCCTCACGTGGTTTGAATGCAGTCAACTTACCTAATTCGACTTACCTCTGTGGACCTTGTTTCTTACGCCAAAACATTCAAATAGGAAACAAGCAATTTCCACTAGTAATGCCCGATACTGACAAGGAAGTTCGTCCGGAAATTCAGTCTGCTAAAACTGGAATTCTTCAGAGCAGAAGTAGTTGGACAGAACGATTTAGTCGTTTTTCCACTTGGAATAGCTTGGTCAGAGCCTTTTCTTTGATAAAAACAGTTATAAGGAAGCGCCAAAATAAAGACCGTCCTACTCGTTTGGAAGTAGAACAAGATATCATACGGATAGTACAACACGAAGTGTTCCCTGAGGTTATGGAGTTAAAAGCAAATAAAGATTGTCCTTGTCATTCTGATCTGTCTTCATTATCTCCATTTTTAGACCATAAGGAAGTTCTCCGAGTAGGTGGAAGATTGAAACATGCTAAAGAACTAGGACTATGTTTGCAACCGGTCATTATCCCAAAGAAACATCATATCTCTGTTCTATTAGTTAGGCACTATCACCAAATGAATCATCACCAGGGTCGGCACATAACCGAAGGAGCCTTGCGATCTGCTGGTTATTGGATCATAGGCAGTAAAAGATTAGTTCCAGCTATTGTCCGTCAATGCATTCAGTGTAAAAGACTAAGAGGTTATCCATCCATACAGAAAATGGCTGATCTACCAGTTGATAGGTTGACTCCGGGTCCAACTTTCACGTTTGTCGGCATCGATACGTTTGGTCCATGGCCAGTAGTGGTCCGTAAAACCAGAGGTGGCAGTGCAAGCCATAAGAGATGGGCACTTCTCTTTACTTGTTTAGTCTCCAGAGCTATCCATATTGAGGTGATAGAAGAGTTAAGCAGTAGCTCATTTATTAATGCCTTCCGTCGTTTCATAGCTATTAGAGGACCTGTCAAGTTAATACGGTCTGACAGAGGGACCAATTTTGTTGGATCCATTGAAGAATTGGGTATACAGGCCGAGTTTGTAGAGAATGGTTTGGTAGACAAAACATTGTCTAAATTTGATACAGTATGGAAATTTAATCCACCTCACGCTTCGCATTTCGGTGGATCGTGGGAAAGAATGATCGGTATTTGTCGTCGTATCCTGGACAATATGCTTTTCCAAGAAAAGAATAAGCTTACCTCAGAAATTCTGTGTACTTTGATGGCAGAAGTGTGCACCATTGTAAACTCACGACCATTAACTTTCGTTTCTGCTGATCCTCAAGATCCCGATATCTTATCACCTTCACGAATTTTGACTCATAAAATTCCTCAGCAGGACATATGTTTTCCTAAGTTTGGATCAAAAGATATGTTGAAGAGTCAGTGGAAATTAGTTCAAGGTTTAGCTGATGAGTTCTGGAATCGATGGAGTAGAGATAACATCCATGATCTCCAAGTTCGCAGGAAATGGAAGCTTCCATTAGAAAACATAAAACCTGGCAATGTTGTTGTATTACGGGATAAAGATGTTCCTCGTATACATTGGCCTCTTGCAGTTATAGATCGAGTCTTTGAAAGCGA
This sequence comes from Tegillarca granosa, assembly GCA_029721355.1. Taxonomy (NCBI): domain Eukaryota; kingdom Metazoa; phylum Mollusca; class Bivalvia; order Arcoida; family Arcidae; genus Tegillarca; species Tegillarca granosa. Next base: position 26,572,950 of record CM056597.1, read on the forward strand.
AGACGGAATTGTTCGTAAAGCTGAGGTCAGAACTACGAACCAAGGTAAACGTCAAACGTACATAAGACCAATTACAGAGCTTGTTTTTCTGTTTTAAAAATACTTTAGGTCATGACAGTAGACTGCCAAATGGTTATATACAGAGTCTTATGAGAAGTTTTATCTTTGAAAATAATGTTGTTACAAAACATAACTTTTTTTTATTATGGTAATTTTAGTTGGTATTTACATATGTTGGTAAAGGCAATTGTCAACCCTTTTTAATTTTGAATTTAATAAGTTCTATAATATGTTATGATTTTTATCAAAATCAGGAGGGGAGTGTGACGTATCTGGATCGGATACTTAAGATCATTTTCGTTTTGTGTTTTAGTTTGACCCCGGTTCTTCCTTTTACATGTAATAAGCACATTTTCTTCAACAATTTACACATTTTCACAGATTTGCGCCTCATACAAAAGGCCATGACATCAAAGTGTGAGTTATTAGAGTTAATATTATGTTAATAATTATATCATGCGGCAAACAACGCACGTCAGGTATTTTTATTTTTGCTATTTGTTTTCCGTCGAGATCGCATGGCGTTCCACTTTCTGTTTCTATAGTGAACTTTTATTTTATATGTTTAAAATTATTTCATCGCAAGTTAACTTGCAATGTGGCACTTTAACGTTGATAATCATATTCATTCATACGTTCTGAGCTATTATTTTATTTCTTTCATAATACAAGGCGTTGTTTCTAACCACTGTAATATGGGCCTAATTGCTCACCTGTTGTTTTTGTATAATTTTGCAGTATTGCATACATTCGTTATGTTACAACTTTATACTTTTGTATGTATATATATATATGGGGTTTGCATAAGAGTAATTCTGTGCATTATTCTGTACTTTCAGTATTTTACCCTCTCTGGAGGTTTGTCAGCGCCAAGTAAAGTATAAAGCATTTTAATCAATTGTCGTTTTTCTTGGTACAGTTTCAGTTACTCTCTCTCTCTCTCTCTCTCTCTCTCTCTCTCTCTCTCTCTCTCTGTGCTTAATGTAATTTTCATCCATAATTTAAAAGATTTACACAGTTTTTACTGATTCGCGTTTTTTAGTTTAATATTATTAGATAAAATGTGCTATGATATTAACTCCACACAACACCGGAAATTAAGGTTAAAAAACTTTATTTCTCTGAAAATGAAATATTAAGGGAATTTTTTTTTTCCAATTTTTTCGATATCTGAATTTTACATCGTTAATAGCGTATAATATTAGTTAATATCGGCAATCTTTGTCGAACCTAGCCTGCATAAATTTGATAATTTACTTCTAATTTGAAAGAAAAATAATGAAATTAAAAAATACTCTAGTTTTTTTTAATTTGAATTAGGGACAAAATTAGTTTATCATAATGCGTGACACGTTCGATGATAATCGACACCTACGACTTTGCTTTCTATCACCAGTAAACAGATATCGTTGGCATGGTAATGAATTGATTTGTAATTATCTTCATGTAAAATGTCGTCATGTCTCAGAAATGTTTATAACCATACTGGTTTTTGCATGAAAAAGAAATCCATAAAACTAAAATGGTTGTCTATTTTAAGTTGACTATATTGAAAGAATAAAATTTGGTTAGTGATAGACACATAATATACAAAATAATCTGGACGAATAAAAAGTGCAATTTAAAACCTGTTAAGGTTAAAAACATACAATGCAGTAAAGTACACCAGGGCCATCTGATAAGAAAGAAAAGTGCAGTATAAAGGACAAAAACTGAATTAAATGTCAAAAAAAGACGAAAATATATCAATAAATATTGAAAATTTAATACTTTTTTTAAAGCTGCATTAAGTTTTTCATTTTTCTAACGGGTTGGTAACTTCTTTGACGACGATTATTATTAGCTTGAAGCATGCGCACTGATGTACAGAGACTCTAATCAATCAAAAAGGATACCTGAAAAATTGCATTAATTGACCATCAATAATATTAAAATGTATTCGGAATGATGTTATCTGTCCCTTATGAAGTCCCACATTTAATAACATTTTGGGTTTAATTTGTCGTATTTAACCGTTTTGTAACTTTTGTTTACACGACCGGTTTTTTTATGACGTAACTATGTTCTAAAAGTAGATTTCACAGGTGTACATTTCAATAAAAAGTTATTCCTATCTATATTTCTTCGAGCTTTTATGGTTAAACCAAACGTAACATTGTTTATAACAATAAAGAACATAAGTAAGCACCGTTTTTTTTTCCTATGAAAACTTTACGAAGCTTTAATACAAGTTGTACATAGAGGTTACAAACAGTTGAATATTGCCTGTATTTACATTGAACATTTAAACCATGGAAGTTAAAGTTATTTTAGGAACAATATTCGCATTAATGAGAACAATATAGTCAACAACTCTTTCTACAATCATAATATCCGTCGGTACATTTTATTTTACCGAAACAAATTCAGGTTATCTCAAAACAAATTCAAGTTTTCTAGAGTATCTATTCTTTACAGCCATTTAATTGCATATTCAAACGTTACAAAAGCGATATATGAATTTTAACGCTTTACACTTCGCAACAATTATAATAGTATTAAAAATCAACTTAAAAATAACCCTGTGGTTCAGAATAGAAAAGTGCTTTTGTTAGTTACACATAATACTTTTGATTTTTGGAAATGGCTACAATCATTTGACTTTTTATTAACCAAGAAGTAACCTTACATATTTTATTGTTGATATATTTTTGTTTATTTATTTGACTACAGTCAGGATATACAAGAAAATAAATAGGACTATATAAATAAATAAATATATATATATATATATATATATATATATATATATATATATATATATATATATATATATATATATATATAATAAATAGGACTGGTTAAACTGATCAAAGATAATAAGCAAGATACTAAAATTTCCTCGATAATTTTCTCAGAATTACAAAAAAATCATAATCGTACGATGAGAGTTATAATTTTGAAATTGATTGCAAACTTCACTAAGTTGGATTGCACTATGCCTTTAAATCTTTGCTGTAAGATATTTAGATTTTATACGTTTCTAATTGTTTATTGTTCAAATTCTTTTTAGAAATTTCGAAAAATCTATTTCTTAGTAAGTAATAGCATCTAATAACATCTAGTGAGTTTCTGTAAAAATCCAATGTAAAAAAACCAGAAGAATCTTACATCATATATTTGTTATCTTTTTCAAAATGCTTGTAAGATGGTTAAAAGCGATAAGGTTCATAATTCTTAAGACTTTTTTGTTTGAAAAGTCACAGTTTCAATCATTTCATTGAGTTGATACCTTGCCTGGTTAATTGTTTATTGAGAACATTATATTTTATATAGAGGTGCTATGTTTATGTTTTACTAATATTGTCGCAGATCTTCAATTCCCTTTGTTCTCATCAGGAAAATGTTTATATTGAAATAATAATTTGTTTATACACAATCGCAAACAAAGGCACTATAAATTAAAAATATTTAGAAGATTAGGGGGTTTTGCGTCATTGCGGTAAAATATTCTGTTTACGATTGACATGTGCTGCAACATGTTTTAATTTCGGCAAGGAAACTGACAAACTTTTCTGCACTAGAAACTCCCCGAGTATGGTTCTAACCGAGTCGATAAGTTGTACTGTGATCCGTAAGCTTGCTATTTAACCACTTGCCCACTTTTGTCGTTTTTTTCAGATTGCTGAAGTAATGAACTAACATTGATAATGATGTTTTGGTACATAGTTTTGCACTTTATTGTATTGTTTATTATACGTATCTTTAAACCGGTGATGTCAGTGGCACTTCCAATTTCTAGTGTTACATTGTGATGGCAAGATGGGGATCATGACCCGTATCGGCCACTTTCAATTCAATTTACCTCTTGTAAGGCCAACAATAATGGTGATGCGACGGTAAACAGTAACTCACTCATTCTTCTATTTCTAAATCATCGTCCATATCTAAATCAAATTTTCTTGATGGAGCATTTTTAGCTCACCTGACCGAAAGGTCATGTGAGCTTATGGCATGGTGCAGCGTGTGTATGTGCGTGCGTGCGTCGTTAACACCTATTTTTGACTTCTCCTCCAAAACTGCTGCACAGATTTCAATGATACTTTGTCAGAAGCATATATGGGTAAATGCATTTCATATTTGTTCATGGCGTTGCCATGGCTACTACAACTAGGTCAAGGTGACCTAAGGGTAAAAAATTTTTAAAAAATCTTCTTCTCAAAAACCGATGATGGGAGAAAAAATCTGATGTGATATTTGGCTTCTCTAGGATCTTTAGCCTATAGTTTGTTCATTTCGTGAATGGTCGAAAATGGGTTACGCGTTTTTGCGTTTAATATTAAAAATTTCGTAAAATGGCTTCAAATTGTTATAACTTGACTATTTTAACAGATAATGACATGAAGTTTTCAGTTTTGACTTTTTCTTGATATGACCTTTAAAAAGGGTCAAAGTCACAAATCAAGGTCCTGACCTTATTTGCGACTGATGCAGTTTAGGCAATTTTCTTGCAAATATTTAGAGATATATGAAATCAAAACATTGTTAAAATGTTCTGCATGACAAAATTTAAAAAGGTACCAAGTTTTGTACTTAAATGATAATCCATGTAGGAGTTGTTGCCCCTGAAATGTTATTTTTGGCTTATAAATACTAAAATTGCTAATTATCTTGAAAACTATAAATTTTTTGTATAGGCATGTATCTAAGAATATTGTAGGTATTGTGACGACGATCATTTTGATATAAGGTTCAAGGTCATATGTTCAAAGGTCAAGGTCACAGCTGCAAAAGAAGACATAAATTGCTAATTAACTTGAAAACTGTTAACTTTTTGTATAGGCATGTATTAAAGAATATTGTAGGTATGGATATGACGATAATTTTGATAGATGATACAAGGTCATATGTTCAAAGGCCAAGGTCACAGCTGCAAAAGAAGACTTAAATTGCTAATTATCTTGAAAACTATTAAATTTCGGTATAGGCATGTATATTAGTATATTGTAGGTATTGATATGATGATCATTTTGATATATGGTTCAAGGTCATTTGTTCAAAGGTCAAGGTCACAGCTGCAAAAGACGACTTAAATTGCTAACTATCTTGAAAACTATTAAATTTTGGTATAGGCATGTATATAAGAATATTGTAGGTATTGATATGATGGTCATTTTGACATAAGGTTCAAGGTCATATGTTCAAAGGTCAAGGTCACGGCTGCAAAAGAAGACATAAATTGCTAATTAACTTGAAAACTGTTAACTTTTTGTACAGGCATGTATATAAGAATATTGTAGGTATGGATATGACGATAATTTTGATAGATGATATAAGGTCATATGTTCAAAGGTCAAGGTCACAGCTGCAAAAGAAGACTTGAATTGCTAATTAACTTGAAAACTATTAAATTTTGGTATAGGCATGTATATAAGAATATTGTAGGTATTGATATGATGATCATTTTGATATATGGTTCAAGGTCATATGTTCAAAGGTCAAATTCACAGCTGCAAAAGAAGACTTAAATTGCTAATTATCTTGAAAACTATTAACTTTTTGTATAGGCATGTATAATAAAATATTGTAGGTATTGATATGTTGATCATTTTGATATATGGTTCAAGGTCATATGTTCAAAGGTCAAGGTCACAGCTGCAAAAGAAAACTTAAATTGCTAATTATCTTGAAAACTGTTAACTTTTTGAATAGGCAGGTATAGTCGAATATTGTAGGTATTGCAGCAATGATCATTTTGATATATGGTTCATAGTCATGTGTTCAAAGGTCAAGGTCACAGCTGCAAAAGAAGTCATAAATTGCTTATTATCTTGAAAACTTTAACTTTTTGCATAGGCAAGTATATTAGAATATGGTAGGTATTGACATGACGATCATATATGGTTCAAGGTCATATATGTTCAAAGGTCAAGGACATAGTTGCATAAGTATTCTAAAATTTGTTAATGATTTGGAAATAATTTATTACATTACAGTTACTTCATTCATATTATTTAAGCTACTTATAAATGAAATGTGAGTGGAAATATTTCTGATTAAGTTTTGTGGCAGTTCTTAACTTGAGAAAACTTGTAAAGTTTCAGTACCAATTATAATGTCTTTTGCGCTTTGCAAACAATTTTGGACATATCCTTAGGTGAGCGTTAAGGCCCATGGGCCTCTTGATTTATTTAAGAAGTGGAGCTTTAAGATCCAATGAAAAATCGCCAAAAAAATCGTCCACCCTTTTTAATGGACTCAAAAGTATAAAATAGAAAAGCGTTTATTGATAATTAAAAAACGCCAAATAACCCCCTTTATATTAATATAAAAACTGCCATTTTGAAATAAATATTATTTATGATTTATTAACATACTACGACATTTAATCTTCCCGATAGAGTTACAAAACTCAATAAGCATTAGAAAAATATCTTTTCATAGAATTTATTAATGTAAACCGGTAGGCGTTTCACAAATAATTTGAAAATCATAAAAACTATATGTCTTTTTAACACGAATCCGATTTTATTTAAAAAAGGTAGCCTAAAATAACTTTCACATTTAGTTTACTCCTACATCACGCAAACAAACAACAAAGAAATTTTGCCATTGGGTAACGGCAGACGTAAACAAGAAAATGCTAAAAATGTTTTTTAAAGGTCAGGTATTCTGGTCCCGTGACATTGTCAATGTATTCCATTTACAATTGACGTGTGTTACAACGGGCGTTAAATATATATATATATATATATATATATATATATATATATATATATATATATATATATATATATATATATATATATATAATACAAAAGGTATCTGTTGCCGCTGACATTTATCTCGCGTTTATTACGTAAAGACCGGATTTAACTTTTTTTATGATATATGATAGGAGGATGTGTTAAATAAATGTTTTACGCTTAAACTCGTTGCCCTTGCAATATTATTGGGTACATTTGTATTGATGTTACTGTTCTTTAATTTGGTAGTCAAAAATGATAATAATTGTTCTAACCATATTGCAACACTATGTATGCATAATAAACAAATATTTCAAAGGGAATGCGGGCTATATCTCAGTTTATGGACCGGGCAGGCTCCCCAAAAATATGATACGGACCAAAGCGAAGCTGACGTCCATAATGTTATTTTGGGGTGTCTGCCCAGTCCATAAACTGTTAAAAATTCAAGGTGGATGTTCAAGTTTTAAACTGAATAAGCCAATTTTTAATGTTTTACTTTGCTTTTGGGATTGTAATTTGAACATAGACTGGTATTTTTGCGTTTGATTTCATCGGTATATTTTTATCTGGTATAATAATCATTATTCGCTCATTTTAATAAACATAATGATTTTAAAACATTTTTTATAAATTATGGCGTAGAGCCAAGGTGTCGTGATATATCTCGGTTTTCTGATCAAATGGACAAACCTATCGAAAGTTAAACACTTAGCTAGCGAAAGGGAGCCCAGACTCGGCTGCCGAGAAGCTGAGTAATTAAAATCTAGTGTTCTATGTCTCTATCAATGACACAGCAGCACTTTCCGCCCCTCGGCAGCTCATTCGGCCACTAGCTTACGAGGGGTCAAGAAGGCTAACAAGAAGTCAAGAAGGCTAACGCAGGGTCGCGCAGTTGATAACTTGTTAGCTAGTGGTAAAACATTTGATTTTTCGTTAGCTTGTAACCAAGCGTTTTGTCAGAATGTCATTGTAAATAAGTCAGATAAATCAATCAGCGACATTTAAATCTGTTTTAATAAATGAAAAAGAACAAATAAAAAATTCGAGAATAAATTATAAATATATTACTTTTTTATTCGTATTTTAAACAAACAAAATGTTCAACGATATTTTATAAATATTATTGATGGTCGTATCAATTCTTTCATTATCATGTTCCATGCCTATTTATTTAAGTAAAATCACTTCTAAATTACGGATATAAACCATTTAACTGCAGTTAAAAAAAGCTAAAGAGGGACCTAGTCGCCGAAAAGCAGCCGATGAGCCTAGTTAGTAACGAGATGTGCTGCCGAGTCGGCACTAATTCGTTAGCTTAGTGTTTAACTTTTCACAGGTCTGTACTGTGTATCATAATACCAAGTTTTGAGTCGGATATTAATCTAACCAACAACCGACAACTCGCCAAATAAAGTAAACAACTAACTGATAGCTACAATTGTTTAACAAACGTTTCCCTTTATTTTTATTTTTTAAATTGATTCGAATTCGTTATTCAATCTGTATGACTGAGGTGATAACGTTCTATATTTTTATAGAATGATGCTTACATTTACTGGTCATAAATACAAATATCTCATAATTGCAACTCAACCAAAAGATAGTAGAGATTTTTTTTTTAAAAAAAAAAGACAAAAATCGATAGTTTTGCTAAAGAAGTTTTGCTAAAGAAGTTTGAGAAAATCTTTTATAAAAAGTTCTATTGTATAGTCCAACTAGAAGGTAATTATTATATTCTATTTTCTATTATAAAAATAAGCATATCCAGTTAAATAAAAAGTGAATATTTTATTTCAATTCATACTGTAAGAATAATATTGATTTTTAAAGAAGGAAACATAATTCTACGAAAGAAAGGTAAATTCACCAGATAAAGCTGAAGTAAATGTCTAGAGAGCTTTAATAAACTAGAATTTCAAAACAAATGGTGGTTAAAAGTAATTCAAATTTGGGGATAATGATGATCCCCAGTTTCTTTTCATCTGTTGGACACTGAATTAAAAAGTTCAAAATAGAATTGTTAATAGCAAGCGTTCACAGTTTTGTACATTAGTAAATC